>CM027119.1:53422004-53486634 GCA_015476505.1 Urochloa ruziziensis | reverse complement strand
CTCTGCAGTCTGCACAGTGCATCGACGTACTCTGTGTCGTGGCCTCCTGACGTTCAGGCCAATGCGTCTACACGCTCTAGCTAGTCATGCGTTCGTGTGCTGGGAACAGCCACATGCTCTAGCGTTGCGTACCTTGTACCGCATGTACCGTATCCATACATGGGCCGTCGGCATCGTATCGCCACTCGCATCGTATATTAGACGGTTGACAGTAACGGCATTGGCCGCGGAGCACCTTCCTCGGGGCCAGCCATCCATCATCACGTTTTCTCACCCGTCCTGCCGTCCAGTCCGGACATACGAAGCTTCAAATGTGTTGGTACCAAGTACGTACGCAGCCCCGTCCCACAAATTTTATGGGCCCTTGGGATAGTAAGACACCAAGGGCCTGACAATCTAATATTTTAATAAAACAATTACAATATATAATAGTATTAATAAGAGATAACTTGTAGCATACATAGTATATATTTAATTCTTTTCGGAAAAGTAACAGTACATCAAAGAAGATAAAAAAGGGCAAAATAACTATGATGGTTATCTCAAATAAATGTATAGTGCTTTAGTGCTTTTTAAAAAAGGCGTTTTTGAGCATTTCTTGATGCAAAATCTTCAAGAACACGTTCAAGATCAATTGTATCTAAAATATACATACATGGTAGATCGTGCAAGGTATAATGTATTATACATACTTGGTAGATTCATGGGCCCTCAGCCTGATGGGCCCCTGGCCATCGCACGGGCTGACCCCCCTCTAAGACGGGCCTGTACGTACGCAGGCACGCAGCAGACGACGTTCCTAGCGAGCTTAATTAATTCGACTATTAGTTCACACTTCTGCTCTAAGTCAACATTTGTTTTTTTTTTTTGTCACTGGTCAGCGCGTGTGTGCTTAACGAAATCTCCAAAGTCGCAAGCCTAGCACTAGCAAGCTAGCAGCAGTGAAAATGAAACGATGCTTGCCGTGCAGGCTGCACTCTGCAGCAGCTACAGCCAACAGCAAAGCCCACCCATGCGGTGGTCCACTTGACGTGAGGCTCGAGGCGGGCGGGACATGGACTTGGCGCTGGCGGGGCAGCCACGGCCGCCCCCAGCGTCGCAACGTGGGTAGGGACGGGGGCAAAATAGGAGGCAGGCAGGCAGCAGAGGCAGCGACACGAACACGAGCATGCAGCAGCTGCTGCTGCAATTAGTTGGCGCTCGCCCACGCCCGTGCCAGTGCTCAGTCCTGCGCTGCGCTGCCGCTGCCGCTGCGTCGTCGCGCTACGCCGCGGGGCGGCGCGGTTAATGTGAGACGGGGACGCGAGGGCGCGCACGCCGCGTGCTGTCATGGCGTCCTCGCACCTCGCCGCTCGCTGGGCGGCCGGCAGGGCAGCGGCATTTACCGCCCTGTGGCCGCGGCACGTGACGCCGTCCTGTAGCACGGGCAACGGGGGCGGCGGCCGGCGGGGCCGAAGAACTGCCCAAGTGGGGTACTGGACACCTACACCGCTCCACTACGTACGTGGGCCGTGGGGTCGACATGGTATGGGAAGCACTAGCACTCTAGCAGGCAGCAGGGGAGGAATTTGGCAGGGGACCGCTTGCCCTGCCCCGGCCTGTCTCGCTCTCTCATGCAGCTATAAAATGATTTGCATCAGCGTGCCGCTTGTGCGTCGCACATGCATCCGCGGCGGTGCAGCTGGCGGTCTCGGTTCATGCCGGTGAGGGAGTCGGGACACGCCGGTGAGGGCGCCCATGCACGTATGCCGCTCGCCGCATGGTACCGCGACGACAAATGATCAGTTGGATTACATCAGAAGAGCACGAAAGGCTAATCAGACAAACCGAAATATAACCCAAGTTTGATATGTCATACAGGAGCCATAGTACAGAAGCGGTTGTGGTTCGTGTATGAAATTACAATCCGCTGAATCTAGACGAGGAAATCAGCCCGATCCCAACTTTGCGTTCGACCGCAGGTTTCCCTTCTCGCGCTCGCAGTCTATGCGACTGCCAAGTCCCACCCCGACACACCATCATTTCCTTTTCTCCCCGCCAGCGGGACCCACTCACGCCCGACCCCGTCTGCACTTCTCTCTCCTGTTCCCCGAGATCCACCATCGAGGGAGGTAGTGATGAGGCAACCCCATCCCCCGAGCGAGCGGCGGCGGGCCCAGCCGAGCTCCCACCACGGCGGAGCGGGGGAGGTCCCTGGCGAGCTCAGCCGTCGGCAGATCCGTACGGCGGTGGACGCCGACGAGGTCTCGCAATGGCGATGTGGGGGACGGCCCCGACCAGCGCCGCACACGGCGGATCCGCGTGCCGGCAGGCCCGGCGAGCTCCCGCTGCAGGGGAGCGAAGGAGGGCCCCGGCGTGGAGAAGAGATGGCGGGTGGCGGAGGTCCACGAGGGGCCAAGCGCGGCAGAGCTCTCCACGGGACATGCTGCTGGAGCTGAAGCTCGACAAGTGCATCGGCGTCTCCTGCAGGTTTGCAACTTCTGCATTCCCTTCTGCCCCTTTGGTGTTATGGGATTCCTTTTCCTATTGGTCGGTATTTCAGACTCACTAGCGATGTCGATGATCCAAGTTTAGATGGCTATTAGTTAATTTTTTTGGATGAACATTACCTGCTATCGCCATTGCTAATGGCTAGTTATTGTATTAGTCGATTGATCTGTTCCATTTTTTTTGAACTGCACATTGCAATATCATTTTTATTTTTGTTATTTGATATGCGCTTAGAGAAATAAAGAGGCTGAGAATTTGATAATGCTCCTGACAGTAGCATGCCAGGGGCCCCACTAGATAAGTAGATATACAGTATTATAACCTTCATATGACTTTATTTTACACATTTGTTGTGGCCCTTTAGATCTAGCTAATTGTAGGGTATGTGTGCGAAAGGGTTCTTACGTTTGCAGTGGTAAATCTCTATGATAAATGCAGACCTTTGTTGGTTCTATTACTCTTGCTGTTTGCACAGTTTGTAATCTCCTCCCTAAAGAGAGCTTTCCATCTAACTATGAGACTTGTATAGAAATGCCTTTGAAGGGGAAAATACTGTGTGGGTATGCTTATGCTAGAATATACTATACATCTACTTACCTCAGCTCTTTTTTTTGTTATTTCAGATTCATGCCAAGTCAACAAAGATATTGAGTATGGGATGTGACATGCATGTGGAGTTCTGGACAATTCACAAATCAAATATCACGAGGAAATATGCCCAACTAACCACCATTTTTGTTTTTGGTGCTTGCTGTTATACCATGTTGTATGTACTGTATAGATATTCTTCTAAGAAAAGTTATATTAATGAACTTTTTTTTCAGAAAGTTATGCAATGTAGTTATATGATGAAGTTTTTACAGAAGTTTTCTACAAAACCATAAATGCTCGTGTGAAATTATCTAAGCAATTGTCCTTTTTACAGATGTTTACATCACACCATTTTGTTCACCTTTTTGAATGGTGAATGTTCAGAAGGAGGGCTTTACATGTTCTAACTTGGAATCCATGTGGATCAAGGTAATTGCCCTGTAATGAAATGCCCTTTATATTTTTTTAAATAATGAACTACTCCTACACAAATTATATTAGGATAATGTAGCTATGCTCTTTTTTTGTCAATAAGCACCGTGCACACTTGTAGGTTAATGTTTTTCTTTTTTGCAAATGGCGGGGGCTGGATGGGGTTCACTCGCTACCACGAGCACACCTAGCTTCATGAGTTGCAGGTATTTTCCTAGTCTCCTCCTTGGGTGTCAAACATAACTCACTATCTCAATTCATACTCTGGCGCATTGTCTGAAATGCTATGGTTTAAGCAATTGGCTCTTCACATGTGTCCCTTTAAAGGACAAACAACGCCTCATAATTTTATCTCTAAGATTACTCTACATCATATATTGCCACGGTTGTGATAAGTTGATAGGCAGCAGTTATAATAAATTAGTTGCCATGCAGTAGTACAGATGACTTCTAATTACATTTACTAGTACTTTTATCTAAGAACATATTCATGTGCAGGATTTGAGTTACTGTCATGTGTTGGCTTTGATTTAATAATATATTTTAGAACAACTTATTTCAGTTCTTCTCATTTTTTCTTTTAGTTTCAGCAACAAACCATCAATGATATGGAGTATGATTTGGGGTCAAGGATATGGAGTCCTGAATTGTTTATAAAATGAAATCTCATAAGTAAGTTTTGTTCACACTTTTACTTTAATTTTTTACAAAGTTTATTACATAGTTTCTTATGCAAATTTTTACTTCAATCTTTTTGTACAAACTTGTACTTTAATTTTTGGTGCCCAATTATTCGCTGTGAAGTTGAACTTCATAATTTTTTGTTACAACATTTTTTAGATGCACAATTCAAACTTTTCTTACAAGTTCTTCTTCAAAACTTTGCGGCACAACTTTTTTGCACAGTGTTCCTTTTCAATATTTTATACATAATTTTTCAAACATTTGCTTCTTAAAATTAATAGGTTTCTTTAAAATGTTGGGAGCATTCTAAAAAGGTTTTTCCAAAGCAGTGGCCAACGAAAAGTTTGATGAAAAAGTTTATCTAAAAACTTTATCAATTTTTTTGTTTAAATCTTTGTGTAAACAAATTGTCTGTAAAGTTTTTATTCAAAATTTTGCTACATAGTTTTCCATAAACTTTTCCACTAGAATTTTTTTATGATTATTTTCCCCAAAGTTTTTCTCTAAAAAATTGCTATACAATCTTTTTCTAGGTTTTGCTACAAAGTTTTCTCTCAAAATTTATTACGGAAAATTTTTCTCTAGCAAACATTTTGGTAATAAAATTTTTATCTAGGAATAAAAACTTTGTAGGAAAGTTTTTTAATACAATTTTTCTCTAGGAAAAGTTTTTTAGGTTAAGCTCCAAGAAGGTCTTTTCAGTAGAAAACATTTTCGATAAAAGTTTTAAAAAGGTTTTATCTAGAAAAAGTTTTCGTGCAAAAGGTTATAGATAAAAGTGTTGTGAAATGTTTTTTTAAAAAAGTTTTATATTAAAGTTTTTCTATATATCATACACAAATTTTGTTTAAACTTTTGCTTCAAATTGCTTTACACGTTTTTTATAAAGTTTTGTTGCAAAGTTTCGTTACACATTTTTTGTTACAAACTTTTGCTATATGATAATTTTACAAAGTCATCAAAATTTTGTTATAGCAAACTTTCGATAAAGTTTTGCTTCAAAATTTTGTGACCTATTTTTTTACAAAGTTTTTGTCTAAAGTTTGCTCTGCTATTTTATGGACATAGTTCTGCTGTAAATGTTTTACTCAAAAAAAAAATTTCATGTAACTTTTGTAGAATAGTTTTACGTATAAGTTTTGTAAAACTTTTAGAGCTATCATTATGAATTTGTGATAGTGTGTTGGATTGTTGGTCCAGAGTCACCTATTTTCACTAATCCAGCTTACCGAATGAATAATAATTGTTATGTTACCTTAAATTTGCTATCAGATGTCACTGTTTTTGTTGCCGTGCTGAAATGCTAGTGAACCTGCAGGTGCCATGGGTTATTGTTTGTGGCATTATGAGCATAGAGGAAGGAGTGAGTCCATGTAGTTGTTGTTCACTTTGCACTGTCGCGTTTTCTCCCCTGTTCACAATAGACTCTTGATATATGTTTAGTGGAAGTGTGAGTTGAAAAGAAGGATAACTAATGAAATCGTTTCACTACCAAGCTTCCTAATTGCAACGGCAAATCATATGGTTCCTCTTAGAAGTCTATTGTACTATTTATTTCAAGCATTTCTTACTTCTTCTCTTTTTCTTTTGGTATTGCCGAGAAAAAAATATAAAGCTAGGTGAACTGGAGGTGTTCAAATTTACCGGCACATTTGAAAATTAGATTAATTGTTTATATTCCATTCTTGGGAAGTTCCCCCTTCTGATTTACTGCTATATTTCATATTTGAACTACATGTTTATGGTTCTAGAAAAGAGACATTACACTAGTTTGGAAAAACTAAACTTTAAGAACAGTCAAAATTTGGCGTAGACCCGTTTGATATTTTTTCGTTAGCTTTTCACTGGTTTATGATGATAGAGACATGCTAATACCATTTTCTGACCTTTGATAGTACATTAGCTGGAAGAAGAACAAGCAACAGATCCTAGGAAATCCTCGACCACCAGAACAATGGGAAAGTAGAGTGTGAATGATGGTGAGTTACTGAACACTGTGCATGATCTCCATGAATTTAGTTGCTTCTATGCACTAGCAACTATACTGTAGAGAACACTTGTGTTACCACGAAAAAGAATCTCCCTTTGTTCAGTTCATGCGAACCTACTTTTTCCTGAACCTATCGTCATGCGAACCTACTTTTTCCTGAAGCTATCAACATGCGAACCTACTTGTTTTTTTTTTGAAATTTTTCCCTCAATTATTTTATAAAAACATTTGCTTCAAAATTTTGTTACACATTTTTTGACGAAATATTGCTTCGGTACATTGTCACAAATGTTTTCACATACCTTTTCTTCATAATTTTTTCTTAAAAATTTTCTTACATAATTTTCTATGCAAAATTTTGCTAGATAATTTTCCATACAAAATTTCAACTTTTGCTTCACAAAAAAATTTCTTCAAAGTTTTGTTACAATTTTTTCAGTAAAAAATTTTACTTCCTAATTTTTGTTGTTAAACTTTTGTTTCATAATAACATTTTTAAGCAAAATATTTATGGTCAAACTTCATCTAGAAATTTTTCTTACGCAATTTTTTAACACAAATTATTTCATTTTTTTCTTCTAAATTTTTTCTTATAAATGTTTTTACATAATTTTTATTAATTCTTTTCCTCTAAAAAGTTTGTTACATTTTTTTCACAACTTTTTCCTTCTATAAAAGTTTTTTCACAAACATTTGCTTCGAAATTTTTGTTGGCAAACTTTTGCTACAAAGTTTAGTTACATGATATAAAAATTGTCACAGAACATTTTTAAGCAAAATATTTATGGTAAAACTTTTTCTCTGTAATTTTCTTTCACAATTTTTTTACATAAATTATTTCACATATTTTTTCTGCTGAAAATTTGTTTTTATAATTTTTTTCACAAACGTTTTCCTCCTAACAGATTTTTTTTACTTGAAAATTTTATTCTGCATCTTTCTGCACAAACGTTTTCCCTTGTATTACAAGTTCTGTTTTTCATAATATTTTTCTATTCCTTTTTTAATAATTTGTTTTTCACATCTTAGGTATAACCGAGATTGATTCAGCAGTTGAAAGGCGGCATAGAAACTTCAAATTTGTTTTTATTGTCTCTTTATTGTGTTTATATTAAAGAGTTCAAAGTTTCTGAACAAGCTACCGAATTATTGTTGACCGGTTTACGAAATATTTATTGAACATCATTAAAGGCTACTTTTATTTCCTCACCCCCGTCCAATTTTATACCCATTTTTTCCGGGCCCCGAATGATTTTGGCATGGAAAAGAGAAAAATGTTTTGCTAACAAATGTGTTTTTTCATTGTTCTATCGAAGCTTCTCTTGTGTGAACGAGCCAGAACCATGAAAGAGAATGTTATCGAGCCAGAATCTTGAAAGAGAATGGTAGCGGCACATAATCCATTGTCCCCGTCCTGCACGTCGCCCGCTGGCATCCGATAGACGCGCGTCCCCCTGCTCCAATTTTTGGAAGGAAGTGCGAGCGCACGGTTCGCTCTGTGCGGCCGAGCGCAAAATAGTCTCCCTCGGAAACCAGTCATTACGTTCCGCGCACTCAATTATTTTCTGTTTCCCATCTTAGATTGCAATTTTCCACCATTGATGCCCCACATCCACCTAATCACAAGCCCCTCTCTCGGTACAAAACTGGGCTTAACTTCGACAATGTGTCCCTCCTGAATTTTGTTGCTAGGTCTTCCCCTTGCTCAATTGGCTTAGCTAGTCCTCACGCAGTGGATAGTAAAATAAAGTTGTCACCCGGAGAAACGAGGGTTTTACTACTTTCCCGAAAGTATTTGATCTATATTTAAAGTCTACCACGCCAAAACCTACTAATATATATATTTGCCTGCTAATAACTTACTCACAAAAGATGGAAAATTTCGTTCATACGTCATTGAAGGTTTTGGCATAGGTTAGTAATTTAGCTTGGATAATCCATGTCTACGTACCCCTCGCATTCTAGTGTCTCACGATAAACGTAACCAAATGCACCTTGACCATCATTTATGATCTGCTTTGGATATCTTGCTAATAATTGGGTTGCGTCAAAACATAAAAGAATCCAATCCACACAAAAGTGTATCCACGATGTAAGTTATGCATAGAAAAACACCAATTGTAACTGAAGTCATGCCTAGGATGGCAAGAGTCCACAACGTCACATTCACATCCTCCCTTAGCCGCCTACTGTGAGAGGTAGGGGTGGACGCCGAGCCGGCTCGAGCTGGCTCGGCTCGGCTCGGTCTGGCTCGTTACGTTAACGAGCCAGCTCGTTAGGTCACAAAGGTTGGCTCTCACAGTAGGCGGCTAAGGGAGGATGTGAATGTGACGTTGTGGACTCTTGCCATCCTAGGCATGACTTCAGTTACAATTGGTGTTTTTCTATGCATAACTTACATCGTGGATACACTTTTGTGTGGATTGGATTCTTTTATGTTTTGACGCAACCCAATTATTAGCAAGATATCCAAAGCAGATCATAAATGATGGTCAAGGTGCATTTGGTTACGTTTATCGTGAGACACTAGAATGCGAGGGGTACGTAGACATGGATTATCCAAGCTAAATTAATAACGGCTCCTCCCTTTTTGCTCACTGAGAGGTAAAGATTTCTAAAGGTCACAGGTTGCATTTCATCAACCTACCTAATCATGAGGTCTCCTCAACGGCTGTTGAAGGTGACCATTGTGTTTTTCCGGTGTTGTTTGTTTTCTCGACTGGACATCATGGATTTTCAAGTTTTTCATATTCGGAAGGTGATTAAACTTTTTATGTCCACATAGAACATTCCAACTCTTTAGACATCATGGAAGTAGTTTTTTTTTTTTTTTTTTTTTTTTTTTTTTTTTTTTGCAATGATCATGGAAGATTTCTCATCAAATTGGCTGTGAGTAGCATTCATGCCTTCTATGCCTTGGATTCCTAGCGTCTGGTGATAAGGCAACTAAATAAACTTTTACAGGACATCATTTTTTGTTTTGGATATCTTGCTAATAATTTATTTTCAAGTTTCTTCATTGTGGAAAGGCGATCATACTTAAGCCGTCTCTGTTTAGAAACCGCCATGAGTGCTGCGTTGGTCCACCTGGAAGAATTCTTAGAGGCAATTGAATTGGTCTGAATAGCATTCATGTCTACACCTTGGATTCCTAGCTTCTAATGATAACACAGCTAGTAATACACTTCCACAGAACATAATTTTTTTTTGTTTATTAGTTTTGGCTATCTTGATAATAATTGTTTTTTAAATATTTTCATAGCGAAAAAAGGGGATCAAACTTAAACCCGTCTCCGTTTATAAACTGCTATAAGTTTTTTTTTAGTGTCCACACGGAACAAATCAATCCTTTTGGACATCATGGATGATTTCTGTTATTTCTTTACTAAACAATGATCATGCTGGAAGATTACTTCGAAGCAATTAAATTGGTTTGAATAGCATTCATGCCTACTCGTACACCTTGGATTCCTGGCGTCTAATGATAGCACAACTAAATACACTTTTACAGAAACATCATTTTTATGTTTGTTTTGGATACCTTGATAATAATTGGACCGTGTCGCAATCGAAAACGCAATCCACACGAATTGCAGCCAACGATTTCTTTTCATATAAGATATATAATATATACAAGCCATTCATCAAAGCATCCGTGGCGAAACGGAAGGTACGCAGTCCGCCCGTCCAACTGTGTTGTTGAGACAGGGAAAGAAGATCAGATGAGAGATGTGTGCATAATTCCCTACTTTGCACACTTGTGGAAAACCCAAAGGTGTTGGTGCTTCATTTCCGCGAAGAAAGGAACCCCAGCCGGGGGCCACTCCGCGTACAAACAGGGATGATTGCATCCTGATGCCGCCTGCATCACTCCAACCATCCATCGGACCATCCCACATCACCCAACCGCAGGCCATCCTCACCGGTCACCGCCATGATGGCAGGCAGGAGCGAGACGGAGATAGCGAGCGACAGGGCAGTCAGGCCGAGGCAGCATGCTCCCTGCACCCTGCCTCGCCCGGCCTTGGCCACACACACACGGCCGGCCGGCCGGCCGTATGGCGCCATCATGCGGCATGATTGCGGCGAGCGAACGGGGCCATCGGCTTGTCCCCATTGTACACATCAACAGGATTGCTCCATATCACGCAGGTACTCCGGCAAAGGCAGGCTCGCCATACATGATGAGGATGGATGGATGGATGGATGGATGGCGGTGGATGAGGAATTGATGGCCGTAATCATGCCTGCATGCAGAGGGAATTTCGGCTTCGGCTAGCCCTTAGCCTGCTAGCCCCCGTGCCGTGCTCACACATGACATTCGTCCCCTTCTTTTGCTCATTCCATGCAATTATACTAGGATCCAGCCACTATCATGAGCTTCCATGCAGGCCAAGAGAAAAATGGCAGCACCACTTGTAGTAGATGACACACACAGACAGATAGAAAAAAGGGACCCCAGTACGTACAGGAACAGCACAATTTGAGAATTGGCCATTATTCAACATTTCCACATCTTCGGAAAACTTTTGCAAAACAAATGTTCAAGTAATGCATCATGGCTAGTACTTACATTTTTTGAAAATAGATGCAGACGGTCGTTGGATACCAACTCCTACTAATAGCGAGGCAAAAGATCATCTCTTTTATGCAACAACACGCTGAAATTTTACACTTGTCTCCACTCCAAAAAATACTATAAAGCAGTGCCCTAGCACTGCAATACTGTACGCAACAAAGCCACACTACATCTAGTCAATTGTACTCAAACTTTTCTGGTTGGCAGCAATAATATTTGAGCATATAAATAATATTTTTAAAAATAGACGCACACAGTCATCGGTAACCCGCCACCTACTTCTAATAGCAGAGCAAAAAGATTGTCTCTTCGCAACAACACGCTGGAATTTTACGCTTGTCTCCACACCCAAAAGACCAAACGCTACCATAATCTAGTACAAACAAAATGTGCAATTCCATCACGCACGACACTGGGCCATAAACTACACACACCCTGACACGCGTTCGAGGCTTCGGCCAACAAACAAATGCAAAAGAAATGAAAAAAAAGAAGCAGCACGCAGCAACAGCAGCTTTCTTGTAAAGATTGCGGGTGCCATTTATAAAAGGGGAAAGATACTGTACGTAGCCCCCAGCGATACACTAATCATTAACCTCATTATTATCGCGCCTGCCATCCAGTTCCTCGCCATTTCGCCAGGAGGCCCCCGCCGAGCCACGGAATTTGCATGTGAACCCTTCACCCAAGCTCTGAGCTCTCCCTTTCCGGGTCACGTGCGGTGCGCGTCAACTGGTCAAACCCGCCATTATCACTCACAGGCGCATACGCACCGGGAAGGAGAGGAGGTGGGAAGGGGTGGGCCGCGCGCGGGTCTCCCTCCCTCCTCCGGCCGCTGCTGCTATAAAGCCTCCCGGTCCTGGCGCGTCCCGACGGTTCCATTACTGGTTCCTGGCAGGATGGAGTTGGGGCTCAGCTTGGGGGAGACCATGGCGGACGCCGGGAGGGACCTGGTGCTCGGCCTCGGGATGGGGGCCGGGGCGAGGAGGGACGAGGAAGCCGAGGCGGCCGGGAGGGAGGTGAGGAGGGAGCTGGAGTTCGCGGCGGGGAGGTGCGGCCGGCCGGAGCCGGAGCCGGCGGTGCGGCTCACGCTCCTTCCCGGTCTCGTGCCCAGCAGCCTCGGCCTCCCGTGGCCGCCGTCGTCCGATGCTACTACCAGTGAGTACTTGTTGATGCATGCACCGCCGGCTCATGTTGGTCTTATTTCTGGATTTCGTTCTCGTGTTCGGCGAGATCGCTGAAATGGCGGTTCGCGTTTGCGCAGGGCATTTCGAGGCGTCGACGATGCGCGGGTTCGACGTGAACCGGGCGCCGTCGCTGTCCGTGGCCGGCGCGGCGGCGGAGGATGACGACGACCAGGACGACGCCGCGGGCGCGGGCGCGGTGGGCGCCGCGTCGTCGTCGCCCAACAACAGCGCGGGGTCCTTCCCGGCCGACTTCTCCGCGCAGGGCCAGGGCGGACCCGGCGGCGGCGGCGCTGGCTCCCGCGCCAGCGACGAGGACGACGGCGGGTCGGCGCGCAAGAAGCTGCGCCTCTCCAAGGAGCAGTCGGCGTTCCTCGAGGAGAGCTTCAAGGAGCACGCCACGCTCAACCCGGTAAGCAAGCACACTCATCCGAGCTCCGATCAGCCACACACACAAAACGAAAAAAAAAAGCCTTGCCTCTTCTTGCTCGATCCTGACGTTGGTGTTGCGTTTCCGTGGCGCGCAGAAGCAGAAGCAGGCGCTGGCGAAGCAGCTCAACCTCCGGCCGCGCCAGGTGGAGGTGTGGTTCCAGAACCGCAGAGCCAGGTGCGCGCCTCGACATGCTTATCTACTACTAGTACTTTAATCGCAACCCGCATGGCATGGCGAGATACTAATCTTTTTAAGGGAAAAAAAACCAACTCCCGTGCGTGCAGGACGAAGCTGAAGCAGACGGAGGTGGACTGCGAGTACCTGAAGCGCTGCTGCGAGACGCTGACGGAGGAGAACCGTCGGCTGCAGAAGGAGCTGGCCGAGCTGCGGGCGCTCAAGACGGTGCACCCCTACTACATGCACCTCCCGGCGACGACCCTGTCCATGTGCCCCTCCTGCGAGCGCGTCGCCTCCACATCCTCCGCCCCCGCCGCCGCGCCGGCGACGGTGCCGGCCGCCTCCTCGTGCCCCTCCACCGCCGCCGCCGGCGGCATTGCGGCGACCGCGCCGGAGCAGAGGCCATCGTCGTTCGCGGCGCTATTCTCGTCGCCGCTCAGCCGCCCGCTCGCCGCCCAGCCGCCTCAGACGCGGGCGCCGGCGAGCTCGTGAGGCCCTCGCTCGTCGCATCAGTCGCTCCACCTCCGACGAGGCGAATGAAGGGCCTATCTGTAAATACGCTCACTTTTTCTTTTTTGTTTTCACCTCATGCGGTTCTTGGGATTTTTTGTGGCTTGC
Source organism: Urochloa ruziziensis (assembly GCA_015476505.1). Taxonomy (NCBI): domain Eukaryota; kingdom Viridiplantae; phylum Streptophyta; class Magnoliopsida; order Poales; family Poaceae; genus Urochloa; species Urochloa ruziziensis. Next base: position 53,473,456 of record CM027119.1, on the reverse strand, counting down.
CGATGGATGGGTTTACCGGTTTAGAGAGAATCCGAGGGGGGTAGCGCGTCATGTGGCCGTCAGATGTGAAAGAAAATGCTTCAATATAGTTTCTTAACCTTATTAGCATCAATCAATCATGTTTTATTTGGTGTTTACATAGGACTTGAAGTCTTAAGTTGCAGTGTGGTTCTGTTAAAAAAGAATGAAGAGTCTCTGTAGTCTTTTTTTTTTATAGCTTGGTGTTATTTTGATGCCAATCACCAAAATAGCAGTATTACTCCTGTAGATTAACTAAAAAACGATTGTGGGGGGAGACGCAGAAATGGCTGGTCTCACTCTCTGGCCGTTGATGAAAGCACGCTTGCTGGTACCGAGGTGGCAAGCGCCGCTGTTGGCGAACCGTTTTGGTCTTGGGAGTTTGCATACCGCAGATTTGTGAAATCATGACGCCCATCAAGTGGTACACCTATTTTCGCTGATTTTAATTTCTCCGGCATACGGCCATGTACCTGCTGTGGAAATTTGGAATGTCCATTTATTCCTCCTAGAATTCTTCTGGAAATTTGTAATACTGCTACTACAGAAACCTAGGGCCAAAAAAAAAAAACAGTTTGGTGTTTCTCCAAAACAAGCAGAACAAAACGGGCCCCTTCTAAATCGTAATTGCCATGTGCGCATCATCATCATCTACTCGTGAGAAATGCTAGCGGTAGTGGAGCACCGACCGCGACAGTTGGCTGTCTACGCTGCCGAACACAAACGGGGGCCCTGACCTGTCACTCATGGATACAAACGTTGTACAGGACAGGTGGTCCTCGTATAGTACTAGTAGTAGTACTAGTGCTCCATCCATTCCATCTGCTCGCAATGCTGGACAAAGCACGTATGGTAACATGATTGCGCCATGAGTGCTCGCCGCCCCGCACCGATGAGTGTGCTCAAAGCCCTCCAGGCTCCAGCAGCTACTACAGTAGCATTCTTTTTCCCGGGAGCCCCCCTTTCGGCCTTTCTCCTGGTGTGAAAGTGAAACCGATTGCTCCTGCCAAATCAAACCTCTTTACAGGAAAATTAGGGGAACCTAGATCTGGCGCCAGTGCCATAGGATCGTTACCTTCCGAAACGGTGGCAGTATTTGAACCGGAGATTTTTTTGCTCAAGTCAGGTTTTTTTTTCTCTCCCAAAACGAGGGGAGAGGCCATGAATGCTCTTCACTCCGCTCCCAAATTTCCAGCGTCCATGTCGTGACTACGAGGGCGTCCACAGGCAGCCAGAGAGCGATGAATGCCCCCCGATCGTATTCGAGGCCATTTATTCCAAGTCCACCGCGCGATGGATCCGTGGTCTGACTGACCCCGGCAGCAAATCTTTTTCCTCCCCGGATCACGGATTCAGGCTGCTAGTGCTAGTGCTAGGGCGCCTCTTGAGACTCGACTCGACGCGACGGCCCCCATCAATGCCCGCGTGCCTCGAGCTGACCAGTAGCGGTAGCCGCCAGCAGACGCAGCAGACCTCGGCGTCGCAGGTGACCCGGCAGGGGGCAAAGACTTTTGCCGAGCGTCCCCACGGCCGAGGGAAGCTGGAACGGTGGAACCGACGGAGAGCGATCGGGTCACGGCGGAGGAGGATTCGTTTCGGGGAGCCCACGGCGTCGGCCGGCCGGCGGCTGGGCGAGTACGGTAGACTGGTAGAGGGAGCCCGGACCTGAATCTTTTCCGTGGGCTCGTGATGCCGTGACGGATCGATCGCTTTAGCATTTGGGGATTAAGGATTCGGCAAATGATGCGGAGGTCGCCGTCCCAACAGTGGACACCCTGTGCTCTGACGGCAACGTGGCGTGGCACCGGTTTTGGTTTATGCGTCGCGGTTTCTGTTTCCTTTTTCTCTCACCTTTTGGAATTTGGATCAGCGGGTGTACGCACGTCTAGGACTAGGGGTGTTACGTTACGTGAGCTCGGGATGTAACAGTGGTAGCCGAATAGTAAGGGCAGGTAGATGACAGGTGAAGTGTCATGTTATCGATCGGAATCGGATCCTCAAAAACTTCCACAAAGATAGATAGATAGATAGATCACACGCTCCTTGCATGTACAAAGTTGACCTTTATGTGCAGACAACCAACGTCTTACCAGCGAGTGATAAATTAGTTAACTGTTGGTGTCTTGGTGGTGGTAAGTCGCGAGCGAGTCAAATCTCGAAAGCGCCAGTTCAATTTAGTACGTATTAGTAACTTAGTGGCCGAGCATCAAGTGGTCAAAATATAGTCAAGACGGGTAGTGCCAATATTTACCCTACTCGCTCCCAAGTCAAACTTTAGAGCAATGAGCAGGCAGCACTCCGGAGTCCTGCCTGAGTCGGGGTTAATTTACACTCCCCAACTCAAAGTCAAAGATACTTTATTTAGCACCATAACATTGTATTGTTCAGAACTTACTAGCTGCTGGCTGTGCGTGTCACAATTACAGTACTAGTACCAGGAGTCCAGGACACATCAAGAGCACTACGGTTCTCCGGACAGAGCCACCACTTGGTTTTGTACTTCGAAAGCACTACTCCACCCTGCCGAAGACTGCGGTCCTGCGCCAATAATTAGCCCGCCGGGCGAGGAAACGACACGGAGCGGCAGCAGCGACCGGCAGCCATCACCAGCTCACGAGAGCGGCAGGGCGAGCCGGCGAGGGGGCCGGCCGGCCGTCACGCACGCACCCGTCTGGGTCTGGGTCTGGGTCTGGGTCTGGCCCCCCTTCCTAGCTCCCATCGGGAGGCAGGCAGGTCCGATCGGGAAGTTGCGTCGTGTCCCCTTGCGCCCGCCCGATCGGAGGACGAGACGCTCCCAGTACGTCCCAGCGCTGCTCGCCACCTTCTCCTGCCTGCTTTCATGCTTTGCCCCGGCCCCGTCGCGTCGCCCCCACTAGCTACTTGCCGCTGCCCGAGCCTGCCTCCCAATCGGGCGGTGCTGGCCTGCCTGCCTGCCTCTTCCGGTGCGGGACAATGCAAGTGGCTCCGTGCCTCTGGCATGACGTCCCTTTCTTTCCCGCGTCCATGTGGCATGCATGGATTTGGATACCATCGATCCAGTGGAGGTGGGGAGGACCTGTTTTTATCGCATTGTTTTGCTTCTTGCTTGTTGGTATCCTCTCCTTTTGTGCTTGAACGACAGCCCGGGAGCGAGAGAGATGATTACAGATTGAACTTTATTCAAAAAATGATTGCAGATTGAATTATGGCTATATATATATAGCCTAGAAAAAGAGCTATCCGTCCTCTTTCTATGCCTCGGCCATTTTTTAACCGGTGCTAATAGGGTTTTAGCACCGGGTTTAAACATTTAGGGCCTGAAAGGAGAGGTGGAGAGGTTTTAACACCGAGTGCTAAAACCCACGCATCAGCACCGGATGCAGCCACCAACCGGTGCTAAATGCGCTCGGGCATATTAGCACTTGTTGATGATTGCATCCGGTGCTCATGGGTGAGCTTTAGCACCGGGTGTCACCACCATTCGATGCTAAATGCTGGGAGCGGATCGAGTGAAGGCAGACAGCGGACAAGCACGGGTGTCACCACCACCTCCCCTTTTATTTTTCTCTCAAACTTATCCGTTTTTCTTACTTCTTTTTCTCCTCCTCACTTCTTTCTCTCAACCTTATCTCTCTAGCAGCAAGGCGGCGTATAGGCCTCCCGGAGGCGGCGGCGGGCAAGCGCGGGGGCCAGGCAGTGGCAGCACCAGGCGCGCGGGCCCTGGCCGCTGCGGCGGCTGGCAGTGGCCCGGCCCCAGTGGCAGCGGCGCACGCGGGAGGCCGCATCGGCACGCGCCCTGGCCGCGGCGGCGCACACGCTGGTGGCTGGCCGGCGGTGGGCTTTCCCTTTCGAGGAGACCGACGTTATGTTTTGTAGATCTTTGGTCATTTTTTTCAGATTGTTCCAATTTTATGAGTCAATTTCAGGTGACATGGTTAGCTCTTATAAATATGTAAATCTTGAGCCTTGAGTTTGTAATTGTGGGTCTTGTAAAATCTTTTGTCAATTGAAGAACAAGTTGATGAAGAACAAGAACATAGAAGAGAGATATGGTGGTGGAAAGAGAGGGGAGAGAAAGAGGATAGGAGTAGGAGAACAATTTAATCTTTTTTTCATGAATTTATTTAGCACCGGGTCGTGTTGTCACCCGGTGCTAAAAGACAGTCGTTATCACCGGTTATTTGACCCGGTGTTAAAGATGTACCCCTTTAGCACCGAAAAATCTACACTGGTTGAGAAACCGATGCTAGGGAGGGGGGGTCCCAACCGGTGTAGATAAGGTTCTGTCTACGAGTGGGTAGTATTAGTGGACACCAACGGGCAACAACAGCAGCTTTGAATATCGACATAATATGCAAGAACGATTGTGCACGGATAGATCGCAGTGAGAATGTGACATTGGTCCCGCGTACGCATACACGAAGGGGGACGGAAGGAAGACTGCCCGGTCTCTCTCGATCTAGAACTCGACAAGATCTTCAGAGCTCCTCGGTTGATTGAGATGCACCAAACTTTGCACGGTGGTGCCAAATAGTTAGCTCAAAAATTCTCCAAACTAGGTACATACTCTAGCTTTCTATCGACTCTGAACTTTCTTCTTCACTTCTTTCACCGGGTCACGTGTGCATGCCATGAACTTACCAAGACAGCGCATGCATGGGGAGTGCAGGGTACATATACCAACCCCGCTCTTTCTTCGTCGCTTACGTAACACGGTGAGGAAGAGGATCCGAACGAGGAGTCCGACCTTTTAGGCCAAACAGAGGCCATTTTTTAGGACAAGCAAGGGCAGATTTGTTTAATGATCGGCCGTGCAAATCCCGATCTTTGCTTGATCTGCCCGTGACTAAAAAAATCAGGGAGGGGGATGTAACGTCCCGCCTCCCCGAGGCCGGGCCCGCCTACCCTGGCAGCTCTCTAGGACTTCAAGACTGCCCTCACAGACCAACACATGTCTTTTCTGCGCACTTTGTCCTCACTCATGCGCACCGGGGAAGGACTTCCCGGTCGGTCACCCATCCCGAAATTGCTCCGGGTCAAGCACGCTTAACCCCGGAGTTCTTTCGAGATGAGCTTCCGGAAAAGAAGTTGCAACTTGTTGATATGAGTATTCTATCAATCCTATTAAGCCCTGGGCTGTTACAATCTCACCCCCTTAGGAGATCGACGCCCTCGTCGATCAACCCCAGTCCAGGAACGTCCTCTCTTGGCCACGTCCGTGTGCCCAGTGCCAGCGCATGTGCCATGCTGTGTGACCACTCTGGGCCCACACCAGCCATGCGCACCATGCCTGCGCAACTGCGACCCCACTCGCCCGTGAAACCGCGAGAGTCGGCTCTGATACCAAATGTAACGTCCCGCCTCCCCGAGGCCAGGCCCGCCTACCCTGGCAGCTCTCTAGGACTTCAAGACTGCCCTCACAGACCAACACATGTCTTTTCTGCGCACTTTGTCCTCACTCATGCGCACCCGGGAAGGACTTCCCGGTCGGTCACCCATCCCGAAATTGCTCCGGGCCAAGCACGCTTAACCCCGGAGTTCTTTCGAGATGAGTTTCCGGAAAAGAAGTTGCAACTTGTTGATATGAGTATTCTATCAATCCTATTAAGCCCTGGGCTGTTACAATCCGTTCACCTTTCATAAAATAGGTTCAAATTCATTACAGTACAAGTCTTAGAGTTTTGCAGCGGAAAGTCTAACGTCGCGCTCCATACGATACATAGATACATAAGAAGATAACACTATATGCTGATAGTGCTCTTCCATACGTCATCGCCCATCACTTCTCACCCGCACATCTGTCCGCGGGCATGAAGTAACCCACAAAGATGGGCTCCAACTGAGGGTCACCTGCAACAACTTAACGGCAGCACCGTGAGTACAAAAGGTACTCCGCAGGACTTACCCAAATGGAATATAATCCGACTCTCAAGGAGAATGCATTTGGCCAGGTAGCAAGGAAGTTGGCAGGGTATTTAATTTGCATAAAAAGCATCTAATTTTGATCAAGTTATAGTAAGCAAAAGACTCTGACATACTAAGCATACATCAATCATTTGCGTAAAATAAAGTGGTCATGTATCATGAGCTCAATCTTCCATGAACTCCATTCGGTAACTCTACACCCAAAGTCGAAGTACAAGAGCATGCTCCTTAACCATGGAGCCCGGCTATTGCAATAGATTAAACCCTGCAGGGGTGTACCAATTTGCTCGCACGAAGTGCAAGCCCAACGCCCATATCCATGGCCTAGGATAAGGGTTGAATCATGCCTTCGACCTTTCGCATACCCGCACCCGACTATGAACGAACGGTCGGAATGGTTAGATGCACCGGACTCAAGCCAATCACACCTCAACCCAATCCCGCCCCGAATCCGGTCAAGGCAAGGTGCGACTTATGGTACTTAGCTTGCCATTCCCATATTAGGTATGTGGTTAGTACGCGAATGTGCTCAAGTATCAAAGCGATGGAGAAACGGGCCTTAATCGACTCGAGCAAGACTAGTCATAAGAGCTCCAATCTCTACATGACCCTACCATTCTTGCTCAAGTCCGAGTCATCTTTCAAGTTGGTCAACTTTTAATCATCTATGATCCAAGTAGTATTTAACAACCAAGCCTATAGCTCGCGAGTGGTGGTGCCCTTGCCACCTCTCGACTTCTACCGAAGCTAAGCCTAGTTAAGCAAGTGGTTCGTGACACCTACCCAAGCATACTCACCTAGGGGGGATTATTCTAGATCAAGGATGGTAATGCATAAAGTAGGAGCTAAACATGCATATACATAATATTGACTTATGCGCACACAAGACATAAATAACTTCAATTGATCCAAAATAGGGTGAGAAAGATGCTTAGGTGCCTGCCTTGGTTCTCAACGGTAGCTTCGTCGGCAACGGGCTCCGACTCGGTCTCAACTTCCCCTTGCTCCGGTGTCTCGATCTCTACACGAATGCAATGATGCGAGATAAATAATCATGGCATGGATGGTTGTAATGATTTGATAATGACATGCTTGCATGGTTCAACATTGTATAAATATCTTATAAACATTAGGTTGTAGCATTGAACTAGGTGGAGCAAGTGTAGAAGTAGTAGTGCTGAAACGTGAGGGGCGGACTGTCCGGATCATAGGAGCGGACCGTCCGGTGTGTAGTGTCTGTGAGTGGCGGACCGTCCGGCCATGGATAGCGGACCGTCCGCAGTTGGGAGGTTGGAAAATACAACTTTCGGTCGAGTCCCTGGTAGGATTTATTCTTGGGTCGCGGACTGTCCGGTCGGAGGTAGCGGACTGTCCGCAGTTGAAGGCGGTAAAAAGACATGAGTCGGGGAGTCTCTGGTAGAAAAAGGACATATTGGCGGACCGTCCGCTGGGTAGGGGCGGACCGTCCGCAAGAACGCAGAGGCTGGCCGGCGAGTTCGCCGGCGGCGACTCCGGCCGTGGTTTGGAGTGGGGTTTGATTCTAAGGGTGCATAAGGGTGTCTAGTAGCCATGCCAAGAGGTAGATTTGACATGCATTAGGTTTTGGAAGCTCTAACTCATCAATGGTGATTTTCTCTAGGAAGGAGCCAAAATCTCAATCCCTAAGGCAATGGAGATGGATCGGGGATGGAGATGGCTTACCGGCGTTGAGCACAACTCCGGTGGGGTGCCGCAAGTTGATGTAGGGCGGCGTTGGGAAGCTTGGGCTTGTTCTTGACCTAGAGCTTGGTGAAGAGGAAGTAGATGGAGGAAGAGGGGTTGGGGAAGCTCCTTGCTCCAAGTCCAAGGAAGAAGATGATGTCGAGGTGGTGCAGTTCGCCGGCGTCGAGCTCCGGCCGTCCTCCGGCGAAGCTCCGGCGAGGTTGGGGGCTTCAATGGAGGAGAGCTATGGAGGCTCCTCCATGGCTTGAAGGAGAAGAGAGAGAGAGTGTTTTGGGTGAGTGGGAGGAAGAGAGAGAGCTGAGGGGCCTCAGCTCGAGTTGGGGTGCGGGCTGACATGTGGGCCCGCAAGGGGGTACGTGTCGGTCAAGTTCTCAGCAGGCGACACGCATGCTCAGGGCTCTAGCGGACCGTCCGCCAGAAGGGCGCGGACCGTCCGCCCTAGGCGACGTGGCAGACTAGTGCTGACAAAGTAGCGGACCGTCCGGTGTGACCGAGCGGACCGTCCGCTAGCAAAATTTTTTTAATGCAATGTTAAATCATGATTAATGCTAAATGATGCTCATGATGACATACTTAAGATTAATCAAATCTTGGGCTGTTACAAATTCTCCCCCCCTTGGAAAAATCTCGTCCCGAGATTTGGCTAAGTGTGGGAAAGGTGCGGACAGTCCGCTATAACCTACCGGACGGTCCGCCGTTACACCCAAAATTTCTACCAGGAACCATCCCGAAACTTATGATTTTCAATCTCTTGCCAGCGGACAGTCCGTAGGAGATCGACGCCCTCGTCGATCAACCCCAGTCCAGGAACGTCCTCTCTTGGCCACGTCCGTGTGCCCAGTGCCAGCGCATGTGCCATACTGTGTGACCACTCTGGGCCCACACCAGCCATGCGCACCATGCCTGCGCAACTGCGACCCCACTCGCCCGTGAAACCGCGAGAGTCGGCTCTGATACCACGCTATGAGGAACCGCCCAAGTTAAACCCATTTAATCGAGTCACCATCCATCGATCAACTCAACTAAATAAGAATAACTCCGGTCGTCCTTGAGATGTGTCCTAAACAATGCCCAGGACGACACACCTCACTAAGCACAACTTGAGTACATCTTCATAACCATAGCAAGTCCATACATAGAGTTCACCTTGAGTGAAGATATACTTGAGACTTTTATGATCGGTGTAGATGTTGCAAGTCTTGCCAAGAAGATAATGGCGCCAAATCTTGAGAGCATGCACAACCGTAGCAAGCTCAAGATCATGAGTTGGATAATTTTCTTCATGACGCCTCAATTGACGGGAAACATAAGCAATGACGCGACCTTCTTGCATGAGAACACAACCAAGACCAATTCTTGAAGCATCACAATAAACATCAAAGCTCTTGGTTATATCCGCCTGGGCAAGAACGGGAGCGATAGTAAGCTTGGTTTTGAGGGTTTGGAACGCCTTTTCACATGAGTCACTCCACTTGAAAGGAACATCTTTCTTTAACAATTCGGTCATGGGCTTAGAAATTCTAGAGAAATTCTCGATGAACCTACGGTAATATCCCGCAAGTCCAAGGAATCCCCTAACTTCCTTCACATTTTGGGGTTGCTTCCAATTGAGCACATCACTCACCTTGCTAGGATCAACTTCAACACCCTTTTCAGATAATATATGACCAAGAAAGGATATCCTTGTAAGCCAGAATTCACATTTGCTAAACTTGGCATAGAGGCGATGATCACGAAGTTTTTGTAGAACGATGCGAATATGCTCGGCATGTTCTTCTTCGGTCTTGGAGAATATGAGAATATCATCAATAAATATGATCACAAAGACATCAAGTTCCTCAAAGAAGATAGAATTCATCAAGTACATAAAGTAAGCCGGGGCATTGGTTAACCCAAAAGACATGACGGTGTACTCATAAAGCCCATATCTAGTAGAGAAGGCGGTCTTGGGAATATCTTCTTCACGGATCTTAATTTGATGATACCCCAAGCGAAGATCAATCTTCGAAAAGAATTTAGCACCCACTAGTTGATCAAAGAGAATATCAATTCTAGGGAGAGGATATTTGTTCTTCACCGTCACCTCATTCAAAGGTCGATAATCAACCACCATTCTCAAGGTTCTATCCTTCTTATCCACAAATAAGGCCGGGCATCCCCAAGATGAGGAGCTCGGACGGATAAAACCTTTCCTGAGCAAGATCTCCAATTGCTTCTTCAATTCTACCAATTCCTCCGAGGACATTTTGTAAGGCCTTTTATAAATTGGGGCCGTTCCGGGAAGCAAGTTAATGACAAATTCAATATCCCGGTCGGGAGGCATCCCCGGTAATTCTTCTGGAAAAACATCCGGAAACTCACACACCACCGGAATTGCCTCTAACTCCGGCATAACTATGGCACTGAGTGCATAGAGTTGTGGACCACTCTTCTGATGAAGAAAAAGAACAGCCCGTATTCCGGATGGGTGCTTAAGTTCAATGGAGCGCGGATTGCACCGAATAATTCCATCATGCTTAGTCATCCAATTCATACCGATGATGATATCCAAATCTTCTAGATCAATAATCAAGAAATTGATTGAAAAGGAGAGTCCTATGATCTCTAGTTGGGCTGAATTGACCACCTCATTGGTTACTAATGTTGCACCCGGGGCGTCAATGTGATAAGGAGTAGAAATTTTTCTAAGGTGAAGTTGATGTTCTAAAGCAAATTTCCTACTCATGAAGGAATGTGATGCACCGGAATCAAATAATGCTCGGGTAGTAATTGAGTTGAGTGAAACCATACCAACCAGCACTTGATCATCCTCACAAGCTTCCTCGGCGAAAATGTGGTTCAACTTGCCTCGCTTGGGAGCTTGTGCATTTTTGTTGCCTTGGCGATTGGGTTGGGTATTTGTGGGCTGATTTGAGATATTGCTATTTCCACCTTTCTTAGGAGAAGGACACTCCCGGCTAAAGTGCCCTTGCCCACCACAATTATAACATGGACCACGGGGGCCATTTCCACCGCCACCTCCCGGCTGTCCTATAGAACGTTGAGCTTGAGCTTGAGGAGCCGGAGGGCGACGAGCCATCCACATAGGTTGAGGAGCACCATAACCCGGCACTCGGGGTGGAGGAGTAGGTCCCGTGCGTGCACGTTGAGAGCCACCACCAAAAGATGATGAAGATGGGGCAACCCTCTTGCGGGTGTCCGCCTCAAGTGCATTCATGCTATGCTCAGACTTGATTGCCTTGCTCACCATATGGTTGAAATCATTAAAATCATTAGCGGAGAGGTGATTTTGGATCTTCAAGGACAATCCATTCATGAAGTGATATTGTTTCTTTTTGTCGGTAGAGACTTCCTCTTGAGCATATTGAGCTAGGTAGTTGAAGGCATGGGCATAATCTTGCACGGACTTGTTTCCTTGAGTTAGCTTACGGAATTCCTCCCTCTTGATTGCGAGAATGCTTTCCGGAATATGATGAGCTCGGAAGGCTTCACGAAACTCATTCCAAGTTATGACATGATCTTGGGCAACTTGAGCCTTGTAATTTCTCCACCATGCACCCGCGGCATCACGAAGTTGATGAGCCGCAAGTGTGACCTTCTCAATGTCATCACATTGGAAGAGCCCGAATTTTTCTTCAATGGTGTTCAACCAAAAGTCCGCATCCAAAGGCTCTTTGGATCCCTTAAAGATGGGAGGGTCGGTAGCGGCAAAAGCGGAATAGCCTCGGCGTTGATTGCCTCCACCGCCACCTTGGTTGGCCACATGTTGCATCAAGGTTTGCATAAGTTGGTTTTGCATTTGGTGGCTATCTTGGGATCTCCTAAGCAATTCCATCAAGACGGGGTCCAAGGCAGGAGGTCCGGGCAACTGTTCCCCATCGGCACCATTGCCATTTCCTCCATTGTTACCATGACCCGGCTCAGCCATCCTGTCACCATCCACGTGTATAAGATTAGTTACCAATAAGAAGGAAAATTGATAAGACATAATTGCACATATATTGCACAACAATGTAAAATCAATCACAAATGTGTGAGAAGATGATATTGAGCCACAATAGAATGATAGATGAAATTTGGACAGCAAGTATATAGATAGTTGTGTGCAAGGTTATCCTGATATCACTCATCATGCAACCCACAAATTATTCTTAATGCATGCATGATGAAAATAAAATATGATGATATGCCGTACATACGAATATCTCACAACGGCTCACACATAACTAATAATGGAGGTTCACGTTACATAGTACCATACATAGGCAAATATAGCTAATTAGTGTCTCACACGTCTCACCAATTAACTATTCCGATTACATAAAATAGGCGGTACATTACAACAAGTCACATAGCTTGTAGAGTCTCATAACCGCCATAGATTACATAAATAATTTAGTTGGGACCATAAGGAGCTCTCTCGAAGAACGGTGGGAACTCATCAAGGAGATGGGCATTGGGTGATCCGGTATCATCGGGATCCATCTCCGGATGAGTAAGGTTCTCTAGCTGTCCACCATAAACTGTCTCCCTAGACCAATCCGTACGAGCAAAACGGCGAACACGTAACCCGTTTGATATACGGGGTTGCCTCTGTACGGGTTGGGGTATGTTGATACCTTGAACCATTGGGTAGGTAAGTTCCTCGGGAGCCATCTCTTGCACGGTGTGATCATTAGGCCCATAGAGCATATGGGAAGGTACACGTCCCAGACGTACACTCATGTCCACACTATGTTGCAGCTCATTGAAACGGCGCCTTGTCTCCCTCAACTCGGCTCGGAGGCACCTCATGTGTCTATCTTGAGCTTTCACCAACTCGGACATGCGCCTTTCATACAAGGGGGCGCTCACCGGGGGTTGGTTGAATAAGTTCACACCCGGCTGAATACTTTGGATTGGAAAATTTTGGATGGGTGGCAGCCATAATTCTGGTATTTCTTGGCGAAGGAGTGACATTGCCTTGTAGGCCACTTCTTGGATTGCCATACCAATTGAAGTTCCATGAGCAACCAAGTTGTAAGAGTGGTGTTCTCCTTCTACAAGGCGTTGTGGGATGAACATGGCAGCAAAGTAGTCCACCAAGCCCGGCCCACGTCCCCTCGCATAGACCGAATACTCCGGCCGATACGAGAAGTTACCTCGCCAAAACATCTCGTTAAGGAGGGAAGGGAAGCCTTCCACATCCCTAGCCCGAGTTACCATGACAAGGTTGCCATACTCCGCCATCTAAGATAAACAAGACAAGATAAGTTAGAGAACATGTTTAAACTATCACAATTATGCAGCTCACAGGATAAGATAAGCTCTATGACGGATAAGAATTACACCATAATAAGAGATGTAGCCTTAGAAAAATTCCAGATTTTAGTAGTACTACTATTAATCATCACCAATCTTATTTTCTAACGTACCTCACATCAATTTTTTAAGGGGAAAACCATGTAAGACATGCTAACACGGCTCTGATGCCACGCTGTAATGTAACGTCCCGCCTCCTCGAGGCCGGGCCCGCCTACCCTGGCAGCTCTCTAGGACTTCAAGACTGCCCTCACAGACCAACACATGTCTTTTCTGCGCACTTTGTCCTCACTCATGCGCACCCGGGAAGGACTTCCCGGTCGGTCACCCATCCCGAAATTGCTCATGCGCACCCGGGAAGGACTTCCCGGTCGGTCACCCATCCCGAAATTGCTCCGGGCCAAGCACGCTTAACCCCGGAGTTCTTTCGAGATGAGCTTCCGGAAAAGAAGTTGCAACTTGTTGATATGAGTATTCTATCAATCCTATTAAGCCCTGGGCTGTTACAATCTCACCCCCTTAGGAGATCGACGCCCTCGTCGATCAACCCCAGTCCAGGAACGTCCTCTCTTGGCCACGTCCGTGTGCCCAGTGCCAGCGCATGTGCCATGCTGTGTGACCACTCTGGGCCCAGGGGAGGACTAGTTTAAGACCAGAGACAGCGTGCAGACGTGCAATCAAGCCTCCACGCATAAAAGAATCCAGCTAGTTGTCGTATGTTTCTGATTTTCTCACGCTGTCATGACGACGCCTGAGTTGTCTTGTGAAGCATGATTGGCCCTTAAAATTCCTTCAGGCCCTTTTCAGACACTTTTTTAAGAGTGAATTTCTATAGGCTCTAGGAAAGATTTTTTCCCACGACAAGACAGTCGTCGATCATTTGCACGAGACAAACAAGGTCTTAGCATTGGAAAAATGTTTGGAAAAGAGGCGAAAAATCAGGTCAGCCTTGCAAGTAAGCGCTGTCTGCTTCCAGACGCTCCAAAATTAAATGTGCAGCACTGGCGCGGAGAAAACATGCATGGGTCGTCCTCGCTTGGACAAAACTTCCGTGCCAGTTCAAATGGAACATTCCGATAGAAATGTACATGTACTAGCTCCTGCTGAACGACGCCAAGTACTAGTACATGCGTAACGAATCGGAGCAGTTGATCCGTCGATCTACCAGCGAGGGATCGATGAGAGCATGCAGGGTGTTCACTCATCATTGCCATGCACAGAAAAATGCCGACCATGAGGCATGAGCAGGCTTGCAGTTGCAGGCCTCCTGCTGGCTGGCCCATCCAGTACGTGCATGGGCATTGCATCCCATCGGGGTTAGGCACGGCACGCGACCCCCGCGCGCGAAGCACTGGGTTATGGATGGTAGGTCCAACGCATTAGCGCGGTCGAAAAGGCGCTCAGAGAGATTCACGTCGCGTCAAGCAATGATGCCCCGCGCATGAGATCTGAAACACATTACCATTAGACATTGGTGGTTACCTCTCATGATGCTGCATTTTTGTTTATTTACTACTATGACGTACTGCTACCTCGAGCAAGTGCTCACATCACAGTCTGATGAGTGGCAGACATGCATGCTTACTCACTGGTCCATGTCAGCATTACCAGGTAAGCAAAATAGTAAAATTGGCTTCAAACACTTCAGTTTCTTTTGGAATTTGAGCTGCTACCTGTTTGTACCTTTGGAACTTCAGAAGGATAATTCGATGTTCGTTTGTTCTTGGCAACTAGGAGACTAGGAGTAGTCTACGATCGGTGGATCTCCGTTTGCTCTGTTGGACGCGCTGAGAAATGAGAGCTAGTAGTAATCTGACTGCCGTTTGAGCAATCTTTGCATGAGCTGAAGGGCATAGAACTGGAATTGGTGTGCCCCCCATTGATCAGGTAAGGTTAAAAGCGTGTGCCAAATTTCAACGCATCTGTAATCACGTGTGTCCATTTACATTTAGTGAACTATCTAGGGCATGGCATAACAAAAGTTGGTGTCTAGGTTCAGTTGTTGACTGAAACCTTTTAGCGACCGGACTCTCCCCTGATGTGCAGTGTGCACTAGCTAGCATGAAATTGCTAATGGTGGCGTGGCATTCTCTAAACACTCTAAAGTGCACACAAGAGCACAGCTTTATGTCGTTCATAAAACATATATTACAGGTTGTACCGTTACAAAACAACTCCCGATTTCCTGAAATGTGATGTTTCTATGCTCAAGGTTTTTGCCACGCTACGTTGCAGAAATGTTTGTCGGACATCACCTTCACAATAAAATGGAACTGTTCTGTCTTCCGGTGGCACATCTGACGAATTCAACACTTAACCTTTTTCCTAGCTGTTGATTGCTGCTATATCCGTTTTCCTGTGGACCGCCAATAACTTCGTTACCTGGACTAGTCATGTTCATGTGATCCCCGCGCCGACCGACCGATCGACCTGTCGTGGAGGGAAGAGCGGGCGTTTTCATTCCCGGCATTCCTAATTCCAACTAGCTAGGGATCGACGGCGACGGGATCCTGCTCGCGACAGCAACCGGAACCTGCTCTCCTTCGAGGAAACAGGCAGAGCGGGCCATGTGATCTCGGGTCAATTCGCGGCCGGGGCGGCTAGCTGCCGGTGGTGCCGGTGCCCTCGCGGCGAGGCCTTGACTCTCTCGCCCCACAGCTGCGCCCGTGCCTGGCTGGCCCCGCGCCGCGTCGGCGACCCGCTCGCTGGTTGACTCGTCGGGGGGTTTCGCGGCTATACTGACGGGTCC
The DNA here is from genome assembly GCA_015476505.1 of Urochloa ruziziensis. Lineage (NCBI taxonomy): Eukaryota > Viridiplantae > Streptophyta > Magnoliopsida > Poales > Poaceae > Urochloa > Urochloa ruziziensis. The sequence goes on along the minus strand of CM027119.1, from coordinate 53,457,762 downwards.
TTGGTCGTCGTGGCGCGTCGCGTGCGCTTTTCCGTGCTGGAGTTTCTGTTGATCCGACGCGGCGGGGAAAGTGAAGGCCGTGACCCTGAGTGCGCCTTGCTGCCCGTGACCGAGGGCGCGTTGATTTGCAGCAGAATTGCAGTGACACGGCGCAGCCCTGTTTCAGGATAGGATGGTCGCCGATCTTGATGGCCTCCAGTAGGCACAATTGATGGCGGATATTTTATGCTACTTTGTAATTGTTAAATATGATCAAACTTTTGCATAATGTCTGCAATAATTTTGTTCTGATTCTGAAAGAGAAGTGGAAGAAGTGGGCTGGTAGAAAGAAACATGGGCCGTGTCCTAGAACGCGCGCACACCGTTTTAACCTTTTCTTACGTAGCGTCCTATGTTCTTTTTGGCCCAACAAACACTGGAGTTCAGATTCGGCCCAACCAATGATCATTTCTCTTCCCTCGAAATGAAGTCATTTCCCACCTCGAGATTAGGCGAGTCTCATCGCCCCCGTCAGATAAACAGCGTTTCACCACCGACTTTTCACTTTAGTAATAACTAATCAAGCAATTCAAAGGCAGTTCATGAAAAATAATCACTATAAGGCTGGAATAACTAGAAATGGAATACAGGTTTTGAGACATGTGACACAGGAGCAGAGTCTAAACAGCATGGTTCGAGCACATTTACAGTCTCCATGTTACCAAGGAAAGGAGTAACAAGAACTCAAGAAGTAACGCTGCACTTGCAGGAAGCCAGGAACGACAACTTATTACTATTATTCACCTCAAGGAATGCCCCAAATTTCTGTAACTACACAAATCTGCTCCAACGCAAATGCGACCCGGTCTCTGAATGGCACCAACTGAGCTTCAGTTTATGACAGCCCCCTGACTTTCCCGGTGGCAGTGTCGATGTCGATCTCGTAGAAACAGGGCCTTGTGGGAAGGCCGGGCATTGTGCTCATGGTGCCCACGAGTGGGTAGATGAACCCAGCTCCGATGCTCGCTCTCACGTCTCTTATTGGTAGAACGAAGTCTGTTGGGGCGCCCTTCAGGGAGGGAACGTGTGAGAATGAGTACTGGGTTTTTGCCATGCAGATGGGGAGGTTGGAGAAGCCTTGCTTGGTGTACATCTCAATCTGCTTCTCAGCCTGCAGAAAAGTCAGACAGAAGTCAGCAGAGCAGGGTATGGCAAAATATTATGACTTTATGAATGAATCAGATCTCAAACACAAAGGAAGTACCTGTTCCGAGTATTCAACGCCGCTAGCACCATAAAACTTAGCTATGGATTCAATCTTCTCCTTTATGCTAGATTCCAAAGGATACAGAAATTTCAGAGGCTCTGCCTGGCTTTCACATGCTCGTTGAACTGCAAGTCCAAGTTCAACCTAAAAATAAGTTAAATGGAATGATCTCATTAGACGATTATATTAATTCCCACAATTCTGAAATCCATACTGTCTAGGCAACAATAAAGCCATGAATTACTGTTCTAGCTGGCATAGCCACATAAAAGTATATCATACTGAAGCTCTTCTGTACTAGCTTGGCAAGTTGAATATAACATAATTTTGTTTTGGAATTAGAGCAGATTAGTAACTATTCCAACAATACAGGGTCAGCTGTCTATATTCCACAGAATTAATAATCTGGGGAAAGGGAACTTACCGCTCCTCTACCACCATGGGCATGGTGTGTGCAGACGACAGCATCAAAAGCTCCAGCAGCCATAGCTGCATTTCGCACCGCATTCATTTCTGCTTCAGTATCTGTTGCAAATTTGTTGATTGCAACTACAACGTTAACTCCATAACTCTTGGTGTTTGATATATGTTTAACAAGATTGACACATCCAGCTTCAACAAGGGCCACATTTTCGCTCACATATGCATGATCTAGAGGCTTTCCAGCCACAACATCTGGGCCACCTCCATGCATTTTAAGAGCTCGAATTGTGGCCACAATAATAGCACACTGTGGCACCAATCCACTGTACCTACACTTTATATCCATGAATTTCTCGGTTCCGATATCAGAACCAAAACCTGCCTCAGTAACAACAAAGCCACCCTTTCCAACCAACTTCAAAGCAATCTTATCAGCAACAATTGAAGAGTTTCCATGAGCAATGTTAGCAAACGGCCCAGCATGTACTAAAACTGGCGTGCCTTCAAGAGTTTGCATGAGGGTGGGATGAATAGCATCTTTCATTAGGACAGTCAAGGCACCTCCAACACCAAGATCATCGGCAGTAATCGGCTCACCTGACTTGCTGTTTCCTATCACCATTTTTCCAAGCCTTTCTCTCATGTCGGCAAGGGAAGTTGTAAGAGCTAACACAGCCATTATCTCACTAGCTACTGATATGTCAAAGCCTGTTTCTCTCACCATACCTTTTTCATCAGGGCCTTGTCCAATAGTAATTTTCCTCAGGAAACGATCATTGACATCCATCACCCGTCTCCATGTAATTGACTCAGGGTCAATATCAAGCCTCGCAAAACGCCTAACTTCATCTGGTGTAAGCTCATTGGGGTCTGTCTTCGAAATGCCAAGCTTTGTCAGGCGCCTGAGCATTACATCAGCAAAGTGCCTCTTGCCCTCTTTGTTTGCCGGACACAATCTGTTAAAGAGTGCTTTGTCAGACTGAGAATTTTCATGGAAGATCCTTGTATCAATAGCAGCAGCGAGAAGATTGTTTGCAGCTGTAATCGCATGGATGTCGCCTGTCAGATGAAGATTGAACTCATCCATGGGTATAACTTGGCTGTAGCCACCACCAGCTGCACCTCCCTTGATTCCAAAGGTAGGTCCTTGTGATGGTTGACGGAGGCATGTGACAACCTATAATAACAACAATACAACAATACATGAGATTATTTTCTTTAATTTTTTGAATACACATGAGATGATTGTCACATGCTCAGGGTTCCTTCATAGTCCGAAGTCGTTCTATAACATATGGTTGCCTTTGATACTTCACAATAATGTAGCAAGTAGCAACATAAATGAGTGTGGGCAACGGGAGAGTAAATTACTCCACCTGAACAAGGTGAGGAACCTGGGATCGAACCCAGGTCCATTAGCTCCTCCCCACTGAGTCTAACCAGCTGAACTAGAGGCAGCTTCTTATGTAGCAACATAAATAAAGCCGCAGGAGAAGTACACCAGCCATAAAAGACCCAAGGGTTTACACCAGCCATAAAAGCAAGCCAACAGCACTGTACTGCTAAATGGTACGTACTAGACAAGACATCACTTGCTACTTTAGCTGGAACCGTAGGAAGAACTTGTGAATATGACTCATGTGAGTTATTGAGCAAATACATGAGCACAAAAATGTAGTTCAACTCATACAGAACACTTGGAACAAAATGTTTCACAGATCTTTCTTCCTGAAGTTGCACAGAGTAAAGATCAAGAGCAACTGATTGCTCCACCACTTTCAACATAGCTTGCTCAAGAAAACCTACTGGTCGAAATCCGGATTGCCATAAAGAAAATAAGGAGTATAGCCAATGTAAATGCATCTCTATTCACTACCTAAGTGGGAGCAACAAAATACTTACTCCGTCCTAAATTATAGGTCGTTTTGACTTTTCTAGGTATTAGATATACAATATGTGCATATACATAGCCAAAACGGCCTATAATTTGGAATGGAGGGAGTAACATTCTACAATCCAGTCCAAGATTGAATCAAACATAATTTCTGACAAGATCCATGGTTCCAAGCAGGTCCCAAGATTTGTCGTATGAGTCAACTGTCTGATCGACGATCGTACAATCGTCAAGCAAAATTAGCAGTAAAAATCTAACCTTCTTATCAAGGAAGGCGCCCAGAGCCTGGCACAGGCCGACAGTGGTAGTGGACTTGCCCTCCCCGAGCGGCGTCGGCGTGATGCCGCCCACCACGACGTAGTACCCGTCCTGCTGCTCCTTGAGCGAATCAAGAACCGACAGCAACACCTGCAACCAGCACACGAGAAACTTCGGCTCAAGATCCGATCAAACCGCGCCAGACACCGCGGGGGAACCAACCAAATCAAAAACGCACCTTGGCCTTGTACCTGCCGTAGAGGTCGTAGTGCTCGGGCCCGAGGCCGAGCTCCGCCGCGATGTCAACGATATTGAGCGGCTCGATGGAATTGGCGATGTCGATGTCCGCCGGCACCGGCGAGGCCACGTCCAGCCTCCGGATCGTGTGGCTCGGCATCTCCGGCAGGATCAGCGGCGGCGGCAGCGGCGCTGGCGCGACGACGGCGCCGGATCTCGCGACGACTCGGTCACGGCCGGGTCCGGGCGGGGCGGGATGCAGCAGCGAGTGGTGGTGGTGGCCGTGCACTGATGTGCCTCGTGGAGAAGACACGATTGGACGGGGGAGCCTCTGGCTGGCGCAATTGTTTATCGCGACCCGCCTCCTCGCCGCCCCCGCGTCAGGACGACGACGGCATAGGATAATGGAGGACAAAGTTTTGGGATAATTGGTTGGTGGGGCAGGCAGATCCATTGTCACAGTTCCCAAATAATTAGGTGCGTAAATCAAGATTCTGCAATCTTTTTTTCTGCAAAAGAAACTTGGTTTCACAAACAAAAATCGCAGAACCTAGGTGATTACGACCCCTCAACGGCTGAACTACAGCAATCTGATACTCCGATGCGTAGCAATGTGTAGCGTCACAAAAGGCATCGGGGTTCTTCAGATTGGCAGGGGAGAGTTTGGGAGGTTTTGCGCTCGGCCCTATGCTCTTATCGTGAGATGGATGGATGGATGGAAGACGGATTGCAATCCAGATAGGGTTTTTGCGGAGCTGTGGACGTGATGAACTCACGGCGGTATCGCATTGTGAGGGGTTTCGGACGAGCCAAGTCTCTGGATTTATAGGAGTTCTTCCTTCAGTTCCTTGTGTCAGTTCACGAGCAGTGTGTGTGAAATTCAGTAGGCGCGCCTGGTCTTGTGTGTTTGTGCGTGGAAAGAGACCAATTTTGAAGAAAAAGAAACCTTTTTAAATCTGTCCTCTGCCCTTGCGGGCAGCTCAAAACGGCATTGGAAATTTGGAATCGAGTGTTCTGTGTGCTATCGTAAAGCTTTTGCTCTGACGAAACAGCACGCCAAGTTTTTTTTTTGTTTTGTTGTTTTTTTTTTGTTTGTTTGCGAATAACAGCACGCCAAGTTGCCAAACCATCCCAGGAAGCATAGTAAAACAGAAGACAATTTGGCATGGCACACGCTTTGCAAAGGCGTTTCACTAGTGATTTTGACGGTTTGGGAGGGTGATTCCCACTGATTTAGAAGGGTGGGTTTGGGTCGCACAAGGCGGGTAAGAAATGCTGACAGGAGCGTGGGCTGGAGAATCAAGTGAGTGATTGGTCGAGCGGCAACGTCGCCGTCGGTCTGATTCGGCATCTGGCGAACGCGACTTGTTTGGCTCACTTCACTCTGACCGATTCATCCACGGTTCTTTTTTTTTTTTTTTAGCAATCTTCGATGCGGCGAGGGATCATGGACCCGAGAAAACGGAAAGCACCACCACCTGGGCCTTACGGCTATACTTGGGCCTTCCTCCCGTATCAATTGGCCCAGTGTAGGCTAAGCTCAAACTAAGTTAAGTCTGGTGATTTGATGATCTTAACGGGACATCATATACTATGTATATGGGCCGTGTGAGGAGGAGAGGATTCACGGCCTAGCCCGCTTAACAGAGTCATCGTCAGTTGAAACAGGAAACAGTCCTTTTACCTCTTACCTTTTACCTCTTAGGGCAAGCACATTGCTACACATAAGCGGTCTCATAGGTTGTCTCATGCAACGCCACATAGGATTTTTTGTGATGTGGAGGAGAAAGAGCGAGGCGAGAGAAAGAGGTCGTTGTTTCGTGAAACAACCGCCTCATGAGCTAAAATTTAGGACTACGAGACGGCTTCTTCACCATTGTACTTGTTGTCTAGTAACTCACAAAGTTTCTTTTATTGCCCCACAATTTAAGGGATATGGTATTACTACGAGACAACAAAAACAACAACTCATTGTATGAGTTGTCTGTTAAGTCGTCTAAAGATTACGTGTCAATGCATGAGACCGCCTGTGAGACGACACCATTGGTGTTGTCTTATAGGCGGTCTCATACATTGAGACGTAATCTTGGAACGACTTATCAGACAACTCATACAATAGGTTGTTGTTTTAGCTGTCTCGTAGTAATACCATATCCCTTAAGTTGTGCGAGCAATAAAATAAACTTTGTGAGTTATGAGACAACAACAACCGTACAATGGCAGAGAAGCCGTATCCTAATCCTAAATTTTAGCTCATGAGGCGGTTGTTTCGCGAAACAACGACTTCTTTCTCTCACGTCGCTCTCTCCACATCACCAAAAATCCTATGTGGCGCTGCATGAGACGACCTATGAGACTACTTACGTGTAGCAATGTACTTGCCCTTAGACATCAGGCCGAGTCCGTGTTTCTTCTCTAGACTCAAAAACTGTCCATCTGAATCCCTCAACTCACAAAACCGGTTATATTTCCTCCTGGTTTTTGTCCATGCTGATGCCACGTCATCCACACTCTCTTCTATCCATCTCCTTTCTCTTCCTTCTCTACTGCTGATTCTCTCTCTTCCTCCTCCTCACTTGCCTCTCCCGGCGCTCCATCACCCCTGATCCTCGCTCCTCACAGCGCCTCCCACACCCGCTTTTCCGTTGCCCCCTTCTCCACCCAAATCCTAGCCCCAGCCGTGTCGCCGCCGCCGCCGCCGACCGGGCTCGTGGGGCTGCACTCCTAGAGGTCGCGGAGCAGCCCGAGGAGTTGGCGATGGGCGGCGCCGTGCACGAGCAACGAACACGCGCGAAGACAGTCGTGGGGCGGCGGTGGGACGCGGGGCACACCATGGTTGCTGGAGCGCACGTCGGTGGGCCGCCATCCTCGCTGCTGCACACGCCTCGGCGTTGCCGTCCACGCTGCCGGCCTGCCCCGACCTTCCTCGCATCCGGATGGGCGCCTAAAGCCACCCTCTTGCCGCCGAATCCCGCGTCCACAGCCCCGGCTCGATTGGCTCCAACTCTTCATCTCCATCTTCGGCCATGGATCCATCACCCCAACTGAGCTCTGGCGAGAGCCGCCGCGACGCCCGCCCAGCCGCGGCCCTGTCTCCTTGCACGCAGAGCCCCTCGCGCCGCGGTTCGTCTCCTCGCTCGCGTCGCCCGCCACCACTGCCGACCTCTGCGCCGCGCGGCCGCCACTGTAGGTGAGGGGGCGGCGCGTGTGGGAGACAGCGGAGGGACACAGATTGCGCGTAGGCCGCCACCGGAGAGAGGAAGGGGGCGCTGCGGTCAATTGTGAGAGGGGAGGGGGGCGGATGAGGCGAGCGAGAGAGGAAGAAAAAGATGGTGATGTGTTAACCAGTTCTCGTGCGGACATGCGAGGTGGTTCCATGTAGTGTCAGTACCACCCTTTGGAACCACCAGTTCTCAAAGTCTAAGGACTCTAATATCCGGTTTTCGAGTCTAGGGTGGAATCACAAACTCGGCCCGATATCCAGTTCCAAACAGAAACTTTCAGAGCCGGAACTGGTCGTGTGTCTCTCAAGTTGTTTTTTTTAAAATTTTTGAAGCGAATCTCTCAAGTTGCTTGTGTTGACGTGTGCACAAAACGGTAGAAAGTATGCAATTGCTATATGACGATGCGTCACGAAAGCTCTCGACGCACATCCACCAGCGGCGTCAGTGCTCAGCATGCCGGCCGCAACAGCTGGTGGGCCCCGTAGCAGCAGGCATAGGCATCCAAGGCCTCGTTGGTGGGCCGGCCCACAAAGGTTTGATGTTTTTTTATTTTCTTTTTCTCTTCTGTTTATTTTTATTAACTTAATAATTCCTATAGTATGACTGATTTTTATTGTTTTTAATTGAAAATCTTATGTATCACTAGTTAAGATTTATGTTCTTTTAATAAAATATATTTTGTTCCACATGTATGATGATTTATTCCACTTCAACTTAGTTTTATATTATTATATGTTTTGTACGTTAGATGATTTGTTCCACATGTTAAGATTTTATGTTCTTCCTGTATGATTTTTTGTTCCGTAAGGTTAGATGATTTGTTCTAAATGTTAAAATCGGATGAATTCTTCTACATATTGAGATTTATGTTCTTCTATATGGTATGTTTTGCACAAGTTTAGATGTTCCACTTTAACTTACTTATTTTTATATGAATAGTATTATGTACTACTAGATGATTTGTTCCACATGTTAATATTTATGTTCCACTTATACGATTTTTTGTTCCACAAGGTTAGATTATATGTTCTACTAGTTAAAATGAGAGGAATTGTTCCTTCTTTTATAAAAAAATGTTCCATATTTTTTAATTCCAAACATAGTCATGCGTGGTCTAGTTTTGAAGATCTCGTCGAAAGAAATATAATGGTGCAATCGAAATTTGATTTGGATAACTGGTTCATGAGATATAAATTGTTTTCAAAACTTTTCTTCATGGGGCCCGCGGATGTCAGCATGTTCACGTTTGTGGGTACGGGAGCGCAGGTGTGCGGCGACCGACGGGGGCCCGCATCTGCGGCCCCTAGTCGCCCCCTAGAAAGCATGCACGAGTTACCGTCATGGAACCTTGCCTGCTGGCTGGATGTTTCTTGCCGAACCGTGACACATCAAGGCCAATGGAGGGGTTAGTAGTTGGGGCATTTAGGCTGTGTTTGTTTCTTGGGTCGGAGCGGGTTGGAGCTAGTTCGACCCACTTGGATCCGTGTTTGGTTGAAGAGGAGGGTGGGTCGGATCGGATCCAATAGGGAATATACCTAAAGATTCGGGTTCATCTGATCCTCCCGCAACGAGCGGATGCATCTGACCCCGCTCGTACGGCGTCCCGCTCCGTTGGTGGCACGCGGGCACAGAAGGTGGGACCACGCCGCTGCCGTGTGGAACCGCCGGCCGGTGGAGGGGAGCCGCCGCCATTTGGAGGCGCAGCCTGGCGAGGACGGGGCCGAGGCCCCTGCAGGCGGGGGAGGGGGTGGAGGTCCAGCCGGTGGCAGGGAGGGGGCCAAGCTCTGGCGGGCTGCGGGGATGGACGCCAAGATCAGGCTCCATGGCCGCCGTTGCGCGGAACGGGGTGGAGCTCGCCGCGAGGCTTCATGGCCAGACACGGGGGAGCGGAGCTCAGCCGCGGCGGAGGGCGCCACAACCTACGCGGGGCCGTCCGGCTCGGACCGAGGCACCGAGCGTGCTCACGCAATCAAATAAGAAACTGGGTCCAACCTAACCCTCTCAACCAAACACGAGATGGTTCCAACCTAACCCTCAAAAGTGGGTTGGAGCCAATCCAACCCGCTTGGTCCTGAAACAAACACAGCCTACAATCACATATCAACCGTTCTATTGTCATGGCGTACTATTGTTCTATGTATGCGAGATGGCGCGCGCGTCAGCATTCAGCAAGCAGTTCAATTCACAGTCACAGATGGGGTGATTCTTCCCTTCCAAATATATCCACAGAACACAATTAGCCAAGTACGTTTTCGACTGAACTGTAGCGGCTTGAGACTTGAGATCCGGGTCGAAGTAAAGTATTGACAAGCACAAAATCAAAGCTCCATGAGATTTGGACATCAGTACAAACTTACACAAAGCAAAGCACGGTACCAAACCAATTAACCAAACCGGCACGCCTCAACGGCTCAACCGGTCAAAAGAATGAACGAATGGCATGACGCTAGCTAGCTACGCGCGGCCCGGCCCGGCCGGCGGCCTCATCAGTCCTCCTTGAGGTCGGCGGCGCCGAGCAGGTTCGACGACGACGACCGCGTCCTGGCGAAGGCTGCCACGGGCGATGGCTCCCCGCCGGCGGGCAGGTCGGAGAGCAGCGCGATCATGCGGCGCGCGCTGAGGGACCCGGAGCGCGCGGGGCGGAGGGCGGCGGGGCTCTTGGTGCGCGAGAACACGGTGGAGGACTGCGACAGGATGAGGTACACCAGCGCCTGCACCAGCACGAACACGCCCACCTTCACCAGCGCCGCCTGCATCTCCAGCTCCAGCTCCATCCCAGTATATCGCAGGCGCAGCTAGCAACAACACCCGGGCCGGTCACTGGTCTTGTTGCCTCGACGACGACCGGAGCTAGCTTCAGAACAAGAGAGCGCAGACCAAAGATCTTCCGCGAGCTCGATCGAGCTGATCGAAACGAAGAGGAATCGCTTGTGTTGTGAGTTGTGAGGAGAAAAGAACTGGAGAAGCAGCCGGGGGCAGGCGTGGTGTTTTATAGGCCGGAGACGGGGTGACCGGGCCGCCGGTTTGACCGTGGCAGGGAGGAGGGGAGGTGTACCTGTGCCTGTGCGTGCGGAGATGCTTCTTCCGTCGTCGCCACGAGTTGAAGCTGAGGCTTGAGATCCGGGGCCCGGGTGCGTCCGGACGGACCTGCTTGCGTCGCGGCGTGCGCGAGGAATATTGTCGCGTTGCAGTCGCTCGCGCGCGCGGTGATGGATGGGCCACGGCTGCCGTGGCTGCGTAAACCGCCGGATGCTTCGTGCATCGTGCCTGGACGACGGCCGATAGGTCGCGGTCGATGACGGAGAGCAGGTAAAACTAGAAAAAGGCGACGCGTTCCGCTGTGTGCCTGTGTCCGGTCGGCACGGGTCACTGTTCTTGGTGAACAGAGAACGGGTCCTCTCGAGCCGGCGGTGAAACCTCAAAGTCATGCAGGCTTCGTTCGGAGTTTCCAAGTGCACGTGCATTTTCTTGGAGGGTCTGTCTGGGCTTCAACGCAGCATTTCAAGCCGCTCGCGCCGTCTTTCACCGAGGACTTGGGACTTGATTACGTGGAGGATTATTAAGGCCGAGTAGCAGGAGAGAGCGCAAGGGAAAGACAACAGACTTTCTGAGTCAGCTCGGCGTTATCATCCAGAAAAATGAGGAAAACATGGTCTAGATCGAACGGAATGGAAGAAAAAAGTTTTTCCAAACTCCAAACAGGAGAGACCCGAACCCACGCGGAACTCGTGTCTTGCAGTAAACGAAACTCTGTTCTACAAACTTTCTCTAGAACTGGTGCGCTGGCCGTTGCTGGTTGTCTTTTACCCAAGACTGGAGCGTGATTGCGTGAACGATGAGCGAATCACATAGGGAAGACAACTTTGTGAGTCAGCACGGCTTTATCCAGAGACGAAGCACGGCTTTATCCAACAGAGCTACAAAAAAAGCCTTTTCGATCTCCAAACAGGGGGGCCTGAAATCTTGTGTTGTGCTTTCAACGTCAGTCCAACTCCAATCCAACACATGCGCACATGGTTCACATGGACAGGTGTGGTGCTGTACAGATTTCCTTCTCTGAACGTAAGAAAAATGCAGGTTTAATTGCAACGTGCAACTTTGTGGCTTTACATATCTGACTGAGACAAGGCCTCTATCAGCACATTTTCACCTATTTTTGCTAGTTTCTGCCTTCGCACAATTGAATCAGGCAGTTCGCAGACTTGGCATCTTCCATTTATTTCATATCTTGATAGCAACATTAGATTCTTTCGGCCAGTGAAACCAATTGAAAATTTACACAGCTTAAGGGAAACAAAATCACTGTGAATCACAACTCCTTTGTTCTACATTTCTCATTTTCAAGCGTAATTCTACATATGTTATCTTATCAAGAGTTACCCTTGCAGTTAGCATTAGCATAGCATGCTACTCAGATATAGTTTAATTTCAATAAAAGTTTCAGTAATCAAAGAAAGAATAGCAACAAGTGAAATGAGACATTGCTCTTGTAAAACTGAATACAAACTGGGAAGGAGAAAATCTCCAAAGCAGCCTAATTTCTCAAAAAGAATGATTCAGACGGAAACAAATACATGGAATTTACACCAGGTACATCCATAAGAAAAAAAAATCAAGACCAAAACAAACTTACATCAATTTTGTACACTAGAGTTGTATGGAATGCATGGCTCCAGCCTCGTGGCATCAGCAGATAAGCATCAGGTGAGAACAGCAACAGAATCAACGCAGATTCTAACCAGTGGATCCTCAGTAACAAGATATTCAGATCGCCTTCATCAAGAGGTGCAGGACAATTGGAGTGAGTCAGTGACCATGCCAATCAAGTGACCAAGTGTCAATCAGTGGGGATAAGGTGTAAAAAACAATACCTCCCAAGTCCAACCGAAAGCTATATCTAACTACTAGTTCTTCAACATTAAGAACAATTTTTCATTTGCTGGAGGAAACACGGCTGTAATACTCCGTGAAGTCTAGACGGAAGAGAAGGAACTTCAAATCAACATGCTGTTGCATCGGCAATTGAGTAATAAATGCATCAAGAGAAGCAGTATAATCTTTTGCAATGCTATCCAGGTCTTCACCCATTTCCGGAAAAGTTCCCCAGCAAGTTGGATCATGGCTTTTCTGCCACCATCAAGCCACGAACCAGATTCCTTTGATTTTGACTTTGGTTTACCCTTCCCCCTGCAGTAAAAATAAAAAAGGTTGGAGTGAAGCTAACAATAGATAAGAGATAAGATCTTTAAGTAAAGATGAAAGTACAGTATGATTTTGTAATGGCCTAAGTGCCTAACCTTAGCTGCAACTCATATATCCGTTCAAACCATCGATCAGCATGGCTCCGAAACTGTAAGATGATGTCAAACAATTCAAAAAGATTTCTTAGAAGTCCATGGGACCGTTCACCAAGGAGGGCCTTCTCTAGTATCGAGTTAAGATACTTATCATGTGCCAAAAGAAGGTCATCTAAATCCTTTGCTGCATCCATTTCATCAGAAAAACGAGCCCATGAAATCTCCAGGACCTCAAACATAATGTAGTACTGGAAATTGGTAACAAAGTGATTCATCTCATTGAACAGAACTTGGCATTTACGAAGAACTGAAACAAACTGAGCTCTGATGCTTATTCCTTCCTTGTAAAATGGAGAAGAAACAATGCAGTTGGGCTTCATTGTCTTCCATACTCCAGTCAGGGAGTGATCCACACGCTTGAGCTTCCACAGGAAGTTGAAAACCTTTAGATAAATCTTCATAACTGAAGCAGTGAACACTGTATCCAGGGGTACCCTAGCATCATACTCCAACGAGAAGACATCCCAACCACGATCACCATCTCCATGATCCATCATCTTTACCTTTATACGGTCCAAGATATCACGGTCATCATACTGCGCATTGGATGCTCGGATTGCAGTCTCAAGCAAGCCAGCCAATTGGAAGGAGCTAATCCTATTTGCTGGCTCCGATAACTCAGGGCCAACAACATCCATCAGATACTGGACAAAGTCACCCTGCCCAAGAAGCAAGTACCGCTTGATAGCAAGGCAGTGGTCCTTAAATCGGTACCGCTTATGAATGACATCCATCAAATGCCTATCAATCCTCTTGGCTGCCTCAACCACCAATGCCTCTAAAGCATCTGTCTCCCCATAACCAAGCCCACCTCGAGATGTTGTGGTGCCAACATATGCAGCAGCCTCAGCGGCAGCATCTGCCCAGCCATTATCATCACAGCAAACTCTAAGAAAGTTAATTGACTTCCCAGTTCTAAGAATTCGTTGTGCCAGCACTGGAGAAATGAAAGATGGAAGCATATCGGACTGAATAAGGTATCCCTCCCGCCACAAAGATTCTGCTTTCACTGGCTGCCCAACAATGAAGAACTCTGCAAATACATCCTCCAATTCCCCTTCGAGTACCCAGCTGTGAACCATTTCAAACAATGGCGAGCACACCCGACGCAGCAATCGGCCCATAAACTCCTGAAACATAGGATCCCCATGCTGCGCGTGCCCATGGATCGCACCAGCCATAGCACCACCCCTCAATCCCCGGCATCCATCCACCAGAACAGCCATTAGGCGCATCCTCACCGCAGGTTCAGCAAGCCACACCGCAAGACGCCGCAGTGAGAGGTAATTACCCGACACACCTGAATCTGATCCAGGCGTAGGAATTGGATTCAATGAGTACGACTCCAGAACAGCCAGCAGCTTGTAGTAATCAGAGAGCTCCTCCTGAAGCGCCGAGCAGAACGCCTGAGCAACAGTGCCCACCTCAGTGGCGGCATCTGACGGCGAGCGACTTATGTTGTCAGAAATGAAGCCCCGCACCTTGCGGAACAGCCAGCCGAGCTCGCACAGCTTGCGGACGAGGGTGCGCGTGGATCGCGGCACACGGACGCCGTCGGGGAGGTCGTAAGCATCGCCGGCCTTGTCGTAGCGCACGTAGCGGCCGTCGATGCCCTGGCACGCGTACAGCACGTCGCGCACGAGCGCAGCCTCCGAGACCTCCATGTCGTCGAGCACCAGCTCGGTGTACTCCCGCAGCGCGATCTCACGGATGTTCGGATCCTTGGACACCAGCACCACGCCCCCCGGCGGCGCCCCGTGCGCCCGCGCGCCCGGCCTCCCCCCGGCGCCCGCGGCCGCCCCCGAGGCGGCATTCCGCGGCGGCGCGGCGGTGGGGAGGTTAGGGAGGCAGGAGGCGGCGGCGGCGGCCCGGCGGCGGGAGGAGAGCGAGTCGAGCAGGTAGAGGAGCGGCCAGAGGGAGGCCGGGCGGGACCGCGCGGAGAGCTTGGAGTGGAGGTCGGCGAAGGCGAGCGCGTCGTCGGGGCGGCCGGAGGCGGCGAGGCGGCGCTTGATGGACTCCGCGAGCGCGTGCTCGTCCGGGAGGACCGCGGGGGCGAGGCGGCTGGAGAGGATCCGGTGCGCGAACCGCAGCGCGCCGCCCGCATCGCGGCCCCCGCCCCCTCCCCCGCCGGATTCGGCGGCGGGGAGGAGGCGGTGGACGAGCTCCTTGACGAGATCCTGGGTTTGGTGGTCGTCCATTGGGGAAGATGGAGGGTGGGAGTGCTAGGGTTCCAGCAACTGTGCGCGAGGGTTTGGGGAATTTTTGCGGGTGCGGGCCGTGCGGCGGGTGCGGTGGCTGGTACCGAGAAAAAAAAAAGTTTGTTACTCTCAAGCCGGCTTGACTCGACACGAGCTCGGTTCGGCTTGGCCTCGTGGAGTGGTTCTCACCGCTTTGCCTGCCAAAGCTTTCGCCGGCCGAGAGGAGGAGCGGCGGCTTGTTTCCCGGCTCGAGCTGTGACTTGTACCTTCGTTTTCAAAATTTTCGGCTTTGGATTTAAGTGCTTGGGCGCGGCGAGGAATCTTTTTGAATCGAGGCTGATTGCTGTGTGGCTGCATGTGGGTCCGGGGGCTTAGAGTGATGTGGGGTCAACGTGTTGGTCCATCTCGATCCACCGAAATGTAGAAGGGCCTTTTTGGTCTTTTGAATGGGCCCAAAATGAGCCCATCATCTACAACTGCAGAAGCCAGGCCCACGAGTGCTCATCTTCCTCAGCCAGTCAATCTGCTGATTGAGCGACCATCCCTGCCGCCGCCGGCCTCCGCACGAGCACCGCGAACCATACCGAGCACAACCACTTCGACGCCACCGGAGGATAACCACGCCGCCGAAATCTCCTTCGAACTAGGTAAATGGAAACGCGAGTCTCCCTTGTCCCAATTCTACCACGGCTGGCTTTTCTGTCTTGTTCTTTGACTCTTTCTTTTCTCTCTCACGTAATCTCTAAAGACCGAAACTTGAAACATACTGTACTTCTATGCAAAAAATCGCGCCACATCACTGGTATTTCTGGGCCGTCGGATCGCGCGATGAAGGGTCCAGGTCGGGCGAAGCTCCAGCGATTTTGCAAAAACGCCCTCGGATTACGCTAAAATCTAACCCGCCGTCCTTCCCTCCTCTCAGTCCAGCGTCCATGCAAAAGTACTCTCGAGTTTCATCCATATTATGCCCGCAGTCCAAGCTTCTCTCAGGCTAGAAAATAGCCCCGGATTTATGTGTTAAGTGAAAATGAGAATGAGAACTGATGATTGATTATTGTGTTGTGTGTTACATATATATACAAGTCCAAGGGGTGCCCCCAAAGGGTGCCTTTCTATGAAAGGGTGTCTCTCTAGAAGTGGTGTCTATACAAAAGGGTGTCTATTCCTAAAAGGTGTCTATTGATCACTACTAATCCTAATTAATCCTAACACTCCCCCTTGATCAATTGACTTCTTGTGGGCACCATTGTTTGTTCATCAGTTATTGCTTGAAGCTTTGGAAAAACCCTGTGGGAATAAAAACCAAAGTAGATAGATATACCAGGCAAAACTCCTCAAACCCCAGTGGGAAAAACTTGAGGAGAAACATAATTGTATGTGTATATGCCATCGAAAACTCCTTTAAAACCCGGTGGGAAAATGAGGAGAAATAATATGGCATATGTGATTATTGTCTCATTATAAACTTATATGAGAAAAACCTTGAGAGGAAAAACTCATAACAAAGTTTTGAGATCAATACTATGATCTGTGGATCATATTTGAATAATCTCCCCTAAAACCCAATGGAAAAAATATGAGGAGAAATGATATGTCTTTGATATCTTCTTAAAAACTCTTGTAGAGAAAATAGAAGATATGACATGTAATATGTCTTGATATCACCTCTAAAAACCCCGGTGGAGAAAAATAGGTAATATGACATATAGTCTTGTATTGATATTGCCTCATTAAAACCTTATGAGAAACCATATGAGGAAAAACTCATATAGGAAAAAGAGTGCAATATGATGTTTGAATAGGTTTAAAATTTTGGGAGAGTCTCCCCCTGAACCTTGCAAAGTTGTCATTTACCATTATCGGTAGATAAGGACTTTCTGTGAGGTTCTCACATATTTGATTTGCAAGATGTTTATTTCTCAATGTGTAACAAATGAGAATAAACATGTTGAGCAATACTCTGGTTGATATTGCTCTATTAAACCTATTATATCAATACAATACCAAGCGTATCTTGAGAGATAGTTGTTCATGATTCAATAGAATCAACTTAATCATTCTATATAGTGACAAACATAAGTGGTGTTTTAGAATGATAGATGGATGTAGTTGTTAGAGTCTATTGACTCCCATTAGAACTATACCATCATGATATCAGTTTATGTTCTAGCAATATGGAGATTATTTAGCTAGTAACTTAGAATCACTATGGTTATATCTTGATTGAATAAATCAAGATGTTTGGTGCCATAATATATCTATTGATATCCAGTTTGACTCCTGCCAAATGGCTTGAAGGAGTTGCACATTTTGAGTTATACTAAGTTATCTGCAAATGCAATATTTGGCCTTCTGCAATTTGCAAGATATGAGCGCTTTTTATGGCACTGTAGTTGTTATCCTAGGGTCTACATGGTAATTTATCCATCTTTAGGGATTGAACGACCATAAGTGATGATGGATATGATTATCCAATATTATTTTGATATTGATGGACAATCTAAAAACTGATATATGTGCTTAAGTTGTAAACTTAAGCATAATTTGGTTTTAACCAAATATTCATCTCAAATTCCGTCTTAAAATGATTGCTTGTTTGTATTGTGTGTCGAGATGATGAAAAAAATCCAGTTTGGATTATTTTGAACACATATGCAATCATAGTAATTGGAGTAATTCTTCTGTGGAAGATACTCCCTTAGTCAATTGTACCACAATCAACTTGACTTCTTCAAGTCATACAATGACCTGAGTTGAACATAATGTATGTTGCAATTTCAATTCAGAACATAGTCTACTGATGACTTTATATGTCTGAACTAATCCAATTTATTTAGTCTGCCAATGGTTGAATGTTGAAACATAATTTTTCACATATACCATGAAAGGTATGTTGCTCGGTTTCTTCATGAAACCATATGCTACAAGCTCTTGTTGTTTCACCACCTTGCTTTCATAAAGAATGCAATATGAGAAGAAGATATTACTGTGGTAAATACTTCTCACTATTGAACAAGAGCAATTCTCTTTAATTGCCACCTTTAATTTGACCCAATTTGAGTGTGGAGACACTCTGCCTAGGACTTTTGGTTTGGATCCAGTTCAAGGTGTATGGCAATCTTGAGAAGGAGTATATGTCGACAATTTGTAGTCTTTGTATGATTGATTCAATGGAATCAATATAGCATGTGAAAATAATAACCTTTTAAAACTCCATGTCATTTCCCACAACAATGGAATTAGGTTGTTCCAATGACCTAGTGTCTAAACTTATGTGCACTTATACTGGGCTTTAGAATGCTAACATTCATAGGCTTTTGGATTTGAATATCCATGAAGGGTCAAACAACATGTATGATGTTGATTTTGCATTTACTATGCTGGAGGATGTCTCCCCCTGTTCCGCGGATGCTTGTAATAAGCTATATCCCAAATGACCATACTTCTCCCCCTCTTATTTTGATTTCGGAGTTGAGTGATTTTATTTGGTACCTTCACTCTTTCTGGTACATTTATCTATAGAATTGGATATGATGATACTTTGATTAGCAAATGCATCTGGCAGGCTATTTGTAATGTATTACAAATAAAATATTCTGAACTAAGGTTCAGATATTCTTTGGTACGTGGGTGTGAGGACTCAATGTGATAAACATTCTGATTCCTGGCATTCTATTTTGTGGTATTAATCTCCCCCTAATGCCTGGAATCGTCCTCAAAATCCGATCAACATACGAGCATGTATACAAATCCCCATAGAAGACCTTAGGTATTATCTGAATGACGAATAATAATACCCGCTGTTGGCCCCTAATGCTCATAGATGTATGTTGAGGTGACGATATTGGTATATGCAAAAACATAACCAACATACAACGGGAAATATATGATTGAGGTCAAATTTCCACGTACATACTGCAACGGAGGGAGCCGTATGATTGCAGTTGAATGAATTTGGATTAATTATGCGGTGTGTAAATCCGCATAGTACCAACTAGATATTGGTAAATTTCAATTCTTTGCTGGTCATGCAAATGAATTATCTCAATAAGAGATCTTTAGTTAACCCATAATGGATGATACTTAGTGCTATAGTTCCCAAAACCAAATAACTTCAAATGAATGGATTTGATCATGTATCCAGGATAAGTTGCTTCAAATTAAAAATCTGATCAATAAATTTGTAAAATTGTGATACCTTATGAGTAAGGAATACACATGTGGAACTATTTATCAAATGCATCAATTAGCATTTTTTAAAGCACTTAAATGGTCTATTTGGTTGGCCAAATAGAACCATATGCTTGTCTTGAATGTGTTCAAGAACTTGAGTGGCTCACATATGAAATTTTAAGGTAAGAGGGCCTTAAAATCAATTCTCTTGTGGCACATGCGGTGCACATAAAAACTGAGAATTCATAGAATGTAAGCTATGACCAATAGAATTGTTAATAATTTTTCTCATCATCTCAATTCCTCGGTGTCCAAGTCGATCATGCCAATTTTGGAATGCATCGATATTTTGGAAAATTATCTTATAAGTAGAATACTCTTATAGGATTTATGTGAGTAAAGTACAATCCAGATTGGAGTGAAGAAAATTTTTCACAAATTTTCTTGCCAAATCCCATAAGTTTAGTTAGAAGAAGGAATGCTTCTTTATTATCTTCATGTGCTTCAACATGAAGACCATTCTTACGGATATCTCTATTACTCAAAAGGGTACTAGTCAAATCAGGATACAATAAGGCATCCTCAAGTAAAATTTGTGTACCCATAGGGAGAGTAATAATGGCTTGGCCTAAGCCAGCTATTATTGCGTCTTTACCAGCAATGGTCATAATATTTCCTTCCTTTTCCTTAAGGGTTTGGAAATATTTCATCTCCCGAAGAATAGAGTTTGTGGTGCAAAAGTCCACGCTTTGGATCAAGTCCACGAGGCATAATTCTCTTCTATTTAAATTAAGTTTCTTGAATTCTTTAGTAGCCATATTTCTACATGATCAATCATGTACTAATTAATTTACCTTATGGTAAAAATTGCAATGTATATGTAATTGTTAAAACTTAGTTGATATCTTATCATAGTTTTTGGAGTATTGTAGGTAATCACATAAATGTGTAGACCAAACAACAAATCATAAATGTTGATAAACACAAATTGGATAATCTCGGTGTTAAAACAAAGAGTAGATCGTATGGTAGGCAAAATCATTGCAGCCTAAGCACAGTCTCTGGGCAGAATAATTCATAAGTGAATTAGACGCAGCCAATGCTTAGAACTCTACCACTTTGTGTACTTATCAACAATAATATGATAAAAATGGTAATTATCACAAGGATGTAGACCATTTATTATAATCCAAAACCTTTATTTTGATTAAAAACACGGTGTAGGTAATCATCGAGTTTTCAGTAAAACAAGATGTAGACCTCTCAGTAATAGGTGATGAATCACTGCTAAGACCCGGTCTCTGGGCAGAATAATTCGAACATGAATTAAACACAGCCAGTGCCTTAGACTCCATTACCTTGTGTTATTAATCAAAATAAACAAGATATAATATATTGCAATTTTGATTATGAAGCCGATGATAACCAAACAAAATCTTTTTCTGTATGATAACTCGGTTTAATGAACTTGTGGTGACGTCATGAATTAATGGTTTGATTAAATCAACAGAACAATCGATATAAAAATGGTTTGATTAAATCAACATGACAATCGATATTCAGTTGCAATGTACATATATTAAAATCAAGCCACACAGATATATACAATGGCGATCATAATTGGGGCATAACAACATAAGGAGATGTTCTTGCGGAATAAAAGGCTAACTAGAAGACTAATTAATTCTAGTACTGTTGAAAGGAAATAAAGAAATGACTATTATTTCTAGGGGAATCAGAGGCAAAAGAAGCCCAAACACAGTGCTCTCGGTGAGTTCAATTCTCTGGAGAGTTGAAGCAACGAGAGACTTCTCTTGTGTCTTCTGGGAGTTACAGAATGACGAGTGCTTTCTCTTTTGGGAGTTGTTTGCAGAAAAGGAACTGCCGGCAAGTTCCTTCCTTTCTGGAAGTTACAGAACTTGCATGGGGTGATTTCTTGATTGTAGAGGCAGCGTGCATGATAACGTGTTAAGTGAAAATGAGAATGAGAACTGATGATTGATTATTGTGTTGTGTGTTACATATATATACAAGTCCAAGGGGTGCCCCCAAAGGGTGCCTTTCTATGAAAGGGTGTCTCTCTAGAAGTGGTGTCTATACAAAAGGGTGTCTATTCCTAAAAGGTGTCTATTGATCACTACTAATCCTAATTAATCCTAACATTATGCAAAATCCAATCTACCACCACGCTGACCATTGATTACTTATTATTTCCACCTACAATTTCAAGACCAAAACACGTTCAAATCAAAATGTGTCTAACACGAAAGTTCTTAAAAATTTAGGCTAAAATTTTAAATTCTATGTGCTTTTACACATTTCTGAGGTTTAATTTAATGCCTTTAAAAAGCTAAGGATTTCCTTTTAAAACACTTCCACCAAAACTATTTTCTAAAGTAAAACTAATGAAATGATAGTTTAAGTAGATAATGGTGAACAAGAGATAACGACAAAACAGAGAGATTAGGGCGTGTGGACTTCATGTTGTTGTCAAGTATGATGCATAAACCATGTTGAAATTGCAATCTGTACCTAACGATACCTGGCTGCATATGTATTTGTTCAACATTTACATAATATGGGCTAAGCAAATGAACATATATTATTATAGTCAACCAGTGCACAAACGTTCCAACAATGATTTACATTGACCCGTATTTATGGCAGCAGTTATCAAGAAGAGAAATGATGCACCTAGATAAACATTGCGGATTCATAGCAAAATCTATGAACCTAGAAAAGCCAATACGATCTATAATTTGAAACGGAGGATGTACAATATTTATTATAATTTCTCCTCCAGAGCCTGAATAATCAAGTATATACACATTTATTGACCATTGCCATAATAGGATCAAAACTAAAAAAAGTACTAAAAAAAGTACAGGACACAGGCTAGCAGCCCCATGGTACGGTGCAGCAACGCTGCGCCTTGGTTTCTAGTACTATTGAAATTGGCAAAATCAGCCACAACACAACCAGCTTATCTGTCAATCGTCGAGATCCGCCGCCTTCGTTCTTGCGGCCAAGCGTGCGAGGATGCAACAGAGAAGCGGAGCTGCTGCCCAGTGTGATCTTGCTTTCGTGTCCTTGGACACAGCAGAGCTCAGAGCTGTCGAGGATGAGGCTTAGCTCTCCCAGCAACTCCAACCCAACCTTTAAATGAGCCTCTATCTCTATTTAGTCTTCCAAGTTAAATAAAATCACTTCAGTCGGGCCTCTAAACAAGCCCCTATTTAGTGAAGGCCTCCAAATATTTGTCCAGGGCCCCTAGATCTGGAGGCCCTCTATTTCACCCTATACGTCGGCCCCACCTTATTTTTTTCACATTCCTTCTCTGTTTTGCTCGTTGACCGACTCGTCGGGCTCTGCTTCGCAGCGGCGGGGCGGGAGCAGGGGAGGAGAAATCGGGGCGGCGCCGGCGGAGCGTCAGCTCTGGCCACCGGCGTCTCTGTCTCCTCCTCCTATGAGCTGCTCAAACGTTGACACATCCAACCCGTCAGCGCAGCTGTCACGCAGGATGTCCTCCAGCAGCAGCTCCCGGCCCGCCTGCGCGAGATGGCCGCCGGCACGGAGCGCGCCAAGGAGCTCCGCCAGCGCCGACGCATCCCAACGCAAGCCCCGCCTGACTGCCTCCCGCGCCACCTCCCTCACGGCGCCCATGTCCCCGGCAGCCACGCACCCGGAGACCACGACGTGTAACGTGGTGACGTCGGGCGGCCACGCGCGCGGTCCATGCACCCCAGCATCTGCCGGCGGCTGGCGCGGGGCCGTGGTAGCGCTGCACGGGGCGCGGAGGCGCGACACGAGGCGGCCGGCGGCGCGGGGGAGAGCAGGGCGTGTGGGAGGGAAGAGAGAGTGGAGGACGCCATGGGACCCACTCGTCAGATTGATTTGGGGGGCATCATTTGATAAGCCAGGTTGGAGTGAGGAGAGAATTTGAAGCCTCTAAATTTTAAATGTCTACCCAAAAAGCAAAATAAGGGCCCAAGTATAAAGGCTGGGCTGGAGTTGTTCTTAGGTGTCATCGATGTTACTGTATTCCTTGCCATACTAGCGGGGATGGATTAACATAACCGAATAGATTTAACCGAAGAGGCCGTTAAATCAGTTTTCGTTGATCGGGTTCGTTAAAAATTTGCTACTTTTCGGTGATCGTGTCATCCGCACATCCTCCTCCAACCATAGTATAAACGTACACTAGTTCTGCTTATCTGCTTTTCAGCCATAGCCGGCTTGCTTTGGCTTATTTTATTTTCTTCTCTCTCACAGAATATTATTGAAACAACTAAAATTAGCCACAGTCAGCCAACTTATATACCAGCGAAACAGTCAGCCAACTTATTTACCAGCCAAAATCAGCCAACTTATTTTTTATACTCGGTTAAATGATTCAATGTTTTTGTAAAATGCGTGTCCAAATATGTTCAAAACAAACTAATACTATCTAGATTATTGAAAACTTACATGTTCAAAATACTGAGGCAGTACATTCCGAATGTTGACTTTTCAAAACATATTAAAACGTTAAAAATATTCATATTGGATCTTATTTTGTTGAATAAATCTTAAATAATAGCATGGTTCAAATGAAATTCAAAACACATTTACGGTTTGAAAGAAATTTGAGGCCAAAGTTTCAAATCGAAAAAGAAACCCATTCATAAATGTTTGTCACAATTAACTTTTGAACATAGAGTAATATCTAATTATTCGTCCTATTCGGTAAATGTAAAATATTTTATTGTGATAACAAATATTATTTAGGAAGGTGACAGTACTGTGTCCTTGCGATTGCATGCTTTGCCCCCTTTTTTCCTGTTCCCGCAGTTCAGCTAAGATCAACGACTGCAGTTTTCCTTTCAAAAGAAAAAAAAAACTACAGTTTTGCCAGGACGGGATCGGCCACCAAGTCTGAGCTTATCTTGTTGCCAGTTTTCATGCCAACGTAAGCTGGAAGTTCCTTCTTCACCTGCTGCATTAGCCTCTCCATCGCTGGAGCCGGCAACCGTATCGGTACCAGAATGCCGGCCTCGCCAGCTTCATTCCTCCCCTCCTGGTGGAACGTGGCCAGCATTGTGGTCGCCGGCCCTCCGTACACCGGCTTGCCCCACCCGAAGTCCACCGCCAGCAGCCCCGCCTGGGTAACGTCCGAGATGAGGTAGGTCCGCGCCTTGGGGAACGGTGGCCTCCTGTGCGCCGCGTTGAAGCTGGCCACCGACTGCACGTACCCCTCCTGCGACGCCCGGGCCTTGGCTTCCACCAGCAGCTGCAGCGCGTAGCTGAAGGGCCTCCGGCAAAGCTCCCCGGCCGGCGCGGCCGCCGCCGCGAACGCGAACGCGTTGCCGTAGTAACCCCTCGGCACCGGCCGGCGGCTCCGGTTCCTGACGCGCGCGTTCACGAATACGTGCAGCCGGACAACGTCGTCGGGGTCGAACCGCAGCGCGGCGGCGCGGCAGCGCCACATGAACGCGCCGACGAGGTCGAACCGGGAGGTGGCGCCGCGCAGGGCGGGCGGGGCCTGAGACCGTATCGCGGCGATCTCGCCGGGCCCGAAGAAGAAGGCGTGGTGCGCGAACACGTCGGCACCGGGGTTGACCATGTCTTTTCCGGGGTTGGGGAGGGGAGCATACTCCGGTGGTCGTGCGTGATCTCCGGCGGCCAGCTGCCCGTCACGAGGAGCTCGCGCTCCCACACTGGACGCACGGTCGGCGCGCCAGGCACGCCGCGTGCGAACTCGGTTAGCGCAGTCAGGAACTGCACGATCCCCGTGCCGTCGGCCATGCAGTGGCATATCTGGAACCCGAAGATGAAGCCGCCGCACCTCAGCCGCGTCACCTGGTGGGATTCATAAAAAGTCGTTGTTACAGAAACTGATCGAGTTCACTTGTTGCGAGTCTTAGTAAAGGCATGATTCCTATGCACGGCGACGACCTGAACGTGCAGCAGAGGACGGTCGACGACAGCTGCCGTTGGATTCTCAGGTTCGCACAACAATTTGTCATAGCACGGCACGGGCGGCGCGAGGGAGTCTCCAAGATCATCCATCCGGACGTCCGCGTCGGCCTCGACGAACACGATCCCCTCGCCGGTGCATTCCACGACGAGCTTCCTCGTGGGCTGGAGCTCGCGTAACCGGCCGGCGAGAGGGTAAAAGTGCACGAGCGCCTCCGCGAGCGCCGACTTGATGACCTGCACGGGGTCAAGGCCCGCCATGGACGCGTTGCCGCGGTAGAAGAAGATGCCGGATCGGTAGAAGCGGAGGACGTCCTGGTCGTCGATGTCGGAGAGCATCTTGAACTCGTAGGGCGTCGGCCTCGCGGGGCCCACAAGCTCGCGCTCGCCTCGCCGCACAGGGAAGCTGATAAGGGATGGTGCACCAGCCATGATCTTATTACCAAAGAAAGAGTTTGGAAGGACTACCGGGGTGGGGCGCAGGATTCAGATTGCTTCGATCTGCTGTGACTTGCGAAATGGTTGGCATGCCTCTGCCTATATATATAGTGTATATGTAGAGGCGTGCGTACGTACGTGGCCATGCGTGAGATCTGACGCTTTGAGCGATGTACACGTGATGTTGACTTGCTACGTGAGCAATTACCTAGCTAGAACAAAACAAGTTGGACAGATTTGTTTTGGTTAATCTAAGCCGCTGCCCATCTACCTAATTAATTTAAGCATTACCAGGGCGATTCAACCAATGAATGTCAGGAGCTCGATATTGTGTCACAAGATACGAGACGCCAATACGCTAAGACGCCGAAGAAGGCAGTGCTTCTCACTGTCCTGCTGGTGACTCATTTTCCGCTGCTAATCCGGTAAAGTAGATGGGCTTACAGCGGGCGGAGGAAGACCAGTTCATCTCATCGATCACAAATATGAAAGGCACGGTCATAGTGCGCAGCTGATGTGCTAGAGCATATCGAACACTTGATATATGCTCGTGGTCGTGTACTGTTACTACGCTGGTCTGGAACGTTTGAAACTTAACCGCCGATCAGGCATCTCTTTAGTTACCCTCAGAAAGGACAACAAATTTACTCTGTTTTTTTAATATATAAAGAGCGTAGATCTGCAAGAGAACACTTGCTACTTTACTAAGTTTGTGGGGATCCGTAGAGGAATCTAGAATCATTCAAGGAATATCTGTGCCTCTTTTACATATACTTCTCAGTATCACCGGTGCAGCTTCGATTGTTTTAGCTGTCCGATACTATCTTCACCTCATGGGTTTTCTTTTGCCCTCGGTGGGAATCATGCGTCGCTTTCATTCTGACTGTCCCAAGAAAACGAGATTTCTTTACACCTTGGCATAGCAAAACGGAATTTCATCTCGTGATAATCTGTGTGATCCGTGTATCGGTTACAACAAATTCCATATGTAAGTTTCATGCCATTAAAGTTGATGTCATGTACTTCCTCCTTTCTAAATTCTCGACG
Organism: Urochloa ruziziensis; assembly: GCA_015476505.1. NCBI lineage: Eukaryota > Viridiplantae > Streptophyta > Magnoliopsida > Poales > Poaceae > Urochloa > Urochloa ruziziensis. The sequence continues at coordinate 53,431,312 of CM027119.1, read as the reverse complement.
TTTTGGATAGGATCTCACATGCCAAGTGAGGTGTCTATTTTTTTGTCTTAGCTCATAATAAATAATAAATAGCGTTATAGGCTGCTCCAAGAAGCAAACAAGATTTTTTAGAGGATTTAACTACGGTACTCCAAAGTGAATTAGTGATTGTGGACCGTACATCTAATAGATTTAGGCACCGTTTGGTCCTCATGCTAAAGTTTAGCACCTATCACATCAAAACAAAGTACATATGCATGAAGTACTAAATTTAAATTAAAAAAATAAATTACACATATTGTGACTATTTTACGAGACGAATTTTTTAAGCCTAATTAGTCTATGATTTGACAATGTGGTGCTACAGTAAACATGTGCTAATGACGATTAATTATACTTAATTAATTTGTCTCGTGGAGTACTGATAGAATCTGTAGTTTGTATTTTTATTGGTAATCGAAGATCCTTTCCGACATCCCCTTACATTTTTATGTGATACCTACTAAAATTTAGCACCTAGATCCAAACACCCCTTTAGCATAACTCTCATGCATGATTGTAGTACTACATCTAATGGTTTTTTCTTTTCACGTGGCTTGGTGTTCCTCATGTCGTTGTCGATAGGCACGCGACTTGGTGACTTAGAGTAAAAATGATGTCAGTTAAATCTTAGAATAAATTCAGAAAAAATACGAGTACCAATAAATCTAGAAAAATAAAAGCACCAATAAATCTAGAAAAATGTGAGCATCAATAAATCCAGAAAAAATGAGAACTTGAATCTTGATGGGCAGGTTTCGTTGTAAGTAACCTTACCAGCAGAGTTAGCTCAATTCACTAAGGGCCCGTTTGTTTGGCCGGAATTCGGAGGAATTTGAATTCATATGATCTAATTATCTCCCATCCTATGAATAAGCCTGTCGGTGCCGGAACCGCGCGGGGCTCCAATCACCTGCAGAAAAGTGCGCTGTGTCCCGTCTCTCGATGGTCGATGCAAGGGCAATATGGTGACGCGAGGTTTATCCTGGTTCCGATCTATCGATCGTACGTCCAGCAGGGTGTGCTTGCGCACTTGTATTGCCTCGCACCGGGGGTGCTCGCAGTAGGGGGGCTACAAGCTTGGCGGGAGAGGAAGATGAGCCTCCAGGTCCCTTAGAACGAGCGAGAGTCGTGTTCTTGATTCGAACTGAGTAGTGAGTGTGTGAATCGGTCTCTGGTCGGTCCTTTGTTCCGTGGGGCTGCCTCCTCCTTTTATAGCTCAAAGAGGGGCAGTTACAAACAGTAGGAGGACAGTACTTAGTACAGTGTCGGCGTACGACGGGGCGTGACCTCGGGCGTGACCTTTGTCTTGGCTTGTGTTGTCGGATTAGGCGACTCCCCGGCGTATGGCGCTCTGGCGGAAGACGCGACGTTCCCTGTACATGACGTGCGCTCCTTATGCTTCTGATTTTATGGGTCGGTGTGGGTCGTCATCATCAAGTACAGCAGGCCACGGGCCCGTTCGAGGGATCCCTCTATTCGTTCGAGGGGTCCCCGTACCGGAGTTGGTAGAACGGGGGAGCGTGACAGTACAGGGCTGTCACATCGCTCGGGCCCGTGACGCCACACAGGTTCACCACGCTGCATGACGCAGAGGATGACCGCAGGGGGTCAGATGATGACCGCACGGTGTCGGAAATGACCGCACGGGGTCAGGGGTTGGCGGAGATGACCGGGGATGGGCTAATGATTCGCTGCTTGACTTCCTTGCCCCAGACCGCGCGGAGCCATTTAATGCCCTTGTCCGCGGGTAGGTGAGCCGTCGGGGGGCCCTCGAGCGAGGGGTCTCGAGCGAGGCGGAGTTGGGCATCGGGAGCGGCCTCCGGGCCTCGAGCGAGAAGTCTCGAGCGAGGCGGAGTTCCGCCTCGCTCGAGGGGGGCAGGATACCCTCGAGCTCGACAGCGGGTCGAGGCTTCCACACTTGTTTTTTGCTTGGCTAATAGGTTCCGGCGGTTTAGTTGGTGATTATCGCTGTTTTAGGGCCTCTCCCAGGATTGGCACCGACAGTAGCCCCCGAGGCCATGCAGTGATGGGTGTCAGACCTGCATGGGTTAGAGCTCTTACTGAAGTTTAGGGTGCTTTCGAGGTCTTTTCCAGAACTTCCCGTGGGGGCGCGCTAGCGCACCCGCGGGTGTAGCCCCCGAGACCTTGGAGGAGTGAATTGCATCGTCCAAGGTCTTGTTCTTGCCCTTAGACTCCGGGTCGTCTTGTCTCGAGCCATCATGGGTTGTCCCTCATGGACCGAACCCTGACTTGGCCAGTTTCGTGAGGCCTTTGACCATGAGTTTCGACCCTCGTCGCCCCGTCACGGGAGGAGGGGGGGACACAATTCCATGCTACCCATGGGCGGGCCGCGAGTCATGGACGTGTCGGTGAGCTGTTAGCGGGTGGTTCAAGTGGACGTCCGTGCCCTGTTCGTTTGGGGTCGGCTTGCGGTCCGGAGACACGTCTCATACAGAACAAGCTTACAAAGGTACGCCAGGCAAGGCTCGGTCCCGTTCGTTAGGACCGAGGGCTCGATGCACTCCCTCGTTGGGATCCTTCAACTGGCCTCCTTTGTTTAGCCTTGAACGCGGATTAGGGCATCCTCGAGGCCTTAACGCCTTTGTTCGAGGTTGAGCGTGTTCGTGCTTGCCCCGTCCGCCCCTGACTCTGTTTAATCTGGAGAGCCTGTCGAAACTCTCAACGAGAGCCAGGCTTCGACCCCTGATCAGTAAAACTCGAGCGATGTACGCCTTACCTGTGCTGGTGCGGAGCGAGGGAATATTCGCTGGTGGTTTGGCAGGGGCGGGGTCCGAGGCGCCCGGTCGGGCAGTTATGGCCGACGTGGCGCGGGCAGTTCGCAGTGGCGCGCCTTTTCAGGCGAGAGCGGCGCTGGCGGGGCGGTTGGATTAGACGTGCTTCATGACTCCGCGACGCCTCGGGCGGCCACAGTCATAATTGTGCTTTTAAGTTGGCCCACCACGTTTGCGGGGTCCGCTTGTCAGCGACAGGGTCGAGTGCGGAGTTAACGCGCGCCCGCCGCCGCGCCTTACCCGCGTCCCGGTAAAATTTCGTCGATAAATACGGGGAGAGGAGGGGTCAGCTTCCCTTACCTTGGCTCAAAACTTTGTTCCCTCCGTCTTTTCGTTCCCGTCGCCTCTTCGCGCCTACTAGCCCTCGAGAGCTTAGATTCGATCCGTCTCCACCCCTCCTCCTCAGCCATGGTGACCTTGAGGGAAGCTGCCCCATGGAGCCCGTCCACCGCCGACAAGAACTACCTGGAGTCACTCGCCGCGAGAGGCCTGCTCCCCATGATCACTTCCGCTGACCGGCCGGAGTGGATGGCGCCGCCGTCCTCGCACAGGGTGCCGGCTCCACCCCAGGGCTACATTGTGAGCCTGGCTCGTCTGCACGAGCGCGGGTTTGGATCTCCCCCGGGGATTTCATCCGCGCTCTGTGCACATACTATGGGGTGGAGCTCCACAACTTTGCCCCAAACGCCATCTCCCAGGCGGCGGTGTTCGTCGCGGTATGCGAGGGATACCTGGGGGTCCCGGTGCACTGGGAGTTGTGGATTCACCTGTTCCGGGCTGAGCTCCACACCGTCGCCGCCGGGGCCACTGGGGTGCGGAGGCTCGTCCGCGCCGGCAGCGTCATGTTCCAGCTGCGGGAAGGGAGGAAGGATCTCTACATCCCCACCACCATGACGTCCAACAACGCGGACTGGGACAAGGGGTGGTTTTACCTGCGCAACGACGGTAACCTTCTCCCCTCCTACACCGACAAGGTCGTGGCGGAGAAGCCGCCCTCATGGAACTGGGGGGTGTCCCCCAAAGCTCGTCAAGAGAAGCTGGGGATCTTCACCACGGCGCTTCGATCCCTGGCGAGGAAGGGGTTGAACGCCGCCGCCGTCATCGCTAATTTCCAGCTGCGGCGGGTGGTTCCTCTCATGCAGAGGAGCCTGCCCCTTTACAAGCTGACGCCGGGGGCCCCTTTCGAGGGCTCGAGGATGGCCCAGGAGCCGCTCCCGGCTGCGGAGGCGGCCCAGCGGGCGCGGCGCGCCGTGGACTGCACCAAGATGGCGGTCGAGGACGACGTCCTTTGGGCCATCAAGATGCGCCCCGACGAGGGCTACCTCACCTTCGTGAGTGTTCTCCCTCCTGTTTTCGAATTTTTTCGCGCTCGTATCGAGTTTTCTCAAGCAACTAACTTCGTATTCTCAGGGGCTGACCCACAAGGGGCACCGATCAGCTCCCCCTCTCCCTGACGTCCGCGAGGCCAACCGCCTGAACGCCGAACGGCAGAAGGCGCGTAAGGACGCGGAGAAGGAGTCGCGCCTCCGCAAGCAGCGGCGGAGGGTACGATCACCAAAAGGAGAACCGGAGGCGGGAGAGAGAGGGTCTCTCCCCGCTGCCGACCCCTGACAGCACACCCGAGCCGGAAGAGGACGACTCGTCTGACGACGAGGTCTTCTTCGAATCGGGGGCGGTGGCGCACGCCGTTGGCGTGCCCACGCTCGTGGCCGCGATGCCCGGCGCGCCCCCACTCGTGGCCGCGGCGCCTGACGCGCCCCTGCCCGTGGCCGCGGCGCCAGGCGCGCCACCGGTCGTGGCTGCGGCGCCAGGCGCGCCCCCGCTTGTGGCCGCGGCGCCAAAGCGCGTCGGGCGTGACTGCCCCGGCGCCCGCCCCGCCGGCGAGGGCCGCGGCGCCAGGCGCGTCGGGCGCGACTGGCCCGGCGTCCGCCCCGCCGGCGAGGGCCGGGGCCGCTAGCGAGCGAGCCCCCGCGCCTGCGGCGCAAGCGTCTTCGCGCCGCTCCCAGAAGCGGAAACTTAAGGGCGTCAAGCGGTGAGCGTTCCATCCCCTTTCGACAGTTCGTTTGATTGATGTTTGCGTCGACTTCCTAACTCTTTGATTTGATCGTCTCAGCGGGGCCTCTACCCCTGCCGCCCCCACACTTGCTCCCGTCAAAGCCCTCAAGTCGAGGGTTCATTCGACGCCCCACTCCGAGGCCCCGCCCTCGCGCACGACGCGGGAGGCGGAGGCCTCGCTCGTGGCCAGCTACGAGGCGGCCATGGCCAGGGGGTCGAGCGTGCTCGGCGGGAGCTCGGCCTCGAGGGGGCCGCGGAGGAGCGAGACATGGCTCCCACCGGGGCCGTCGGGCAGGGACTGTTGGGAGAGCCCGCAGGCCCAAGCGAGGAGGAGGAGAGGCGCGCGCGGAGCGAGGTGGTCTACATCCTCGCCGACGAAGAAGACCCGGCGTCCGGGTTCGAGCCCCCGCGCGAGGTGCAGGCGCTCCCTCCTGCTAGTGCGGCGCCTCTGCTCGAGAGCGGGGGTGCTGTCGCAGTAGAGTCTCCCGCGCCGGCGGGGGCCATTGCGGCGGCCAGCTCCGCCATGACCGCGGACCCAGCCGCGCCCTCGAGGCTGGATGCGGTCGAGGGTCGAAGCGTTCCCGCCAGCGCTGGCGCCAGCACGAGCGTGGCCTTCGAAGCCTGCTTGGGCTGGACCGCCCTGGGGTGCCTGACGAACTCGTCTCCATCGCGGAGAACGAGAACCAGCTCTGGCTGGAGCACCACCAGATCGGCACCGACCTCCAGACCGCCCTCTCCGACGCGCTCGAGCTCCACCGGACCAGGGGCTCCAGCTGCACGTGGTGAGTTTGTGTTCTTCGCCTTCGACCCCTTTGATTTTCCGCTTCCTGCCTTAACTTTTCGTGTTGTTTCCTTGCACCAGCAACTTCGGGACCTGGCGGCGTCCAAGGTCTCACACATTGCCGACCAGCACGCCTACGTCCACGACCTGACGCAGCGGAATGCCGAACTGAGCTCTGAGGTGGACCGGGCTCGTGCTGCGGCAAACGAGGCGTGGGCTGCTGCTCGTGCGCACGGCGAGTCCTTGAGCCGCGCGGAGGGGGAGCGCGACGCTCTGCGCGCTACGGCCGCAGAGAGGGCGCTCGAGGTGGAGCGCCTGAACGCTCTTCTGCGGGAGAAGGATGCCTCCCTCGCCACAGTGCAGGCCTCGCTCCGTCAGCAACAAGAAGCAGCTGCCGCGGCTGAGGCCCAAGCCCTCGAGCACAGCGTGGCTCTCGAGGTGCTGCGATCAACGACCCAAGAACAAGGGGCCTCGTTGACGGCGCTGCGGGAGGAGTCGTGCACGCTCCGCACGCAATGGTCCGCTGAGATGGAGCGGGCAGCCGGTAAGCTTCGAGCCTCCGCATAATCCTTTCGCCTTTTCAAAGTCCGCGCTGGTTTTATCGCTGAAGGTTCCTTTCCCTTTTGATTTATTCTAGGTTTGCGAGCGGCCGTGGCGGACTCGCAGGCCCGGGCGGAGGCGGTGGAGGTCGCTTACGCGTCCTCGCAGCAGGAGCTTGAGGAGCTTCGAGAGGCCGCCGCCGCGGTGTGTCTGGAGTTCGAGGAGGATGGCGCCCAGTCTGGCAGTTCGCTGGCCAGCCGCCTGAGGTCTCTAGGCGACCGCGTCGTGGGGCGGGTGAAGGACGCGTTTCTCCTTGGCCTCCGCAAGGCTCTTGGCGTGGTGTCGACGCACTACCTCGTCCAACTCGACGCCCTGGCGACGGGCTACGTCGTCGCCGAGGGCCTCGACGATGACGCTGCGGTGGCCGCGGTCGAGCAGGCTGATGCCAACGTGGCAGAGACGGCCACCGCGCTCGCTGCGCTCTTTGCCGACGAGATCCTCCCCGGTTCCGGCGAGGGCGACGACGACACTTCTCCAGAGCGCGCCGTCGACGGGGATGGCGCTGCTTGAAGAGCTCTGCTTGCGCCGGCGCCTGCGAGGCGAAGTTGTAATAAGTTTAGGAGTCTCTATGCCATTGGACTTATGGATATTTTGAGAGTTTATCATCGTGTTCGATCGCATTTAAATTCGTTAAGTTTGCTGTCACTTTGGTTGTGTGCCTCGAAAAGAATTGGACCGGGTTAGACCATCTCCCTGCGCACGGGAAGAGTTTGGACTGCTCGAGCCCAGGGGTGTCGATGGGGAACGCCGTATCCCAAAGGCGTAGGCTTTTTCCTCGACATCGACACTCTTGGGCTTCCAGCGCCGTGCTCCGCCCCTCCGCGAGTAGCTTAGGTTCGAGGGTGACAAAGGGGGGATGCCGTATCCCGGAGGCGTAAGCTATCCCACGACCTTGCCACCCCTTTGCCTTAGCCATCGACGCCCAACTTTTCGTTACTTCTTCGTACACACAATCAACACGTGATAGAGCGATGAAAACTTGTAGAAAATTGCGAGAAAAAACGAGTGGCGAGGGGTAGAGCGTTTGCTCCCCAGGGTTGTGTGCCCTGTGGTAGCCCCCGAGGGAGTTTTTGTCTTCGTGCGAGGCGAAGAAAGAATCTCCTGCCCCGTGCGTAGAAATCGTGATGAAATGATGGATCGTCGAAGAAGCCGTAGGGTAGAAGGGTAGCTTAGCTTTTTTGTCGAGGCGGCGCAGGTGATGCGACGGATGCCTGGCTACGCTGCGTCTGCGATGCGTGCCGATGGGTGCCTGGCACATCACCGTCTCGTATTGTTCCACGGGCGTCCGCCGTCATTCTCGTGAGCGTACAGGGCGTTCACGAGCGACTGCGGCCTCGATATGCGGGCGCTTCTTGCTGATGGCGGAGGCGTGCTGAGGGCTGCGGCCTCGAATTGCGTGCAGCTCGCCCGCGGAGGCGTGATGCGAGGGCTGCGGCCTCGACTTACGTGCCGCTCGCTGAGCGATGGCTGTGCTGCGAGGGCTGCGGCCTTCGACTTGCGCGCCGTTCGCTGAGCCTCTGTACTCCGTCCGCCCTCGTCTTTTGGGTGTGTAACACAGCGGCCCATTGATCTTGACCGTGGTGCTGTCCTGCCAGACAGCCACGCTGTCGGGAGGAGCGTCCTACCTTCTGATAGGGACGCCTCGCCTTCTGTCGTGCTGTCTCTCGCCGGGGGGCCCCCTTAGGGGTCTGTCCGCAGAGGCTAGGCGCATGCCGCGAGATGGGCCTAGGGTGCGGTACGCTATAAATAGACTCGACCATGACGGCAAGGCTCGCAAGTGCCGTGAGGCTTTCACGAGTTTCATGGGTGTAGAGTAAGGACTGCAGGGTGGGGTGGAGCTCGCCTCCTGACTTAGCTCGAGGGTGGGCGGAGCTTTGGTGTTAGAAGAATGCTAGCGAGGTGGGAGGCAAATGAAGGAGAAAGGTGCCGGCTGCACCTGCCTTGTTGGCAACCGCTGCATCATCTTTCGGCTCGGGCCGGTTGATGCTCGGACAGCGGTTGTCCCGTCGGGAACCGGCGCCCCGTCTTCCAGCTCGAGCTGGACGGCGTTCAGGCGATGGTTGAACGAGGCAGGTGCTTCGGTCACCCGTCCACGGCGTCCGGTGGACGGCGCGCTTTGGTGGCAGAGTGGTCTTGCTTCCGGGCGCGCGCCGCGTCTTGATAGGTGGGCGTCGCAGCCGACGTTGCGCCACCCAGGACCTCGACATGTTGGTGAAGGCCGCTTCACCAACCGGGGCGCGCGTGGCGACCTGGAGGTCGACGAGGTTCTTTGAACTTTGCCGCGCCGGGCGTGGAGAACTCCCGTTTGCCTCGGCGCGTGGACCATGCTGGTGTTAGAAGAAAACTAGCGATGTTCCTAGTCGGTAGGGTCGCCAGTGTCAGAAAGTGGAGAAATGGGTAAACGGCTACACGCGTCTTTCGGCCGCGAAGGAGCGGCTTTGTATGTGTTGTTGTACACGACCGTTCGCGCCGGTCAGCGTCTTATGGCAATAAAGAGCTTCCTTCATCACTAGGTGCGTTACGCCCCCATTTTTTGTGAACGAGCGATACTTCAGTGTTAAGCTGCACACGATTTTTCATTATTACTAAGGAGTCGCATGAGCTGTTACATGGGAAAGCACGAGGGGCTAAGGATAGAAACGACGCAGTTGCTGGATGTTCCAAGGCGTTAGCGAAGACTTCACCCTTTCGTTGGCTAGTTTGTAAGTGCCCGGCTTCAGGACCTCGGCGATGATGTAGGGGACCTCCCACGGAGGGGTGGAACTTGTGGCGCCCTCGATTGTCTTGTCGAGCCTAAGGACCAGATATCCCTTGCTGAAGTCGCGGCGTCTACCTTACGCGCTGGTATGGCGAAGCGTGTTGATACTTGCCGAGTTCAATAGCGCACGTCAGTGCCTCGTCCACGCAGTCGAGGGAGTCTCGCGAGCTTGCTGGTTTGCTTCATCTGATACCCATGAGCCTTGGGGATCCGTACTCCAGATCGTGGGCAAAGATTGCCTCGGGAGTTATACCAGAAAGAACGGGGTGAAACCGTGGCTCGCTTGGGGTAGTTCTAAGGC
>CM027119.1:53095264-53421904 GCA_015476505.1 Urochloa ruziziensis | reverse complement strand
CTCATACGCGACGCGGACTCTCGCCTGCTGTACCGCGGCCTGTTCGATCAGGACTTGCGCCTCGCGGCGCAGGTTGCGGCCCTGCGGCGTGATGGCTCCGGCATCGCTCGTATCAGCGTAGCCGCGGCGATTAACTTCTGGCTAGTCCTTGCTAGGGCCAGGGGGGTCATCCCCGTGGTCGTCGGCCATGATTCGCGCCTGCGCGGTGCGTGCCACCTCCTGCGCGAAGTTGCTGGGCCCCGGTCGCCCCGTTTCGAGGGCTGCGCGCAGCCGTCGAACCTGGCGTCGCTCTTCTTCGAGGCTGGCCTCGAGTTCTCGCACCTGGATCAGCTGGGCCTGAATCAGCGCGGCGTCTCCGGTCGTGGGAGGTGCTGGCCGTCGGGGTGCCGCGCTTCCCACGGGTTCTCGCGCGGGTTCTCGCGGCGCGACCATGCCGTTGTCCTCCGTGTCCGGCTCGATCACTGCTGCGACAAAGCACTCCCGCGTGGGGTCGCGATCCCCTGTGCTCGAGTCATCAGAGTAGTCGAAGCAGTAGTCCGCCGCGGCCTGGAACGCCACGAAAGCCTCGTAGTCGCGAAGTTCGAGGTAGTCCCACTCCGGGTCCTCCTGCGAGGCCTCGTCAGCGCTTGTGCCGAGGTATGAGTCGCCCGGCGAGGTCGCGATAAGGTTCCGGATCGAGAGCAAGTGATGTCCAGCAAGATCGTCGTAGGCGTCCATCGCCGTGCTGATGGATGACGAGTACGCCATGCCCGCTCCACGCATCCCATACGGGAAACGCGACGGCTCGGCCTCGCCCTCCTTGTTCGGACGCGTGGTCGGAGGTGCAGGCGTTGGCGTGGCCTTCGTCCCCTCGGCAACGGTGCTTTCGCTGAGGTCGACGTCGTCCAGACGACGCGCGCGCGCAGCCCGGCGCCGCTCCATGCGTGCTTGTCGTGAACGTTGCCCTGAGCGCCTCCTGCGCCTCGGCGTGGTGGCGGCGGTGGGCTTGTCGCGGCGGTCGTGGCCGTGGCGGCCGCATCCCTTGGGAGGAGCCGCATGAGATAACCGTTGCCGGTTGCCTCAAACCCCAGGCTCCCAAACCAGATAGTGAATCCGGCAGGGAGCGGGTCGGATGAACCGTAGGAGCAGCGGTCAACGAGGCGCTCGGTACGGATCACCATCGAGAGAACTGGTGGGTCAAGAAGTTGATCACAGCGCGTTTCCCCTACCTGGCGCGCCACTGTCGGTGCCGGAACCGCGCGGGGGTCCAAACACCTGCAGAAAAGTGCGCTGTGTCCCGTCTCTCGATGGTCGATGCAAGGGCAATACGGTGACACGAGGTTTATCCTGGTTCCGATCTTCCGATCGTACGTCCAGCAGGGTGTGCTTGCGCACTTGTATTGCCTCGCACCGGGGGTGCTCGTAGTAGGGGGCTACAAGCTTGGCGGGAGAGGAAGATGAGCCTCCAGGTCCCTTAGAACGAGTGAGAGTCGTGTTCTTTGGTGAACTAAGTGGTGAGTGTGTGAATGAGTGTGTCTGTCCGTCCTCGTTCCATGGGGCTGCCTCCTCCTTTTATAGTTCAAAGAGGGGCAGTTACAAATAGTAAAAGTACAGTACTTAGTATAGTGACGGCGTACGACGGGGCGTGACTGCGGGCGTGACTTTTGTCTTGGCTTGTGTTGTCGGATTAGGCGACTCCCCGGCGTATGGCGTTCTGGCGCAAGACGCGACGTTCCCTGTACATGACGTGCGCTCCTTGTGCTCCTGATTTTATGGGCTGGCGTGGGTCGTCATCATTAAGTACATCAGGCCACGGGCCCGTTCGAGGGCTCCCCCTGTTCGTTCGAGGGGTCCCCGTACCAGAGTTGGTGGAACAGGGGAGTGTGACGGTACAGGGCTGTCACATCGCCCGGGCCCGTGACGCCACACAGGTTCATCACGCTGCACGACGTAGAGGATGACCGCAGGGAGTCAGGTGATGACCGCACGGTGTTGGAAATGACCGCACGGTGTCAGGGGTTGGCGGAGATGACCGGGGATGGGCTGATGATTCGCTGCTTGACTTCCTCGCCCCAGGCCGCGCGGAGCCATTTAATGCTCTTGTCCATGGGTAGGTGAGCCGTCAGTGGGCCCTCGAGCGAGGGGTCTCGAGCGAGGCGGAGTTGGGCATCGAGAGCGGCCTCCGGGCCTCGAGCGAGGAGTCTCGAGCGAGGCGGAGTTCCGCCTCGCTCGAGGGGTGCAGGACACCCTCGAGCTCGACAGCGGATCAAGACTTCCACACTTGTTTTTTCGCCGGGTTAATTGGTTCCAGCGGTTTAGTTGGTGATTATCGTTGTCTTAGGGCCTCTCCCAGGATTGGCACCGACAGTAGCCCCCGAGGCCATGCAGTGATGGGTGTCAGACCTGCATGGGTTAGAGTTCTTACTGAAGTTTTTGGGGTGCTTCGAGGTCCCTTCGCAGAACTTTCCGTGGGGGCGCGCTAGCGCACCCGCGGGTGTAGCCCCCGAGGCCTTGGAGGAGTGAATTGCATCGTCCAAGGTCTTATTCTCGCCCTTAGACTCCAGGTTGTCTTGTTTCGAGCCATCATGGGTCGTCCCTTATGGACCGAACCCTGACTCGGCCAATTTCGCGAGGCTTTTGACCATGAGTTTCGACCCTCGTCGCCCCGTCACGGGAGGAGGGGGGACACAGTTCCATGCTACCCATGAGCGGGCCGCGAGTCATGGACGTGTCGGTGAGCTGTTAGCGGGTGGTTCAAGTGGACGTCCGTGCCCTGTTCGTTTAGGGTCGGCTCGCGGTCCGGAGACACGTCTCATACAGAACAAGCTTACAAAGGTACGCCAGGCAAGGCTCGGTCCCATTCGTTAGGACCGAGGGCAAAGATACGCCACCTATTTTTGCAATTTTCAATGAAATAATATTATTTTAAAAATATTCATCTTTCATGTGACTTTTTTCTCCAACACAAGCACTTTGTTATACAAGCAAAGATATGCATTTACCATGCCTCAAAACGTTGAGATATCATCTCAAAAAAGAAAATAAATAGTAAAAGGACCTGTCAGCCATTGAAGGGCCGACAGGTCCTTTTCCTCCCAAAAACCGTCTCACGTCCTCCTCGTGGCCAATAGGTCATCACACACCCACCACGTCATGATGTCGTACTGCCATGTAGGCTATGCAGCTATTTAGAGGACGATAGGTCCCTTCACGACCATTCTAGGCCGACATATATCTATTTTCACAATTCCTGAATTTTTCCACCTATTTTTGCAATTTTCCAATGAAATAATATTATTTTAAAAAATATACATCTTTCATGTGACTTTTTTTTCTCCAACACAGGCACTTTGTTATACAAGCAAAGATATGCATTACCATGCCTAAAAACGTTGAGATATCATCTCAAAAAGAAAATAAATAATAAAAGGACCTGTCGGCCATTGAAGGGCCGACAGGTCCTTTTCCTCACCAAAAAGCCGTCTCACGTCCTCCTCGTGGCCAATAGGTCATCTCACACCCACCACGTCATGATGTCGTACTGCCATGTAGGCTATGCAGCTATTTAGAGGACGATAGGTCCCTTCACGACCATTCTAGGCCGACATATATCTATTTTCACAATTCCTGAATTTTTCCACCTATTTTTGCAATTTTCCAATGAAATAATATTATTTTAAAAAATATTCATCTTTCATGTGACTTTTTTTTCTCCAACACAGGCACTTTGTTATACAAGCAAAGATATGCATTACCATGCCTAAAAACGTTGAGATATCATCTCAAAAAGAAAATAAATAATAAAAGGACCTGTCGGCCATTGAAGGGCCGACAGGTCCTTTTCCTCACCAAAAAGCCGTCTCACGTCCTCCTCGTGGCCAATAGGTCATCTCACACCCACCACGTCATGATGTCGTACTGCCATGTAGGCTATGCAGCTATTTAGAGGACGATAGGTCCCTTCACGACCATTCTAGGCCGACATATATCTATTTTCACAATTCCTGAATTTTTCCACCTATTTTTGCAATTTTCCAATGAAATAATATTATTTTAAAAAATATTCATCTTTCATGTGACTTTTTTTTCTCCAACACAGGCACTTTGTTATACAAGCAAAGATATGCATTACCATGCCTAAAAACGTTGAGATATCATCTCAAAAAGAAAATAAATAATAAAAGGACCTGTCGGCCATTGAAGGGCCGACAGGTCCTTTTCCTCACCAAAAAGCCGTCTCACGTCCTCCTCGTGGCCAATAGGTCATCTCACACCCACCACGTCATGATGTCGTACTGCCATGTAGGCTATGCAGCTATTTAGAGGACGATAGGTCCCTTCACGACCATTCTAGGGCCGACATATATCTATTTTCACAATTCCTGAATTTTTCCACCTATTTTTGCAATTTTCCAATGAAATAATATTATTTAAAAAATATTCATCTTTCATGTGACTTTTTTTCTCCAACACAGGCACTTTGTTATACAAGCAAAGATATGCATTTACCATGCCTAAAAACGTTGAGATATCATCTCAAAAAGAAAATAAATAATAAAAGGACCTGTCGGCCATTGAAGGGCCGACAGGTCCTTTTCCTCACCAAAAAACCGTCTCACGTCCTCCTCGTGGCCAATAGGTCATCACACACCCACCACGTCATGATGCCGTACTGTCATGTAGGCTATGCAGCTATTTAGAGGACGATAGATCCCTTCACGACCATTCTAGGGCCGACATATGTCTATTTTCACAATTCCTTAATTTTTTCACCTATTTTTGCAATTTTCCAATGAAATAATATTATTTTAAAAAATATTCATCTTTCATGTGATTTTTTTTCTCCAACACAAGCACTTTGTTATACAAGCAAAGATATGCATTTACCATGCCTCAAAACGTTGAGATATCACCTCAAAAAAAAAATAAATAGTAAAAGGACCTGTCAGGCATTAAAGGGCCGACAGGTCCTTTTCCTCCCAAAAACCGTCTCACGTCCTCATCGTGGCCAATAGGTCATCACACACCCACCACGTCATGATGACGTACTGCCATGTAGGCTATGCAGCTATTTAGAGGATGATAGATCCCTTCACGACCATTCTAGGGCCGACGTATATCTATTTTCACAATTCCTGAATTTTTCTACCTATTTTTGCAATTTTCCAATGAAATAATATTATTTTAAAAATATTCATCTTTCATGTGACTTTTTTTTCTCCAACACAGGCACTTTGTTATACAAGCAAAGATATGCATTATCCATGCCTAAAAACGTTGAGATATCATCTCAAAAAGAAAATAAATAATAAAAGGACCTGTCGGCCATTGAAGGGCCGACAGGTCCTTTTCCTCACCAAAAAGCCGTCTCACGTCCTCCTCGTGGCCAATAGGTCATCTCACACCCACCACGTCATGATGCCGTACTGCCATGTAGGCTATGCAGCTATCTAGAGGACGATAGGTCCCTTCACGACCATTCTAGGCCGACATATATCTATTTTCACAATTCCTGAATTTTTCCACCTATTTTTGCAATTTTCCAATGAAATAATATTATTTTAAAAATATTCATCTTTCATGTGACTTTTTTTCTCCAACACAGGCACTTGTTATACAAGCAAAGATATGCATTACCCATGCCTAAAAACGTTGAGATATCATCTAAAAAAGAAAATAAATAATAAAAGGACCTGTCGGCCATTGAAGGGCCGACAGGTCCTTTTCCTCACAAAAAGCCGTCTCACGTCCTCCTCGTGGCCAATAGGTCATCTCAGACCAACCCACGTCATGATGTCGTACTGCCATGTAGGCTATGCAGCTATTTAGAGGACGATAGATCCCTTCACGACCATTCTAGGGCCGACATATATCTAATTTCACAATTCCTTAATTTTTCCACCTATTTTTGCAATTTTCCAATGAAATAATATTATTTTAAAAATATTCATCTTTCATGTGACTTTTTTTCTCCAACACAGGCACATTGTTATACAAGCGAAGATATGCATTATCCATGCCTAAAAACGTTGAGATATCATCTCAAAAAAGAAAATAAATATAAAAGGACCTGTCGGCCATTGAAGGGCCGACATGTCCTTCTCCTCACCAAAAAGCCGTCTCACGTCCTCCTCGTGGCCAATAGGTCATCACACACCCACCACGTCATGATGCCGTACTGCCATGTAGGATATGCAGCTATTTAGAGGACGATAGATCCCTTCACGACCATACTAGGGCCGACATATGTCTATTTTCACAATTCCTTAATTTTTCCACCTATTTTTGCAATTTTCCAATGAAATAATATTATTTTAAAAATATTCATCTTTCACATGAGTTTTTTTCTCCAACATAGGCACTTTGTTATACAAGCAAAGATATGCATTATCATGCCTAAAAACGTTGAGATATCATCTCAAAAAGAAAATAAATAATAAAAGGACCTGTCGGCCATTGAAGGGCCAACAGGTCCTATTCCTCACAAAAACCGTCTCACGTCCTCCTCGTGGCCAATAGGTCATCACACGCCCACCACGTCATGATGTCGTACTGCCATGTAGGATATGCTACTATTTAGAGGACGATAGATCCCTTCACGACCATATTAGGGACGACATATGTCTATTTTCACAATTCCTTATTTTTTCCACCTATTTTTGCAATTTTCCATTGAAATAATATTATTTTAAAAAATATTCATCTTTCATGTGACTTTTTTTCTCCAACACACGCACTTTGTTATACAAGCAAAGATATGCATTTACCATGCCTAAAAACGTTGAGATATTATCTCAAAAAAGAAAATAAATAATAAAGGACCTGTCAGCCATTGAAGGGCCGATAGGTCCTTTTCCTCCCAAAAACCGTCTCACGTCCTCCTCGTGGCCAATAGGTCATCACACACCCACCACGTCATGATGTCGTACTGCCATGTAGGCTATGCAGCTATTTAGAGGACGATAGATCCCTTCACAACCATTCTAGGGCCGACATATATCTATTTTCACAATTTTCTGAATTTTTCACCTATTTTTGCAATTTTCCAATGAAATAATATTATTTTAAAAATATTCATCTTTCATGTGACTTTTTTCCTCCAACACAGGCACATTGTTATACAAGCGAAGATATGCATTATCATGCCTAAAAACGTTGAGATATCATCTCAAAAAAGAAAATAAATAATAAAAGGACCTGTCGGCCATTGAAGGGCCCATAGGTCCTTTTCCTCACCAAAAAGCCGTCTCACGTCCTCCTCGTGGCCAATAGGTCATCACACACCCACCACGTCATGATGTCGTACTGCCATGTAGGATATGCAGCTATTTAGAGGACGATAGACCCCTTCACGATCATAGTAGGGCCGACATATGTCTATTTTCACAATTCCTTAATTTTTCCACCTATTTTTGTAATTTTCCAATGAAATAATATTATTTTAAAAAATATTCATCTTTCATGTGACTTTTTTTCTCCAACACACGCACTTTGTTATACAAGCAAAGATATGCATTTACCATGCCTAAAAACGTTGAGATATTATCTCAAAAAAGAAAATAAATAATAAAAGGACCTGTCAGCCATTGAAGGGCCGACAGGTCCTTTTCCTCCCAAAAAAACCGTCTCACGTCCTCCTCGTGGCCAATAGATCATCACACACCCACCACGTCTTGATGTCATACTGCCATGTAGGATATGCAGCTATTTAGAGGCCGATAGATCCCTTCACGACCATATTAGTGCCGACATATGTCTATTTTCACAATTCCTTAATTTTTCCACCTATTTTTGCAATTTTCCATTGAAATAATATTATTTTAAAAAATATTCATGTTTCATGTGACTTTTTTTCTCCAACACACGCACTTTGTTATACAAGCAAAGATATGCATTTACCATGTCTAAAAACATTGAGATATTATCTCAAAAAAGAAAATAAATAATAAAAGGACCTGTCAGCCATTGAAGGGCCGACAGGTCCTTTTCCTCCCAAAAAAACCGTCTCACGTCCTCCTCGTGGCCAATAGGTCATCACACACCCACCACGTCTTGATGTCGTACTGTCATGTAGGCTATGCAGCTATTTAGAGGACGATAGATCCCTTCACGACCATTATAGGCCGACATATATCTATTTTCACAATTCCTTAATTTTTCCACCTATTTTTGCAATTTTCCATTGAAATAACATTATTTTAAAAAATATTCATCTTTCATGTGACTTTTTTTCTCCAACACAAGCACTTTGTTATACAAGCAAAGATATGCATTATCATGACTAAAAACGTTGAGATATCATCTCAAAAAAGAACATAAATAATAAAAGGACCTGTCGGCCATTGAAGGGCCAACAGGTCCTTTTCCTCACCAAAAAGCTGTCTCACGTCCTCCTCGTGGCCAATAGGTCATCACACACCCACCACGTCATGATGTCGTACTGCCATGTAGGCTATGCAGCGATTTAGAGGACGATAGATCCCTTCACGACCATACTAGGGCCGACATATGTCTATTTTCACAATTCCTTAATATTTCCACCTATTTTTGCAATTTTCCAATGAAATAATATTATTTTAAAAAATATTCGTCTTTCATGTGACTTTTTTTCTCCAACACAGGCACTTTGTTATACAAGCAAAGATATGCATTTACCATGTCTAAAAACGTTGAGATATCATCTAAAAAAGAAAATAAATAATAAAAGGACCTGTCACCCCTTGAAGGGCCGACAGGTCCTTTTCCTCCCCAAAAACCGTCTCACGTCCTCCTCGTGGCCAATAAGTCATCACACACCCACCACGTCATGATGTCGTACTGCCATGTAGGCTATGCAGCTATTTAGAGGACGATAGATCCTTCACGACCATTCTAGGTCCGACATATGTCTATTTTCACAATTCCTGAATTTTTCCACCTATTTTTGCAATTTTCCAATGAACTAATATTATTTTAAAAAATATTCATCTTTCATGTGAATTTTTTTTCCAACACAGACACTTTGTTATACAAGCAAAGATATGCATTTACCATGCCTAAAAACGTTGAGATATAATCTCAAAAAAGAAAATAAATAATAAAATGACCTGTCAACCATTGAAGGGCCGACAGGTCCTCTTCCTCCCAAAAACCGTCTCACGTCCTCCTCGTGGCCAATAGGTCATCACACACCCACCTGTAGGATCGAGGAGGCCGACTAGAGGGGGGGTGAATAGTCGGTTCTTAAAATTCTAGCAAAACTTAACCGATAAAAATGCGGAATTAAAATGATCGGTTAAAACTCGACTACACCCCCAAAAATATGTCTCTCAACTATGTGCACCAACACCCTATGTGTAGATCAAGGTTTACAATCCTAGGGTGACAATCAAGCAAGAATGTTTCTAAGAATGTAAATTGCTTGAATGTTAATTGCACAAATTAAAGGAACTCAAGTGAACAAACCACAAAGGAGAGACATCGAATTTTTCCGTGGTCTCGGTGACTTGCCGGTCACCCCTAATCCACGTTGAGGTGGATTCAATGTTCCAACTGCTCCTCTATCAAGGCACCGCTTGATCTTGAGCCGGCTTGAACCAAAGAACCGCTCCACACCTCGATTCCACTAGAGTTGCTCTTCACCACTCCGGTGAGGCGAGCACAAAACCTCTCACAAGCACACCGGGCCTTCTCACAAGCTTCTCTTGAAAAGATCACCGAATCACAGCACCACCACGCCGTCTAGGTGTCGGCAAACACCAAGAGTAACAAGCCAAGACTCACTTGACCCTTCACCAAGTGCCTAAAGCTCAATCTTTTATACAAATGCACTCAAATCTTGTCTCTCACCCTCTCTTATGTGCAACACATGCACAAACTCGTGGGAGGACTTGCTCAAGCTCAAGGATACTCAATGGAATGCTCAGCACCCATCCAAGGTGCAGGAGACGGGGTATATATAGGCCAACACTCCCAAACTAGCCGTTACATTCAAACAGCCCGAAACACTCTGTTTTGGCGGACTGTCCGCCCTACAAGGCCGGACGGTCTGCCATTTGAACTCCAACGGCTATATTCTCAATAAATGCATCTCTCAGTCGACCGTTATGCCTATCGCGGACTGTCTGCCTTATAAAAGTGCCCTGGAACCCTCAGGAACAGTTTCTGCGTAAAGGGTCCGCCATTAGGTCCGCGGGTCAGAAAATCAACTGCGGACGGTCCGTCAGGAATTGGCGGACGGTCTGCCACTCGCGGACTGTCTGCCTCAAAAATGGCGGACGGTCCGCAGTCCATTTTTTCAGCACGACCGAGGCTCAGTAAAAAGGTCATAACTCTCAGCTCTGATGTCCAAATTAGGTGATCTTGGACTCTATGGAAAGCTTGTTCAGAGGACTACACATCCCAACTGAATGTTTGACCCAAAACACATTGGATCAAGGCAAAAAAGCAATCCAAGATCCACCTCTCATTTCCATCAACCATTTGCTAAACGATTTTTAGCAAACTACCGGTTCCTTGTCAAGGTTAGTATGCATATGCAAGATTGAGCTTTTCAACACCAAGTAAAGAATCAAGCATCATCAAGACCCCTCTTAATAGTACGGCATTCTATCTTATCAATCCGGTCTTTTCTCTACTAATCACCGAGACCGGCAAAATGAAGTGCCCTACTTCATACCTTTGCCTTGAGCAAATTCATTGGGTCTTCCATGATGCCCATATGCATATTGTTCATCACCATAATTTCTTCAAGTCTCTTTATGTTCATCAACATATAGACCGTGCCCACTTTATCTCATCAATATACATGATATCGATCAACATATGCTTTTCATCTTTTTGCATTCTTCATATGATTGATGTGGATCACTCATAGCTTCATATAACATTTCATGGTCCATCAGCCCAAGCCTTTACTCGCCCTTCACCACTACCTTGGTCCCTCGGCGCCAAGCCTCTTGCTTGCCCTTCACCCTTGCATGGTCCATCGCAGCCAAGTCTTGCTTGTCTTTCACCACCTTGTCATACAAAACCACTTGCATACCACATCTTCAATATATTCACTCCCTCATTATGACCACCATATGAAATTCCAATCCAACAACATTTCCTTGGTGATCAATAACTTATCATGCTCATCCTTTTGATCTTTATCAATTCATGATGTTCATATTTATTCACACCTTTATAACAACTAGTTGAGCTTTACAACGAATTCAAGTCACTTCACCAACATGACTCAAGTTGCTCGCACTAGTGCATCTCTATGGACTAATCACCTGTGTATCTCAACATAAACACATATTAGTCCACCTAGGTTGTCACTCAATTACCAAAACCAAACAAGGGCCTTTCACCACCACGTCATGATGTCGTACTGCCATGTAGGCTATGCAGCTATTTAGAGGACGATAGATCCCTTCACGACCATTCTAGGGCCGACATATATCTATTTTCACAATTTCCTGAATTTTTCCACCTATTTTTGCAATTTTCCAATGAAATAATATTATTTTAAAAATATTCATCTTTCATGTGACTTTTTTCTCCAACACAAGCACTTTGCTATACAAGCAAAGATATGCATTTACCATGCCTAAAAACATTGAGATATCATCTCAAAAAAGAAAATAAACAATTAAAGGACCTGTCGGCCGTTGAAGGGCCGACATGTCATTTTCCTCACCAAAAAGCCGTCTCACGTCCTACTCGCGACCAATAGGTCATCCCACACCCACCACGTCATGATGTCGTACTGCCATGTAGGCTATGCGGCTATTTAGAGGACGATAGGTCCCTTCACCAACCATTCTAGGGCCGACGTATATCTATTTTCACAATTCCTGAATTTTTCTACCTATTTTTGCAATTTTTCCAATTAAATAATATTATTTTAAAAAATATTCATCTTTCATATGACTTTTTTTTCTCCAACACACGCATAGTGTTATACAAGCAAAGATATGCATTATCATGCCTAAAAATGTTGATATATCACCTCAAAAAAGAAAATAAATAATAAAGGACCTGTCGGCCATTGAAGGGCCGACCGGTCCTTTTCCTCACCAAAAAGCCGTCTCACGTCCTCCTCGTGGCCAATAATTCATCTCACACCCACCACGTCATGATGTCGTACTGCCATGTAGGCTATGCAGCTATTTAGAGGACGATAGGTCCCTTCACGACCATTCTAGGGCCGACGTATATCTATTTTCACAATTCCTGGATTTTTTACTTATTTTTGCAATTTTCTAATGAAATAATCTTATTTTAAAAATATTCATCTTTCATATGACTTTTTTCTCCAACATAGGCACTTTGTTATACAAGCAAAGACATGCATTATCATGCCTAAAAATGTTGAGATATCATCTCAAAAAGAAAATAAATAATAAAAGGACCTCGCGGCCATTGAATGGCCGACAGGTCCTTTTCCTCACAAAAAGCCGTCTCACGTCCTCCTCGTGGCCAATAGGTCATCTCGCACCCACCACGTCATGATGTCGTACTGCTATGTAGGCTATGCAGCTATTTAGAGGACGATAGGTCCCTTCACAACCACTCTAGGGCCGACGTATATCTAGTTTCACAATTCCTGAATGTTTCTACCTCTTTTTGCAATTTTCCAATGAAATAATATTATTTTAAAAATATCATCTTTCATGTGACTCTTTTTTCTCCAACACAGGCACTTTGTTATACAAGCAAAGATACGCATTTACCATGCCTAAAAACGTTGAGATATCATCTCAAAAAGAAAATAAATAATAAAAGGACTGTCGGCCATTGAAGGTCCGACAGGTCCTTTTTCTCACCAAAAACTGTCTCACGTCCTTCTCGTGGCCAATAGGTCATCACACACCCACCACGTCATGATGTCGTACTGCCATGTAGGCTATGCAGCTATTTAGAGGACGATAGATCCCTTCACGACCATTCAAGGCCGACATATATCTATTTTCACGATTCCTGTAATTTTTCCACCTATTTTTGCAAGTTTCCAATGAAATAATATTATTTTAAAAAATATTCATCTTTCATGTGACTTTTTTTCTCCAACACAGGAACTTTGTTATACAAGCAATGATACGCATTTACCATGCCTAAAAACGTTGAGATATCATCTCAAAAAAGAAAATAAATAATAAAAGGAACTGTTGGCCATTGAAGGTCCGACAGGTCCTTTTTCTCACCAAAAACTGTCTCACGTCCTTCTCGTGGCCAATAGGCATCTCACACCCACCACGTCATGATGCCGTACTGACATGTAGGCTAGGCAGCTATTTAGAGGGCGATAGGTCTCTTCACGACCATTCTAGGGCCGTCATATATCTATTTTCACAATTCTTGATTTTTCCCACCTATTTTTGCAATTTTCCAATGAAATAATATTATTTTAAAAAAATATTCATCTTTCATGTTACTTTTTTTCTCCAACACAGGCATTTTGTTATACAAGCAAAGATTTGCATTTACCGTGCCTAAAAAGTTGAAATATCATCTCAAAAAACAAAATAAATAATAAAAGGATCTGTCGTCCATTCGTCCTTTTCCTCAAAAAAGTCGTCTCACGTCCTCAGAGGCGTGCGCGGAAGGTAGCTCATCCCTCTCCTCCCCCTCCTCCTCTTCCTCGTCAACCTCAGGCGAGGGTGTCCTCGCCCTCCTCCCCCTCCTCCTCTGTGCCGTGCCGGAGGACTCAGCTCCACCCCTGCCTCTCCCTCGACCCTGGCCTCCCCCTCTAGCCAGCTCGGAGTCCTCAGCTGTACCAATGACTCTCTGGTTAATCGAAGTGACCGACCTAAAAGGGTTGCGTCCCACCATCTTTAATCAATCACCTGCATTCAAAAAGAGAAAACGAATCAGTACAGTAATTACAAATAATTAGTACAACTAGTAAATGAATTTATACAATTTATAAATTAATTAGTACAACTAGTAAATAACTTACATGTATGCCAGGGAGGTTTCGAGAAACTAAACACTAGCATGCATGTCAGGGAAGCCAAGATCTTGTATGTCTCACCTCGCAGACTAGTCGAGCATGGCACCGAGAAAGGGGAGGCAACGACACGAAGGCCAAAGACACCTCGGAGGGGCAACGAGATCGACGGAGGGGAAAGCCTCCTCATATCCTGCACAAGAACAAAACATAGTGAGGTTTACAAATCTTAAAAAGGTCAACAAAAATGTAAATTTCGGCAGCACCTCCCCTGCACAGGGAGGTTTACAAAACCTGCAACAAAGAAACATCATAATGGCTGACAACCACATACACAGCGGCACGATGACCAACAACATGCAATGATTTAATTAACAATACCATGATATGTACAGATTGTAACTAGAAAAGTTTCTGAGTCAGATTCTAACTACCAAAATTTCTACCATTTCTAACTAACAAAATAATCCAAATTACCTAGTACACTACCATTTCTATCCAAATTAACTTGTATTACCATTCCTACCCAAATTACCTAGTACACTACCATTTCTATCCAAATTACCAAGTACACTAGCATTTCTACCAAAATTACCTAGCACAACGGTCAAATTGTTGCAGTGGCAGCCGGAGGTGTGGCAGCGGTGGCCGGGAGGCGCAGCTGGGGCCCCGGCAGCGGCGCGCCCTCTCCTCTCCCTACGGCTCCGGCGGCGCTGATTAGACTCAATAACATGAATATTATTTTTAATCTATTATATTCAATTATTCGACACACTTGCAACTTGCAGTTCAAAAGTTATTTTTCGCCGATAAATCCATGGAACGAAATAAATTCAATAAATATAGCAAAAATATCGAGAAATGTTCTAAATGTTAACATGAAATACAAAGTAACGTATGTTGACACCACAAAAAGTTTAGAGGGAATATGACGAAAAAAATTACTTTGCCGTATGTCGGCTCTTTGCCATGCGCCAGTAGGCAGGGCACACGGCAAAGGGCAACGGCCGTGACATCTCCGTCCCCTTTGCCGTGTGCCTAATGGCTGGCACACGGCAAAGGACCTCCTTTACCGTGTGCTTTCCTTTGTCGTGTGCCATAGGGACAGGCACACGGCAAAGGGACCTCTTTGCCGTATGTTTACTCTTTGCCGTGTGCCTTATACCGGGGCACACGGCAAAGGGGGGCACGCCGTGTGCTGCCTCTTTGCCGTGTGCTTTTTGTCTGGCACACGGCAAAGAGGGCCCTTTGCCGTGTGCCCGTGGTCCGACACACGGCAAAGGGCCGTGCACACGGCAATGGTCGGTTTTCCGGTAGTGAATATGGATTATTCAACAATTAAATGTGGATTATCTGAGACCGTAAAATAGGATATCTGACTACTCTAGAAATCGTAACACAGTACAAACCGATCACAACCAAGACACCGAGATACACAAATGATTTTTATAGACCATAAGACATGAGGCATCAGTATATGCTGCTTTATGATTTCAGTTTAGGAACTACTCATCACCATAAAAAGCTACATGCAAGGTTATATTATTCAACTATTTTTAATTTTTATCTGCTCTGACTCCACACTATTTCTCACATACTAAAAAACCCGTAAGTAATTTCTGATCCGCTTTCATCTCTAGCCGCATAGTGGTAGGTTTGCATTGTTCATAGGTATGCTTGTGAGTAGGGACCAAGCAGGAATATTTAGTCACTAGGGTCAATCATGTTACCATGTTGGGGTCGAAGATGCTATAACACATAATTTCTTCTATGCATTCATACTTTTATGAAATAGATCACGAAAAAGATGCATTCATACTTTTGCTATGCCTCCATCTCAAATACTATTAGTTTTGACTTTTCTAAATATATAACTCTTGTTTTTAATCTAGACATAAGTGTAAATATATAACTCTTGTTATGCGTTTAAAAAATTATGTACCTAGAAATGGTAAAATAAGTAGTAATCTTAGAAGAGGGTACTTAGAAAAATAAAGAGGAAATGCAGTGGATTAAGAAAAGTCAATAAAGTCAGCTGCTCCAAACAAATGCACATAGCTCTCTGACCATGCTTATGATGAGAATTGTGAGGTATAAATGGGTATCCCATTCTGCAGTTCAATTGGTGTGGTAACTCTCGCACCAATTCACATCCATACGCCGTGTCATGAGTCATCAGCACCGAATAAAGCCAAATGGAATAGCAGACACAAGGATTTCATTAGCTTATTGTTCTGCTTCAAGGTCGCAACAGGCCAACAGCTCCAGGTCATCAAAAATTCTTTTTGTCGCTGAATCCGACAGACCGTGGCGAGTCAATAGTAGGTGTCTCGGACTCTCAGTGGCGCTAGGCGCTAGATCGTGTAACAATAACGCACTTTACATAAGTAGTCACTGCATCTAGCTCACCTAAGAAACCGTCGTCGTCTACCTTCTTCTTCAACTTCTTCTACCAAGAGCTACACCTAACAGCCTAGTACCTGCAGGCTCCAGCTTTGGCCCGAGGCGCGCCTGCAGTTCAGTTCAGCTCAGCTCACTTGCTGCTGGCTGCCGTAGAATGGGTAGGCGCCGTAGGCCGGAGCAGCGTACATGCCGGGGTCAGGGAACGACGCCGCAGGGTAGCCATAGCCGTTGTAGAACGGGGACGCCGCGTAGTACATCCCGTTGTTCCACTGGTTGCCATTGTCGCCTCTAAACTGTGAACAGGAGATGTGTCAAGGTTCTTGCCTTCCTTACGCTGCAGAGTTATATTAGTCTTATTGCTGGAACTGTCACTCAGAGGTCTCAGCTAGTTCTAGTACCTGCTTGTTTGCTGGGTTGCGGCCCCATGAAAGGCGCACGGTCTGCTTGCCAATAGTGCTTCCATTCAGTCCTTGCAATGCATCCTCTGCATTCTTTCTGGGACAGTAATAAGAACAAGAATTTATCAGAAATTTTTTTCAGGGAAAATTGATCAGATGTCATAAGAAACATGGGCAATTAGGATGATGCAAAACAGGAGTATGCATCTCGGAAATTGAAAGTTTGAAATTTATGGGCTCATACCGCTGTGCAAATTGCACAAAGCCGCATTGTTTTCCGACTGGAATCTTTACGGAAGATATTTCTCCATACTGGGAAAAGGTCTGCCTAAGGTCCTCTTCACTAACATTTGGGTCGAGCCCACCAACAAATACCTATTTATATTCAAACAACTGTAATGAAAAGAGAGAACAAATTGACTACATGAGTTGCAGGGAATAAATCTGTACTCACAGTTGTGTTTGTCAAGTCTCCTCCATCTGATCGAGCAGAACCATTTGATCCAGAATTACCTAAACCCACATGATTTTTAGAAAAATTAGAATTATACAACCACGCCATTATCCACAAAGCAAACTCTATCCTTATCAACTATAGCAATTCACAAGCTAAGGCTTTATTCAGTCATCATTCTTAGGTCTAAGTAGATCACTGATCCCATGACCTATATCAACACGTCTTAGTATATCCCAAAGCTTCCCTACCTTCTAATATAAAAAAAGTGTTAAATCCTTCATACATGAGGTTAAAGTCTCTAAGTCTCTGTTTATTTATTTATTTTGTGCGATTAAGTTTCTGTTTAATTAATCAACAAATATCCTCCATTTCTATTTGAATTTACAAAACTAAACTGCCAGAACAAGATCATATAATTCGAGAACAGAACAGATAGAGCAAAACAGCCATAAAGAAGAAAGAATAAAGCATTATACTAAATGCCCAATTTAGTCACGTGATTTTGTGCGGAAAATGGTGTATTAAAGTATGGGGAAGGACTGCATACATAATAAGAACGAAAACAGAGAGGTACTTTGTGAGCAGTTGAAACTTGAAAAGTTAGTCAATTTGATCAAACAAAATGAAAACAGTCAGGAGAAGTTTATAATAAAAGGCAAAAGAGATGCTAAAGGAGACTAATGTGCAAAGGTAGTTTCAATTTAATTATCCATGAATGCTTAAGTCAGTAGAACCTTCCACCATAAAACAATTCAATAGCCAAATATAGATACCACAGATATGACCCCCACTCTCCAGATTGAACCTCAACATCTAGATGGACTTAACAACAGTGAAATACTCTCCAAACGGTCATTGAAAACAATGAAAAAAACATATATACTCTATGTAGTTTAAACTTCCAACAGATTATATAGGAAAAAAAACAAAGAAACAGTAACAGGCAATCAGGCATAAACTCACATACTACAGAGACACAAGGTTTGTGAAATCAGTGCGAAGAACTAACTATGAAAGTTAGTAGATATAATAAATGAAACTTGTAACTGAACCTGATGATTTTCTTGGCGTGGCAGGGCCAATTCTCATGGGCCTAGAAGAGCAATACACACCATTCATTTCTGCCATGGCATGTGTCTTCTCACTGTCATCTCCAAATCTCACGAAACCATAGCCCTTGGATCTGCCAGTGTTAGCATCAATAACAACTTTGGCACCTTTGACAGAGGAGTACCTGCTGGAGAAAGTCTCCAGTAATGTGGCATCATTGACATCAGAAGCAAGATCGCCTACGAATATGGAATGATCTGAAGCAACATCTGAGCGCCTATCTCCCATGCTAAACGATGCCCAATTTAACCTAAAAGGTTGGTCAGTATTTGGCATTATATGACCAGAAAAACCTTCAAGAACTTTTTCAGCTGCAACATGGCTGTAGAACTCAACAAATCCATATCCCTCCGACTGTCCAGTCTGCTTATTGCGAATGACTTTAATGGCCACAACCTACAACGTATAAAAAGATATTAGTGCAAGTTTGGACTTTGGGCATTGAAATAAATAGAAAAGGATGTTGAATTGTTTCAGAAGGTACGCTTCAGTCAACACACCAAATATCCACCCAACTAATAAAGCAACCCAAGAATTAGCAGCTCAGCAAATAAATACCCAAGGTTTACAATGTTTCACCAAACCCTTCTCCAGGATTATGGTGTTTCTTCGAACTTTCATTTAATACTATATATGGTAACACTGAGGTAATATGTCACCATTATTGATTTGAGTTTTCGTTCAGTCCGCTAAATGCACGAGTCCATTCAAGTTGTGGCATTGTCATAATTGTTAAGTCCAAACAAATAAAGCATATTTTAAACAACCATGTTTTATCATAATAAAACCAACCCAGTATAATCACCAAACCTACAAACATAAATTACCCATAATGTTGAGAACACAAAAAACTCAAAACAAATCTGCCAATGTATCCAGACTGCAACTGATGTACAGCAATGGTACATCACGGCCACGGGCGTGCCCGGCTAATAAACCGCGACCCACCAACGAGGCAACGACCAACCTGTACATCAAGCCGAATATTTTCGCAGGCCAGTACAGAAGCCAGCACCACCTCGTCCGCGGCTAATCCAACGAGCTGAAGGCACTGGGCACTGCCAAGTTTCCAGTTCCAGCTCGCAGATCCACGCCTGCCGTTTGCCCAGCGGTTGCTCAGCCGTTTCCTTTTTCAGCACAGTGACGGACTGACCCAATCATATGTACCCACATCTGCAGCTGCAACTACCTAGTATGCTCGTTTCGTTTGTCTTAAGATCCTCTCTCTCTCTCCCCTACCTCGCGCTGCCCAAGAAACAAGCACATTTTGGAAACGAACGAACGCATCAAAATGCCATTTTTAGTTCGCTGAGACGCAACCAAACACAGCTTCGTGCGTGTCACACAGGCTTGTCACATCAAGAAAAGAAAGATTCATGGGCGAGTGAAAAAAGAAACTTTTTTTTTTGGTTTTTTGGGGAGCTAGCTCCGGGGACAGCATGGCCGTGGTCAAGATCTGGGCTTGTGAGCGCGCGCGCGCATCCGTGCTCACCTCGCCGGTGTAGCCGAAGCAGCTGTGGAGGTAGTTCTCGTCCATCCAGTAATGGAGGTCGCCGACCCAGATGGTTTTGTTCTCCTCCTGGCCGGCCTGATGCGGCGCCGGGGAGCCCATGGCGACGGCCGGCACGGGCGCCGCTCGCGGCGGAGGCGGCGGTGGCGCCGCGACGGCGTGGAACGGCACGAAGTGCGCGGGCGCGAACTGGGGCGGCGCCGGCGCCATCTGGTGCGGCGGCATCACCATGGCCGCGGCCCCTGGCGGCGGCGCGAACGGCATGGCCACCCAATGGGGCGGCAGCACGGCCGCAGCCGGCGGATGCGGCGCCCCCACCACCACCGGCTGCGGCTGCTGCTGAGGCTTCTGCACGTCGCCCCCGCCATTCACCGCCGCCGCCTGCATGGTCCCTCACTTGAGCCGCGCACCGGAGAGGGAGAGGTAGAGAGAGAGATAGAGAGAGACAAGGGGGTGTGGCTCTGCGGAGAGAAGAGAGAGAAAATTTGGAGGCGAGTGGAGGGAAGAAGAGGAGGAGCAGGGAGCAGCTCGCGGGAGGGGTTGGGGAGAAGCTAGGCTAAATAAAGCAGGCGGCGGCGGAGGATATGGGGGAGCGGCAGCCGTCGGATGTGGCACGTGGATGGCTCCCCGGCCGTCGATCCTGGATTTTGACCGGATCCACGCCGATGTCGGCCTGACCCGGCCCCTGCGGGCTACACGTAGAGTCGTTTCTGACTTTCGATTAGGGTGCGGATGGGCATGGAGCCAGGGAGCGGCCGAGATGATAACGATAAAATAAATATAATATATTCGAGTGAGAGAGCATGCAGAGTAGAGTGAAAAGGGCTTGATTTTGGCTGGGAAAATGAAGTTTCTGTTGAAGATGGTTAGCATGCAAGGGATGCGGTATCTATTATTAGATCATGTTTGCATGTTGGATTGCTAGTCAACCTGCACCACTAAAAAGAAAAGGAATTTCCAGGGTTTAAAAAAGAATTCATAGCTTTAATTATTATTATTTTTGGGCCTACTAGCTAGTTATACACAGTGTAGTTGGCTTTGTAATAATTAGGTTACATGCTGAACAAGCTGATGGTAATTTTTTTAGCAGTAACCAACAACAAATGAGCATCAGGGTTTATCTGGGAGATTCTTATATTACTGAAAACACTGAAGAGACACGTTGAGTTGGACCAAAATCTTCGAAGTTCTTACTGAATCTGAATCTACTGCATACATAGGTTAAATTTGATCTTCTGAATATAGTAGGAATCAACTCACCCTTGCGCGTTGCCGGTCGAATGGATATGCGTCAGAGCCACACGCACTACGGCCGGAGGAAACAACCGGCCGAGGCTGCAAGTTGCACCCACAGATCCATCATCTAGCACTTGTCCGCCTCTGCCGCGCCCAGCGCCACGGACAAGAACACCCTACCATCATCATCGCATAAAAGAAACCGCGCACGGATCACACCTCACGCTCTCACCCGGCGGCCGAGGAGGATAACACCACATGTCAGGCCGGGCGTTCCATCCACGACCCCCCTGCACACACAGGCGCCCCCCAGCGTATGGCGCCGCGAGTAAGCGGCCAAAGGCTGCTCGGCTGGGCGCACCTGCACCTGCAAGCCGCAGTCCTTGCGCTGGCATCAGGTCGCCTGCCTCTGGCTGCAGCCTGCCCCGGGCCGCCGTCCCTCCTTGCTGCTGAGTGGGCAGTAGAATCTGAGAATCTCCATCCAAGGGTGTGCTCATTGTAGTTGGCGCCCAGCACCAGCTACTCCAGCAGGTGCAGGGGCGAGCGAGCAAGCAAACAAACACGGCGCATGTGGGGGTGTGTGGGCGAATGGCAGCGCGGCTTTGCAAGTTGCAATGTGTGGTCGCCTGGCCTGTCGCGCTTCGCCTTCTTCAGCCTCGGCTTCAAATGATTCAGGCAACAGGCAGCATGGGGGCAGCGAGGGACAAGGGCGGCGTGGCCTGGTGGTGAGGTGTCTAGAGCTTTGATGAGGTGGGAGGGATTCTTCAGGGTAAATAGCAATGCAGTGATGCAGGGTAAACCTTCCTCTCTGAGACTCTGTCTGAGGTTTCCATCAATCAGAAAAAAGGACGGGATGCCATGCTGTGGGCCGGCCTAATGCAGTGGGCCTGATACTGTAGCTAATGTGTGGACTAAAATTGCAGCCCAAACCATGTTAAATATGCCTTTGTTGTTTGCCAAACAACGTCAACGCCCTTGTAACTTCTTCGTCGCTCGGTTTTTTTTTCTTTTTATTACACGTATGTATGTACTGATAAACACAAGACCGTGCCGTATATTTGAGGAAGATTTTACTTGGAGGTACATTATAACATGCTAGGACGACATATAGCAGTGCAGAGCACCGTGCACTGCAGGTCTGCAACAGAACAGGGCTAGCTGCAGGCCTGCAACGCAACTGTAAAGCGCACCACAGTACATTTGCACGGCCAGCACCGTACCATACACTCTCGGGCCGCGTTTAGATGTTTCGCGAAAAAAATTTACAGTATGTCGGGTACACATTTGAAGTATTAAATATAGACTAATTACGAAACTAATTACAGATTATGTCAGTTCATCGCAAGACGAACCTAATAAGTCTAATTAATCCGTCATTAGCACATGTTACTGTAGCAATTTATTGTCTAATCATGACCTAACTAGGCTCATTAGATTCGTCTCGCGAAGTACACTCCATCCATATAATGGGTTATTTTTTTCGACTATATTTAATATGCCATGCATGTGAGGGAACATACTCGAAAAAAATTTCGCGAAACATCTAAACAGGGCCTCGATCCAATTAGGAAACAGTAGCCTACCACCCACAGGCCTCGGAAGTGTCCATCGCCATCAGTTTCATTTTATACCAAAAAAAATAGAAAAGGGGTAAAGAGGTTGCCGTGTCGTGTGTTATCTCAGCTCAGCTCGTGCGCAATGGATTCTTCTGCTCCTCTGCTTTGCTGGTTGGCTCCTGAGGCGACGGAGCTTCCTCGCTTTGGCGGCTTTACACCTGCCCTTCCTTTCCTCCCTGCTCTTTTTTCCAAACTGCTAGAAAAGAAAACTCAAATAATTTATTCCTCGCATGCACAAAGTTTTTGACTCGTATACTAGTCGTACATTACGCGCATTCGTTCGGAGCTGAAAAGCAAGCGTTTTCAGAAAACTTTGGGTTAAGAAGAGTTATAGCTTGCTACTTAGGGAGAAACTCAAGTGCCTTGAGGCTTGGCCACCTCTAAGCCGTCGCTTTTTTCCTCCAAATGCACCAAGATCTCCTTATAGGCTTGGGCATTGCGTGTTAGGCTGTACTACACGGTGGCCGGCGGCTCCCTCTGCTTCTGCCTGCATTTTTATACGCCAAATTGCCTCAGCGAGACATGCGATCGACGGTCCGGAGAGGGACGGCCGCCGGCCCGGCCAGTGGAGATCTCCCCTTTTTTGTCGTACGGCTTGACCGTGCATGATGCAATCCTGGCCGGTGAACGTTGCGACGGCGGGCGGCCGGTGGCACGTAGGAGGGGTCAAAGACGGAGACGGTAACGAGCCAGATTCCCAGTGCTTTCAGCTTTTGGAATATTCCGGTCAGTACCTAGGAAAAACAAGTGGAGAGCTCGACAGTGGGAGGAGGAGGATCTCCGATCGTCTGATGTACTACACGCTGCTTTCCGGTCTCCACTGTGCAGCGCGCACCATCAGTCGAGAGATATTTGTCCTAGGATTCCTCCTTTGCACCGAGATTAGTTTTTTTAACACTGTATTCTGTAAGAGTTAAAAGTTAAAAACTTAAAATGCGGTCTATTATTGTAATCATTGTTGCTGGTATGGTGACACAATCATACATGGTTTCTTTTTCTTTTCTTTCGAAAATGCATGCGTCTTTGGTGGATAGGGACAGCAATGTAAGTGTAGGAAATAGAACACTAGAGAGGCTTTTTTTTTGCTTAATTGTTTACATGGTAAAAAAAAATGAGTGTGTGCAACAGTGGAGTGCTCAATGCTCATAGCATTAGGAGGGCCAGGCCCCCGCTGATCTGACCTCGCCCCTGAAACATACAACTTATACCTCTTTAACATAGTAGTACAACCACATTCTACTTCTCTGAACATCTAGAAAAAAAAACTAAGCTACTGCATTTGCAGGCTGACGATATTATCACAGACATGTGATCTACTATTGAAAGAATATTAACTACAGATATGAGCAGTCATACTGAGCTGAGAAATTAAATATATACATATGGACAATTCCATCGCAGATAATCTAGCCACAATCGCTTGTAGATAGATCATGTATGGCCGGGCACTTCACCTCCGGCCAGCGCGACTGTTTCCGGCTTCTCTAGCTTACGTGATAGATCTCTGAACAGAGAACATATATGTATCACATAGTCCCTCGTCCCTAAATAATTGTCATTTGTGTTTTACGAGAAACAACTTTGACTAAATCCAAATATATTAATATCTATAGTACATAATTAGTATTATTGGAAATGTTTTCTAATCTATTTTTTTTGTTTGGAGCTACAAATGTTGTACATATTTTCTACCGAATTAAACTTATGGCCTGCACATCAAGGACGACAGTTATTTAGGGATGAAAGAAGTGAATATTATGCACAAAGACATTATATTACAAAACCTGAGTAACTTTTTATTGAAAAAACAAAGGAAGCATGAATCCATCACACGGCCAATGCACGGTTTCATGTACAGTTAACAGGGAAAAAAACAAAGAAATCAAACTTGCACATGTGCATCCACACATGAGAATCTTCTCTCTCTGTCCAGTGTCAACTCCCAGCAATCGAACGAAGAAACGACGATGGAACCTGTCGATATCTTGACTATAGATAGTCCCTTCAACGGGTGTTCCCTGCGATCTTGTTGCCGATCCCTGGGCTGTGCCCAGGCGCCGTGGGCCGGCCGTCGGTGGTCGCCATCTTCGTCGCCGTCGGCATGAAGCCTGTGCGGCCTTGCAACGGGGGATGGCAACCACCCGCGCAGTACACTTCCCCGCCCGTGTGGATTTCCTCCAACAGCCTCCTCGCCTCGCCGGACGGCACGCCGCCGCCGGATATGATGATCAGTATGATCAGAATGCACGCCCACGACACCTTGAGACCGGCCATCTAACTAAGCACGCGAGTATGTGCGAGGTGTTGCGCGCACGAGAGAGGAAGGTTGCCAAGAGGCACTGGCTAATGGCTATGATCGGGAAGAGCTAGCTCAAGAGTACACTCTTCGTGAGCTTCTTAGCTTGTGTTTGGTTTAGATTTGAACGACGATCTCATCCACATTTATAGGCAGAGAAAGTCGTCTAATATGCTGCATACTGTGTGCACTTCATCATCCTCCTCCCCCCCCCCCCCCCCCCCCCCCCAAGAGAACAATTCGATCTGTATGCACCCTGTTGTTATTTTAAACAAACATGGGTGCGTGCAATCACGGGATTAAGGGTTTCATTCAATACAGAATGTACCATTTTTCTTTGTGAAATGAAAGACGAACCAAGAATTATAGGAGTGGACTTTCGTTTCCCTCTACAGCATAATAAATGTACCAGTGGGGACTGGGGAGCCACTTTTCCACGGGAAAGGAATTGATGAATCATTTTGTTTGAAATACTGCTACATGAGTCGAAAACATAGGAATGCAGCTGATTCTTTTTAGAATTCCTTTGCAACTGCAGTGATCCATACAGAATTGCCATGTGAATGAACGTTATTTTAAAAAAAAATAAAAGCAGGGCCTCTACTAAAAAGAAGAAGCAAGCAAATTCTTGCATAGTCTTGATTACATAAAACAATAAATATTTGCGTACTAAAAAGATCTATTTTACTACCCTCAGCCATACCTATCCAGCAAAATTTAGGCCTAATTTACAGACCATAGGATTTTAGTTGGTCCAATCTAGTCCTTAATGAAATTTGTTTCTTTTTTGTTTCTCCGTGTATAAGACAATTTAGTTTTGTCTTCCTAGTATCAATTTCACATTAAATGTTTCTAACCTATGAAAATTATCGGAAAATTTTTGTAATGTATCTTTCTAACTTAAGCATCATGTTCTCCATCCACTCATAAAATTTAAATTAAAAATCAACTTATATAAGGAGCTAGAAACATAAGAGAAAAGTCTCATTGGAGGTAGATTGGACAAGTGAAATATTTCAGCCTAAGTTAGATTGTCAGAGTGGAATCTTGCCACACCTACCGCTGAAAGCCTGAAACTAAACAGATGCATAAGCTGCTCAGAATTGGGTAACCTTGTGAAAGGGTCTTTAACCTAGAAGTTAGAGTACTTGAGTAGCATCTAGCAGACTCATGTTTGACCCCCTGTGGGAGCGAATTAACTGAGTCTGGATAGGGTAACCTTATGCATAAAAACCGTAACAAATTGTGGCTAAAAAACCAAACAAGCACATTAGATTGTTGTGTTTCTTGGTTCTCTCACGAAAGATTTCTTATGTTCCTCTGTTTGGGTTTGTTGGCCCCTGAGGTGGTGGAACGTTCTTGCTTTGGCGGCTGCCTGCCCTTCTCTTTTCCTAACTGCTGGAAAATTCAATTTTGTTCCTTGCCATGAATAATTTTTGACCGGTTTAC
The DNA here is from genome assembly GCA_015476505.1 of Urochloa ruziziensis. Lineage (NCBI taxonomy): Eukaryota > Viridiplantae > Streptophyta > Magnoliopsida > Poales > Poaceae > Urochloa > Urochloa ruziziensis. The sequence continues at coordinate 53,395,532 of CM027119.1, read as the reverse complement.
AAGTCATACATTACGCACAGTCAAAACTGAAAAGCAAGCATTTTGAACTTTAGAGTTAAAAATATTTAACGCTGCTACTTAAGGAGAGAAACTGAGTACCTATAGACATCTCCCCCAGCCGTCGCTTTTTGTTTTCCAATACAAAGATCTCCTCGGAGTCTTGGGCACGGCATGTTAGTTAGCCTGTACCACACGATGGCCTGCCTGCGTGCCTGCCTTGAGTCCATTTTAAACGCTCAAGTGCGCCACAAACCCATGAGATCAACGGTTCAGGGGAAGAGAGCTGCGAACCAGTGGAGCGGTCCTCCTTTATTTTCGTACGGTTTAGTTGACCCATCACCCATGGATGCATCAGGCAAACAATGGTCTCCACAGGCACAGAGCAGCAGGGTTCATGACAAACTAGCTGCCGGCCAATGCTCTCAACTTTAGGGATATTCTTGACATTGACGTTACTTGTTAGCATATAGCTTGTTAGTTTATTTCTAAGTGGGAGTATCTCTCGTACGTGTGCTTTTTCATCTACCATAACCCCGAGATACCAAAGGTGTACCCCGATATTAGTTCGAAGATATATTATCCTGTGATTCTTCATGCACCAAGATATGTTGAACTTGTGCAAGAAAAAAGGCCGTCGATTGGTTATTGTAATCGTCGTTGCTGGCTTGCTGCACGTACGTTGAGGGAATCATGCATGGCAAGGTTTCTTTGGTGGACAGGGAAGACAATGCAGCCATGCATATACACTAAGCTATCATCAAATATCTAAACCTAGGCATCTGTGCGTGTCTCAAAAAAAAAAAGGTCTAGATCTCTTTGACCTCTTACATCTTAAGAAGCCATTGGTGTACCGTAATTTGTTATTCTCAGTATGGCAGTTGTACTGTACTTGCTAGATTGCTTTTTCTTTGCTCTCGAAAGCTCAAGAGGAAGGAAAATTAATCAAGACTTGAATAGGACGATGTTCACTTGAGTAGTGTACGTTGTTGTCTATTGCCATGTATGGCCGGCCACTTCATCTCCAACCTCGGCGATGCTCGGCCTTTTTTCCGGTCGAAAGCGGCAGAAGATAATCTTATACATGAACTTTATACCCTTTTTTTTTTTTTTTAGGAGGAGTTGTGTATACTTTATACAGAAAAACACACAGACCGTACAAAGTCCGAGCAGCTTTATTCGAATCAAAAGGAAACGTACAACCGTCACACGACCACTACCTGAAGTATACAAGAATACAGATCGAAGAGGGGAAAATGTACATCCAGGACAAGGGCTTAGTACATCTGTCCAAGCAAAGCAAACGAACAAAGAAACTTTTTTGCAGATTGTTGGCGTCTCGATGACCCCTCCGTTCAACGGGTGTTCCCGGCGATCTTGTTCCCGATCCCGGGGCTGTGTCCGGGCGCCGTGGGCCGGCCGTCGGTGGTCGCCATCTTGGTCGTCGTCGTCGTCGCCGCGAGGCCTGCTCGGCCTTGCGCTACCAGGGGACGAAGGCAGCCAGCACCCACGCATGCTGCTTCCTCGCCGGCGCGGGTGGTTTCCGCCAGCAGCCTCCTCGCCTCGCCGGACGCTGCGCCGCTAGACACGATCAGGAAGATGAGAATGCATGCGCATGACGCCTTGAGGCCGGCCATCTAAGAAGTAAGAAGGGGAGCGTGTGTGGAGTGTCGCAGCCCGTAGTGTGTTCAGGCGCTAGCTCTACTGCTCTTCTTGAGCTGCTCAGCTTGGTTTTTAGTCTGATTCGGACGGCAATCTCTGCGACAATTTATATAGGAAGATAAAGTGTCCTGATTCAGGCCAATGTGGCACAAAAAAAGTGGCTGTATGTATGAGGGGCCGGAGCCTGAAAGAAATCTAGCTCCATGAATAAACAACAGAAAACAAGTGTCTTCAAGGGTTCTTAACCCATGGATCGGAAGTCCACCCAGCGGAGTGACACGCCATGCATGTTGCATGTCATTTTCACCGAATTCAGGGGTTAGTTTCACATGGTAATAATCCACGGTCAAATACTCTGTTCATGAGCACGCGCGACGGCGCGAGTTATTCTGAAAGGGAAAAGGGCTTATCAAACATACTGATGTGAAAGATACCAGCACACGCACGTAAACTGTTAAAAACACTGGGGAGGAAAGTTGTAAAGGCATTAGTTACTAACATGTCGCCATCAAAAGGATTTCAGAAAAAGGGTTGGCACCAGTTGCATCTCAGCATGGCACAATCTCGGAATCTTCCCAGCTCTGACCAAACAGAGGCGGCGCTCATGGCATCTGTGATCCTGCTCCGTCGAACACATCACAATCTTTTGACCGGCCACCGCACATTCGCCGGCAGCCCGGCTCCCTGGACCTAGGAGCAAACCCTTTTCATCATTCACTACCTTCCAGCCTATGACCTGCGCTCCCAGGGGAAATAAACATAGATGGCATGGCTGGCGACGGCGTTGTAAAGTCACAAGCTGAGGATCCAACCAGCGGTTTAGGTCACTCAAAAGGCGCAGGCCACTAACAAGCTCCCAAAAAAAGTGTTAAGGCCTGTCCTGTCGGGCAACATTACTATATTGCCAGAAATACTTGTCAAATGCCCTTCTCCAGTACGATGGTCGATCAGATGCAGCCCTGGGGTCACCAAGGGGTGACCAAATGCTGCCATGGCTGGCTGGCTGGAGCTCTGAGCTTGTACTTAATTGCACTAATTTGGCTGCCATCCAGACAAAGGGAGCACCACTCTGATTCCAAATGCCGACTGTCTGTGCCCACTCATCTGAGAAGCTATGATAACAAAGGACTAGAGATGTGTTTATGGCAGATTTGTTTTCTAAAGTTGTATGATAGACCTATGCTTCATAAGATTGCGAGATCTTTCGGTGCTCCGAGATCGTTTGGTGATGGATACAGGATGTATTTTTCTTCTATTTCTAGGGAGTTAGGGGTTAATGAGTGTTTAGAGAGCACCACATGGTTACCTCATTTCGGAAGGCTATGGACGGTCTGCATCCATATCAAAATGGTGGCTTCCAGCAACCTTGCACCTAGCTAGGCTGTCCTCCTTGGTTTCTGCAACTGCAATGGTAAAGAAATCCCAACTTGGAATAGATTTACTAGCAATAGAATCGCATCACCTCAGCGTTAACAGAAATTATATAAGTAGCAAACGTAACGAGGTGAAACTTTCATCAGAAGGAACAACAACAAAAAAAGGTACTCACACAAACCATTCAGAAAGTATGCCATGAACATCTTTGATCAAATGAACCCCTTGCATACATTTGTCTATTCTGTTCACGCTCCAAATCCAATAGAATTGTTGTCTTTCCGCCCAGGCCAACAGCAGAAGCTACGCAGATACTAAAGGCAGAGCGACCGTTCTGAAAAAGCAGCTCCTCTTGCTTATACAAAGCAAAGATAGGCTAATCTATTTATATGAAGAAAGTGAAGCAAAATCGTACCAGGTACTTGTTCCATGCAGCTGTGCTGGGCATCTATCTGTTCCAAATGTTTCAGTGCATGGCCGACCTGGAATCTTTTCTTCACTCGTCACTCCTTGACTAAAATGAAACATCAATACTAACAAAACAATGGAAGTACTCATCAAATGCTAATATTTATTCAAAAACAATATTAGTGTGTTACATTTTGTTTACATGCCAAGAAAGCTGGCAGAGCCTAACAACGTCAATGTGTAGTGTCAGCATGATCACTTGCACAATATTTATTGTGTTACAGCAACTTTGTATCAATAAACAATATCAACTATATCTAAATGAACTAATGAAATCATGCAGAAGTCATCTCGGGGTATGTACACAGGGGACATGACTTTCTTCATTTTGGCGATCTTGCCTTGCGAATTCGCCTTTCATCAGACAACAGCTTCGCAAATCTGCAAATACTAGAACTGTTAAATATATTTGAATTGGGTGCTCCAATGACCAATGCAATGCTCATACTCATAGTAGGTGCAGAAGTAGAACTGACCTCTTTAGAGCTTCTTCGTTGGTCATCTCTGTGCTATGATAAGCAGGGACCATACGACCAGTCTGTAAGTTTGCCCGTGAGACAGGTTTCTTTAGTAGTGCAGCTCCAGTACTGGCAAGTTTCTCCATGTTTTCCTTGGTTGCAACATCAACTGAGGACAGTGTCCCTTGTAGAGTATCATCCTGTTATTTCGAAGTAGCATTCTTTGAGATAAAGCTAATTTATTAGCTCTGCAAAGTTAAATGTTTCTGTTGTACTCACCTGAATCCTCAGATAGTTTTGCTCAGAATGCAAAGCTTTGAAAACAGCAGAGATATGGATATCAACCATATCTGCACTTGCTTGTGTGAAAATATCTACCAAGGGAGTGGATCCACTGCCAAGCAACCAACCCAACACTCCCCATGATTTAGCCGTTTGTGCATTGTAGTTCGCCTCAAACTTAGCTGAGCCTGTGCCTAGTGAAATGACCAAAAACCGGCCATAATCCATAGGTTTTATTGGAAAGAAATCTGGGTTTTCCTTGAATATCTGCTTGGTCACCTCTCCAATGGCAACTAAAGCCTAAAAAACAGAACGATACATTAGGTTTCCTTAAAAAGTTCAAACTTATTTTAATTTTGAATCATATAATATGTTGATACTTTGCAAGATTGTACACATAGAAGAACTGCAAATGATTTATCAGCTTTGCATCATGATTGAAGTGCAAATTTCTGGCATTCACTAATGCATAATTACTGATGAATATCGTACCGGATTATTGGCAGCTACTCCTCCATCAATAAGATGGAACTCCTTGGTGTTCCCATGGCAGTCTTCTGTCTTAAAGTAGTGTGCAGGTAGATAAGTTGGAGCAGCGGATGTGCTGATACAAATATCGGATAGTAGAGCATCCATTGTGTTGCGCTTGTCGTTCTTAACCTATGATATGAAAAAAGAAGTATCAATGTCATGCAAATTTTAAGCGAGGAGGATCAATGGATATCCCTGTTATTCATTCCTTGGTCTCTACCCATTGACTTATTCTAACACCAGTAGAAGTGTTTTTATTTGAGTCCTAAACATTTCATGCACAGCTAAAATTATTTGGTTCTGACTTCTATAGTGTATCCGTAACAATGTACTATATTTTACAGGTATGGAACACTGCTCTTAGAGATTTGAGAGTGGACAGAGGGTAGGAGGGAGGGAGGGAGAGAGAGAGCTACACCTCATAGGATGAAAAAATGATTGGTTGCAGCTGCTTGATGTCGAAAGTTGGTATTACCACATCAGTTAAAGTCTCATGCAGCCTGGTGATTCCTAACTTCTTCCTGACAACTTCATGAAGGTATTTACCATCATAAGAAGGTCCTAACAGTGATCGGAATACCCTCATTATCCTACCAAACGGACCCCTAAAGAAAGAGAAAGAAAACGTTGGCCAAAAAAGTTTATAATCCAACTAACAAAAACAATAAGATATGTACTCACCTCTTCTGTGGGAAAATCTTGGGAGCATGGTTCATATAAAATGCTTGAATATCCTTGGCCGCAAAAAGTGGTCTGTTCTTCTTGTTTGGTGTAGCCAGCATTGAAGTCACAAGGCCCCCTGTGCTGGTCCCAGCAATGACATCGAAGTAATCTGCTAACCGGGCTTCTTCTCCATCAAGTTTCTTTATCAATTAAACAGAACAGTTTTACATGATAAGAGATCAAGAAAACATTTAGCGTGGCTGAAAAATAGGAGGGCAGTCCTATTTCTGACTGTAATGATATGTTTGTGAATTGGTTCAATTCTAAATGGGTTGAACTTTAAACTAGCACATGAAAAAAAATAACTCCACAGATGCAGTAGGGAGTTGTAAACTACCATATCTCTGACCAAGTTAGTGTTGCCTTGGCAATTGTGCAATACATGAAATTACATTGCACAGTTGCGCTTCTACAGCCGTACCTGCAACTCTGATTCCAAAAAGGTGAGAACAACAGCTGGAATGATTCCTCGAATCCCTCCGCCATCGATGGAAAGAATTGTTACAAGGTTGCCATAAGTTGGTGGCTGGATGGGTTTTTCTTCCTCCATGTTCTGTCTCTCTAAGTGTAGGCTTAACGCAATTGAACTCCAACAAGGACAATCAGGATGGAGAAGTATACATGTACACAGCACAGGTATTAATAGGCTTCAAGATGAGAAATTTCAAGATGTTATCACTTACCAGGCACAGGAACTGTCTAAATATAAAGAGAAAAAGAGATGTTTCCAAGAAGATCTATACATTCAGAAGTTAGTCATTATGCGCAACTTAAACGTGCGATAACAGTGTATCCAGGATGGCAACATGTCAAATACTCCATTCATCAGAAAGTGCCTACACCCAAGTGGAAGCGTACAAGTTAATTGCTTGAAATATTGTTAAGGGCGGTTCAGTCATGTGTTCTAAAGGAACACAAATAATCACCTACGAATATCCTTAGTAATTTTTTAGTGCTTATAATATTAGAAATTATGCTAAATATATTGAATACAAGTTGCTGAGACTGAACCAAGCAGTGTTTTGTATGTATATTTACATAAAAATGAACCTAATATATTAAATGCATTTGTCTTGTTAGAAAACACACAATGTGAAATTCTTGAAAAGGGAAGTTTTGTTTTATTTATTGTGATGACTGAGATGTTTGCATTTGTGAGGGACATGCATCCTTTTTTTAGGGAAGAAACATCCCTTTCTCAGTTGCCCTTGAGCTAAGGGATCTACTAATGCCCTGAAGGCACTGCTAGAAAAAGATAACTGCTGCAACTCCATCTTTGGAACTAAAAGGAAACAAGCCTTTGTGCTCTATTTCAAGTTTTCAACCTGATCTAGCTTACGACGATTATGCAACCCTGTCAAAGTTGACCAATTTCAAGCTATTTCATGCTGGTTGACTAAGATACCAAGATCGCATGTATAGCTACTTCAATTTAAAATCAGGAAGAAGCCACGCTGCTGCAGAAATAGACTCTGACATCATACAGCTATAGGAAAACAAACAGAATAGAATAATGATTTGATTTATGCCAGCTTTGTTACTAAATGGATAGTTGTTGCGTCATTGGTGAGGTATGTTCATTCCTTTTATACACAAATGACTATTTACTATTCTCCGCATCTAATGAAGTGACGAGAATGTCATTGATTTTTTTTGCTCAGCTGAATGAGGGACGAGATGTAGACTTTCAGGTTTCCATAGGTCAAAAATGTAAACAAATTTAATGTATTATGTAGAGGAAGGTCACAAGCTACAACAGATAGCATCTCATGATTAAGGATGCAATAATTTTGGACAAAGAAAAACCTATGAATAGATGATTAATTTCTCAAAGGAAGCAAACAACAAAAGGATGAACTATAACTGTGCAAAGTGTTGCAGATCCAGTACTTTAACATAAAAAATAAAAATAAAAAACTCCCCCCCCCCCCCCCCCCCCCCCCCGAAAAGTTACACAAGTATACAACATTCTTTGTCTAGTATAAGGATTCCAGTGCTAGGAAAACTCAAATAGATCTGATTTTACTGCATATCCTCAGCAAACACCTTATTAATAGTCTCAATCATTTTCATTTCTGTAAAAAAGGTTAAGGCCAATAATAATATTAGGACAATCGATAACCCAAGCTTAGGTGAACCAATATTCATATGAAAACAGTGGAACTTGGTACATGGTTTGAGGACAAAAATAGCAGGTACATGATATCAATGCTGTCTATCATGAGAAACTATCATGTTAGCAGTAAGATGTTGGAATTGTAGTGAAACAAGCAATGGCTTCAAAGAAAATTCATTCATATCTGATTGAACTTCATGTCGTGTCTTCATAAGATACTGTATAAGATCTGCAGATAAGTCACAAATGCAAGAAATTCAATACAAAAAATACTAGGTATGTGTTTAGCGATTCTAGTTTCAGATCAATTTTCTTTCTAATTTGGCCACTGGCACCATTGTTTCTCAAGCAGTTCTTTTTGGATACACTTGCTTCCCTCATGGGTCAATGTGTGTACCAAGACCCTAACTCATTGTTGACACTGCAACAGCAGGCCAAGTTGCTATAGCATTTCTCTGTAAGTTCTACCAACATCGTTCCATTCATGCATATCACAACATTTCCATACATAGCTTATTTTTTAGTCAAACAGCATCCTCTTTGCAAGATAAGAAGAAGTGTGTTTGGTCAATGAAAGCAAAAAAGAAAAGTCAAGGAAGCACTGCTCAAAGCCCTGTTGATGCGGAAATGGAAGTGGAAGATTGACGAAGACATCATGCATGCCTTGTACGACAAACAAAACTGCATGCCTGGGATATCTAAAGGTGGATATCAACGCATGGCATATCATAGAAAAAATGGTCCAACAGAAAATTCTTCATACACTGATCTGTTTACAACTGTTCGGTTATGATCCATCATCGGTGGCTGTTCTTTGACTGTTGCAGGTGAGAATACCAATCAATTCTCCCATTTGTGCGGGAATATTGCACTACTATGATAAGCCTCACGTGTAGTGGCGGACGCAGGATTCTGAGATTGGGTGTACATGTTGCTAAGAAACTATTTCATACGAAACAATTTATAAAGTCTATAAAGACTAGAATCACAATTTAACTCCATACATAAGGACTACGAAAGATACTGGAAATGAGAGAGTGTTTCAGTCACAAGGTTGTAGGAAAATATACTTCGTAAGAAATCACTAAGAAATTATTAAAATACTATATTCAAACTACCAATTAACTTGTTCTTCATAAAATACACCCCCAATTCATAAAATTCGCCATCTATTGAGTGATCGATTGTGGAAAAATATGAGTCAATTGAATCAAACGTGAAGTGGAACTATCTAGTCTGACCCTCTATTTGCACAAAGACATTCACTCGTCAAAACAATCTTTTGTGATGATGTGGATTTTCGTGCATCTATCGGTACATTGCGTGGCCTTCTCCTCCATGTTCATTTGCGCCTGGGCCTGGCATAGTCTGCAGCTCTCCAGCCACTTTCTCCATGCTCGTTATGGCCGGCGTGGCCTCCTCTACGCACATCGAGTACATCGGCGTGAGCTCGATCCGTCCTTCATTTCCTCTACTGGCTTTTTTTAAACAATTTCCTCTACTGGCTTTTTTCAAAAACAATTTCCTCTACTAGCTTTGCCTCATCCGTGGGTCCATGGCTCCATGCATGCTAGCACCATCCGGACGCCAAGCGCTGCTTGCTAGTTTGAGCAGAGGGAAGAAGAGGAATGACTTCGCTGCTTTATGGTTCGTCACACTAGAGGATCAGAGAACGATCGATGCCGGAGAGCTGAGGAAGATTTGATGGAGATAGAGTGTGCTATTAGCATGTTTAGGCTCAAATCAATAGTGTCTATACCAACTACAAAGTACTCCCTCCGGTTTAGTAAAAGAAGTCGTTTAGGACAGCGACACGGCCTCCAAAGTACAACTTTGACTTCTTATTTTTATAAAAATATTTATTAAAAACTAACATATGTATACTTTTATGAAAGTATTTTGCAAGACAAATCTATTCATGTAGTTTTCACATTTCCAAACTCAACGACTTAAAAGTTATTCACGATTTATATTACCAATGTTTGACTCAAATCTTGTCCAAAACGACTTCCTTTACCGAACCGGAGGGAGTATATGTATTGTACATACTATTTTTTTGGCCAAAATTATTGGGTGTACATCTGTACACCCATGTCCCTATACTAGGTCCGCCAGTGCTCACGTGTGCTATGATTGCCGCTCGTGTTATGCAACAACGTCACAAGAGGTATACCGAAGAGAATTAGCAATGCTACGATTTATCATAAACATAAGTGAAGCACAAATACAGACAGCATATAAGTATAACAAATCAGAGACTTGTGACAATAAACCTTAACCCTAATATAAGGTAAATTTAATATAGCTCAGTTAATTTTGGCTAGATCCCTCCTTTCTATTGAAATTTGAGAATATGATACCCACACCCCAAGCTTTCATAAACCTTAGCATCTAGTAATACATAGGAATTGGATTATAGACTGACTGTAATTCCGCACCAAGGTAAGGCACACATATAGTCTGTATAGAATGGATATATTATGAGAAATCAACCAAACCAAGCATGCTGTTAAACAAAACACAGAACTTAAAACGTAATCAGATACAAAATTCGAGAACAATGCACCATTGCCGTGTGAAGGAGCAGATAGACGGAGATGTCATCCATAGCTCAGAAATTCAGCAATGACACGGACTTGCGCCTCTGCCTCTGCGCTCGTCGGACACGAGAGATGGAAACCGTGCCCCTGGCCGTCTGCCTCCCAGTCCTCCACCTTCCCACACCACCCACTTCCCTTCAGCTTCTCACAATACAGCCTTCCTCTGCCCCTCATCGGGTCCTTTCCCCCGAGACAAACCAGAACGCGCCGGCACCCCAAGCTAGCGAGGCTGGGCGCGCCCTCTGCCATCGGGTTGATCAACGGGTCGTCGTCACACCCGCTCGTTCCCGGGCACACCACCGGCCACAGCCGGACGAGCTCGCGGAGCAACGCCGCACCCATCTCGTCCGTCTCGGAGCTGTCGCCTCCCAGGAAGTAGGGATGGATCAGCACGAGCGCGCCCAGCCTCACGCCGTGGCCCAGCTCCTCGGCGCCAGCGCGCATCGCGGCGTGGTGCGCGATGTTGGCGCCCGCGCTCTCGCCGCCGACGTGGACGCGCCCGAGGTCCGCGTGCGCGGCCAGCCAGGGCTCCGTCCCTTGGCCCCCCGCGGCGTGCGCGGCCACCCACCGGAGCGCCGCCCACGCGTCCCCGTAGAGCGCAGGGACCGGGCGCTCCGGCGCGAGGCGGTACTCGACCGACACGACGATCGCGCCGGCCGCCGCGGCGAGCCGGTTCGCGTGGCAGTGGACCGCGGCGTCGAACGCGGAGCCGAGGCAGAACCCGCCGCCGTGGAAGTACACCAGGACGGGGAGCTTGCCGCCGTAGCTCCCCGAGGAGGGGGGCGCCGGGAGGTAAATGCGCGCCGACACACCGGCTTCGGGGAGGATGGGGACGTCCTTAGAGGCGACGCCGGTGGCGGCGTCGGTGGACGGAGGGGGGAAGTCCACCGGTAGGAAGCGCTCGACGCGGCCGCTCTTGTACACGCGGATGAAGCCGGGGGCGTCGAGGAGGACCTCGTCACCGCCGCCGCCGATGTCGGACATGGCGTGGGGCGGGGAGATCGGAAAGCTGTCTCACGGATGGGCTCACTCTCTGGTTCCAGCAGCAGCCTAGCTACTTCAGGACATGGATCTACTTTGAATAAGCAAACCGTGCGGCACTGCTGGGCGGCGACCCATCGGCGTCCCCCCCCTTCCGCCGCTGCCGCCGCCGTGCAGCCGTACGTTGTGGCCCGTGAGCAGCACGTGACGGAGCTGACCTTTGGAAACCAGCTCCATCCACATAGAACGTGGGCCACATGGGTCATGCTGGTTGAGCCCAACCACCGGGCCGCTGATCTGTCAACGCCTCCCCGCATTCAAACAAACCCCATCGATTTTTTTTTATTTTCTGATTTTTTAAATAATAGCAAAAATGGCCATGGCTACGGGCAAAAACGATATCATTTATATTATCATGTACTTCTTTTATAAAATATGTCATGTGTTTTAAAAAAACAATGTGTTATTGAGATATGTAATATTCTATTATTCAGATGACTAACTTTGTAAGTGCATAGCACAAACTTCATCATCCACATAACACTTGCTAGGTTCGTCAAATTTTTAATTTTTTGCTAATAGGTTGTGGATATACTAATAACTCATAGTATTTCCTTTTGAAACTCTTAAAGCTTTTCTTAATTTCTATCATCCACATAACACTTGCTAGGTTCATCAAATTTTCAATTGTTACTAATAGGTTGTGTAGAAATACTTATAACTCGCGGTATTTTCTTTTGAATCTGTTAAAGCTTTTTTAGTTTCTATCATTGACCTTGTCTTTATATTTTTATTTGAAAATTTATCAATTTTGACTTGACTTAAATAATTCTTTCTACTCAAGTAGTACTCACTACGCTACATCTATAATTTTTTTACTTTTAGAAATTTCTTAAAGACAAAAATAGCCACCACTACATTATGTGACAAAACACGACCTTATCTTTATTTATTATAATATCTTGTCTGAGTTAGCAAAGATTTAGTTTTATGGATAGCCCATCCCGGCAAGCATCACTATCGCTTGATTATAGTGTGCATGCACTAATAGGCGTTGGTTTAATAGTCAGTCCTATTAGAAAGCAATGTTTGGTGATGCTTGGACTAGCCCGCATCAATATGTAAGACGTGCACGTGCAAGACTAACTGCCGATAGTGCCAATTTGCTTGCATTTGGTGTTGGCCTCATGGTCAGCCTAGTTAGAAGGCATATGGTACGAATTCTGGACAAAGGTTGCTCATTATTGTTTTTGTATAATTAGAACTTAGTGTTCTATTCTCGCAGATATGCAAGCAAGTCCATCTAGTTAGACCTTCCAATGTTGGATCTGCTGGTTGGAGTCTCGAGCAACTCCCTTGTTTTCATGGGTTATGATGCGCTCGGGTTTTTCTGGGTTTCTCTCGAGTTTAAACGGTTCATCCGGGTTTTTTCTCGGATTTTTACCGTGAGTTAGGGTGACGTACTGAAACAATTAGCCATAAACAATCCTTTTATTATTATCAGGTAAATATAAATGGTTGCTTTAAAATTAGCAAAAATAGTCGTATGGCGCCGGTTAAAACGGTATCGCCATTTAAAATGGCAGGAGAGATTAAAACCGTCGTTTGGGTAAGTTATTGCCATTTGGAACGGCAATATGAGAAAATAAGACCACCACGTCACCTTTCGCCGTCCACGTTAGTGCGCCCCAAAGGCACTCGGCAAAGGCTTAAATACACTCAGCTTTGGCAAAGCGCACTCGGTAAAAACGACTCGACAAAGAGCTCTTTATCGAGTGTTTGTTATCGGGCACTCCACGAAGGGTTTGCTGAGTGCTACATCTGTCACTCGGCAAACATTTTTGCAAAAATAGAAAAAAAAAACCAAGTTGCCATGGCACTGGCCGGCCAACCCCGCCACGCCGCCGTCGCTGCTCGCCGGCCGCCGTGCCGCCGCTGCGGGGCCGCGCGCCCGGCCGGTGCTGGACGCCCATGCCGCCCGGCCCCCAAGGCCGCGCCGCCGCTGCTAGGCCGCATGAGGGCCACGTCGACCGCCCACACGGGGAGGGGGCTGGTGCCGCGTCGGGCGCCCACGCCGAGACGGACACCGTCGTCAGAGAGGGAGGAGAGAGAGGAGGAGGAGGAGGCCAAGAGAGGGAGAAGGGGAGTGGGAGAGAATGAGAGAGATGAAGCCAGCGTGGGAGGAGAAGAGAGGTTGGATTCGGGTGAAAAAGTTTATTCCAATGTGAGAGCTTCATTTTGAAGCACTAGATTGCTGGTGTCGCGTAGTGTGTGTTTTTAAGGCCTTGTAATGCATTTTGGACAGCTAAACGAGCTCAAATGAAAAGGTGTCCAACTACAAAGTTTTAGATCTCCAAGAGCTCTATAACTTTCATATAGCACTTATTTACATCCAATATCATTTAGAAATTTAAAAAAATCAAATTGAATGGCTTATAATAATATTTTAAAAGTATTAAACAATCTCAAATATAAAAGTTGTCAACTAGAAAGTTATAGATCCCGATGAGCTTTACAACTTCATTCACTATAGAACTTATTTACATCCAAGGTCATTTGAAAGTTTTAAAATGTATGATTTCAAATTAGATCACTTATAATGATATTTTGTAATATTAAATAATCTCAAATACAAAAGTTGCAAACTACAAAGTTGTATATTTCATATAAAGTTCTTTTTATATAAGATTATATAAAAAATGCATCTACTAACTCCCTCGCACACAATCACACACACTTCTTTTGAGATGTTTCGATTTTGTAAACATCGTTATGAAAAAATGTGCAAAATGTTTACAACTTTTTATCACAGCCTCCACGTGTGATACCATGACATCATGACAAATCTTATGATTTTCAGACTTTATTTACTTTTTTAGAATTTTAAAATTATTCGGACACACGTTAGTGGTCATATTTTTTTCGAACAAGATGTTTTAAATTCTTTTTCATTTCATGTGTTAGGCTAAATAACATGAATATAATTTTTTTACTCATTGTATTATATTATTTGAAGCACTTGCAGTTGAAATTTGACTTGAGTTAAAAAAATTGCTTGAAATGTATTTAATTAATTAATTATAGCAAAAAATCCAAAAATGTACCAAATTGTAACATGTAGTAACACATCTTTGCCGAGCGTTTTTCGTTTGACACTTGACAAACAAGCTATTTGTCGAGTGTTTTTATTTACTGAGTGTTATTTAAAATACACTTGACAAAGAGCTCTTTGTGAGTGTCCGAAATTAAACAATCGACATATGCTGGGTTTCCCGTAGCGTAACACTGGTATTATTGACAAGTACATTGCTACACGTAAGCGGTCTCATAGGTCGACTCATGCAGTGCCACGTAAGATTTTTGGTGATGTGGAGGAGAGAGAGCAAGGTGAGAGAAAGAAGTTGTTGTTTCGAGAAACAACCGTCTCATTAGCTAAAATTTAGGACTATGAGACCACTTCCTCACTATTGTATGAGTTATTGTTGTTGGATGACTCATAAAAATCCTTCTATTCTCTTTGCAAATTAAGGTATGTAGTATTACTACGAGACAACTAAAACAACATCCATACATGTATGGGTTATCTGTTAAACCATCCCAAGATTACGCTTACCCTCCGTATAGTTGAGTTTGGTTCGAAAAGGCCATCTGCGTGGCAATTTAAAAGGCTTGTGACGCGTGCACCCAGGGCAGGTAGCCACAGGTACCAGCCGCCCGCGAAATCGAGGAAGTTCCATCACCTCAGGAGCCAAAGCAGAGGAAGAGAAGAATCTTAAAAAGAAAAAAAAAAGAAGTGGGAGAGAAGAATATTTTGTGCACCAGCTGAGAGAACAAAGGACACGGCAATTTATAGGCCTGTGACGCCAAAAGGAAATGGCAGTTTGCGAGTGACAGAACTGGATCGGCCGGCCGCCGGAGAATTGGATCAGAGTCAAGCCGAGCGCTGTTGGCATCTGAGGGTGCAACCACTAACATTTTTAAACGCTCAAGTGCGCCACAAACCCATGAGATCAACGGTTCAGGGGAAGAGCTGCAAACCAGCGCCACAAACCCCATGAGATCAACGGTTCAGGCCGGGGAGGTTTAGTTGACCCATGGATGCATCAGGCAAACAACGGTGGCCACAGAGCAGCAGGGTGCCAGGGTTCATGACAAACTAGCTGACGGCCAATGCTCTCAACTTTAGCTCCACTGGTTTGGGCACGGCATGTAGTCGGTGGAAGCTAGCGCTGCAAACCAGTGGAGCGGTCCTCCTTTATTTTCGTACGGTTTAGTTGACCGTGCATGCATGGATGAGATGCATCAGGCAAACAATAATGATGATCATCGCCACAAAGCAAGCGCAGTAAAGGTTAAAGACGGCCATGACAAATTAGCTGCATGCCGGCCAATGCTCTCAACTTTAGGATATTCTTGAAGCTGACGTTACTTGTGAGTTACTACCTCCGTTCTATATTATAGGTCGTTTAGGTTTTATTAGGTTTATAATCTTTATTATGCACCTAAATAAACGTTACTATGAATCTAAAAAAGCCAAAACGACTTATAATTTGGAACGGAGAAAGTATCAAATTGTACCCTAATATTAGTTCGGAGCTGAAATATATTATCCTGCGATCCTCCATGCACCAAGATATGCGAAAGGAGTAGTAGTTTAACTTCCTTTTCCCCTTTCATTTTTAGCTATTGTTTTGGCGCCCTCGTGCCGACGGTATGTACAGTTGTTTGCATTGTTCTTTCTTTTCCTTCTAACAAAAATTTCGTTTGTACAGAAAGAGATGAGAACTTGAGTCCATGTACATATCCAATAAAATAGTAAAATACAGGAGTAATCAGGAGAGAGCGGAAGGAAGATAGAAGAAGTCGACATGACGACGATAGCAGGACGACTCGAGCCCTGCACAACGAGGAAGGCTCGAGCTGTAGTGACGCAAATTTCGGTGGTGATTGGCTAAACCACTGGCAGTCCCATTGAAGAAGGCCTAAGAATACCAGAAATTGTATATGTATTGGTTGAATATAAGATGTAAGTTAACAGTCTGGGCAACTTTATTCGAAGGAATAAGGAACGTACAAACAAACCATGCATCACACGAGCACTACCTGAAGTATACAAGAACAGATCGAACAGGGAAAAATGTACTTGTACATTCACGACAAGGGCTTAGTATATCTGTCCAATAAGCAAAGATAAACGAACAAAGAAAACTTGGTATATAATATATTGGCGTCTCGATGATCCCTCCGTTCAACGGGTGTTAGTTCCCGGTAATAATCTTGTTGCCGATCCCGGGGCTGTGCCCGGGCGTCGTGGGCGGGTGGCCGTGCCGTCGGTGGTCGTCGTCGCCGCCGCGAGGCCTGCTCATCGGCCTTTCACCACCGGGGGACGAAGGCAAACCAGCACCCTCCTCCTCGCCGGTGCTGGTTACCGCCTGCAGCCTCCTCGCCTCGCCGGAGGCCGCGTCACTAGCCACAATCAGGAAGATGAGAATGCATGCGCACAATGCCTTGAGACCGGCCATCTAGCTAAGCACGCAAGTGTGTGTTGTGTGTGGAGTGGCGTAGCCCTCAGTGTGTCCAGGCGCTAGCTCTACCACTCCTCTTGAGCTGCCCAGCTTGGTTTTCGAGTTTGATTCGGACGGCGATCTCTCTCGACAATTTATAGGGAGATAAAGTGCCCTGGTTCGGCCAATGTGGCACCAAAAGAAATGACTATTTTACGAGGGACAGAGCTGAAAAAAATCTAGCTCCATGAAAAAAAACAATAGAAAACAAGTGTCTTAAGGTCTCAACCCATCATGGATCGGATGTCCACCCAGCGGGTGACACACCATGCATGTTGCATGTCATTTTCACCGAATTCAGGGGTTAGCTTCACATGGTAATAATCCCACGGTCAAATATGATCTGTTCATGAGCACGTACGCGCGCGAGTTATTCTAAAAGGAAAAAAAGGCTTATCAAACATACTGATGTGAAAGAAGCCAGCACACGCACGTAAACTGTTAAAAACACTGGGGAGGAAAGTTGTAAAGGCATTAGTTACTAACATGTCGCCATCAAAAGGATTTCAGAAAAAGGGTTGGCACCAGTTGCATCTCAGCATGGCACAATCTCGGAATCTTCCAAGCTCTGACCAAACAGAGGCGGCTCATGGCATCTGTCACCGCACAGCCATCTTTGGACCGGCCACCGCACGTACGGCGGCTCCGCTCCCTGATCCTAGGAGCTCACCCTTTTCATCATTCACTACCACCTTCCACCTTTCATACGGAGTAGATGACAATATGGCCGGCGATGGCGTTGTAAAGTCACAAGCTGCGGATCCAACCAACGGTTTAGGTCACTCAAACGGCGCAGGCCACTAACTAGCTCCCAAAAAAAAATTGCCGGAAATACTTGTCAAAATGCCCTTTTCCAGTACGATGGTCGATCGGATGTAGCCCTGGGGTCACCAAGGCGACCAAATGCTGCCATGGCCGGCTGGCTGGAGCTCTGAGCTTGTACTTAATTGCAGTAATTTGGCAACATGGCTGGCGACGGCGTTGTAACGTCACAAACTGATGAGGATCCAACCAACGGTTAGGTCACCCAAACACGGTTAGAATCACAGCTTTGATCAAATGAACCCCTTGCGTACATTTGTCTAGTCTGTTCGTGCTCCAAATCCAATGGAATTGATGTCTTTCCGCCCAGGCCAACAGCAGAAGCTACGCAAGTACTAAAGGCAGAGCGACCTTTCTGAAAAAGCAGCTCATCTTGCTTATACAAAGCAAAGATAGGTTAATCTATTTATATGAAGAAAGCGAAGCAAAATCGTACCAGGTACTTTGTTCCATGCAGCAGTGCTGGCTATCTATATGTTTCAATACATGGCCGACCTGGAATCTTTTCTTCACAGATTGTTTGTGCCGCATTGACTAAAATAAAACATCGTTAATAACAAAACAATTGCAGAAGTAAATAGATGCTGATATTTGTTCAAAAGAATTATTAGTACGTTTACATTTTTTGTTACATGCCAAGAAATAAAGCTGGCAGAGCCTAACAACGTCAATGCGTATGATCACTTGCACGATATTTTATTGTGTTACAGCGCAACTTCATATCAATAAACAATATCAACTAACACTAGGCCACAAACGATTTGACGTGACGGTCAAATCGTATCTATGCTGGCGGGTGAGCCGCCCGTCAACAATCGTCTACCAGCATAAATGGCTATCTATGCTGGCGGACGCTCACCCGCCAACACAGATCTAGCTATGCTGGCGGGCAATTAAGGCAGCGGCCAGCGCAAATGGCCTCTCCCCTGGCGGCTGCTTCCATCGCCCGCCAGCACTAATGGGTGCACAGCGAAAAAAAATATTGCCACTGCCGGCTGCTGCCGGCCGCAGCTAAAAAAAATCTCATGCCCAGAGGCTAGCAGCCAGCCACCCGCGAAGGAATTGATCGAAGGACAAATTATTAGTACACGAAATTGATGCGATAAAGAAAATAAGAGTCAAATCAAATCAAGTTAGCAGTACACGAAATCGATAGCAAGGAATCCAATCCTTAGTAGAGTATAAGCAATCTGCCGAAACCATGATTGATCGATGAACCGCACAGAGCAGCGCATGGAAAAAAAAGGAGCTCGCACGGCCTGATTGCCTAACCGCCCGCGTCGAGCTCCGCTGGCCGCCGGTGCTTGCCCGGCTGCTCCGGCCGCTAGAGCTTGCACCGCCTGCCCACCCTCGGCGACCACCCTCCACTGCTCGCATGTGTTATGCTACAAAGAGATAACGGAGACAGAAGTGAGAGAGAGAGCGCGCGCATGAGGAGAGGAAGAGAGAATACCTGAACCTGCAACTCCGGCAGCCCGCAGCTCGTCCGCTTTATCTGAGAACGAGCACATCCTCGCGACAGCAGCACCAAGATTTTTATCTGAGAAAAAAGCAAGGTAAACTTGAGAAAAACAAACGGATCTCAAGCAAATAAACCTGCTTGCACGAATTCATCCCAAACAAATCAACCTGGGAATCTCGCGCGAGGACGCTTGCACGGCGAGTCCTCCTTGCGGCCGCCTCCGCCTATCCTAGGGCCGCCTCCTCGTAGCCTCCGACGCGAACGCCTCCGTGCGTTCTCGCGCCACTCCCACCGACATGCTGCACCGGCGCTCGCGCTCGCCGGCCCCGCGCCGGACGCCGCGCGCGCCGGCCTCGCATTGGGCGGCTCCGCTGGCCTGTCGCTGGAGAGATAAGGAGAGAGATTGAGAGGGAATGATAAGGGGGTGAGAGATGTGGGCAGCCGGGCAGGAGAGAGTTAAAATAGGTGAGGGAGGGAAAAGGAACCGCGTCATTTTTGAGTTGCGCAGGCTTGGTCATGAAATTTTTGGAGGTTTATGCTGGCGGGTGGCATCATTGCCCGTCAGTACAGATCTATTTACATTTTTTTACTTTTAATTTATTTATATACAAGTAATTAGCTTAAAAGTTATTAAAATTTCTGTAAATGACTATATATATATATATATAGTTATGGGTGTAAAAATTATATTGAGACGTATATGATAATTCTTCTTGTTAAGCTAGTTCACAAGTCTAAAGTCTCACTTGAGTTATATGAAGTGTTATATGTGAGGTATACATTTATGAACAATATGTAATTTAATTTTCTTACAACAACTTGAAATTTTTATGTCAAGTTTGTGCACTCATAAAATGATCCCATACCAATTTATATAGTGTTTGGACCACATTTAAATATTATTTGGATTTATTTTCAATGAAAGTTTTAGTAGAAGAGATAAATGTACTTAACAAACTTGTAACCCTTTGTATACTATCATGATTTTAGTTAAAATGGAACATGTGTATGTAACATCATTCCTCTAAATTTGTTTTATCCTATGTGTGAAAAGTTTAGTTCACATATGTATTAATTTTAATAAACAACTTTATAATCATTTAAATCATTTTTGGTGGCGGGTCGCATAAGCACCCGCCACCACAAATCACCATCTGTGGTGGCGGGTCACATATGCACCCGCCACCACAAATTGAGATCATTTGTGGTGGCGGGTGCTTATGTCACCCGCCACCATAAATAGTATATATGCTGGCGGGTGCTAGCTACAGGAGAGCCTGATGGCTTTGTGCTGGCGGCTGCCAACTTGGCCCGTCAGCACGGTAAAAAGGCCCTGCCAGCACAAATCCTTTCTGACCTAGTGTAATATCTAAATGAAGTCATGCAGAAGTACTCTCGGGGTATAGATACAAGGGGCAGGACTTTCCTCACTTCGGCTATCTTGCCTTGCGAATTCGCCTTTCATCAGACAGATTTGCAAATCTGCAGATACTAGAACACTGCTAAATATATTTGAATGGGGTGCTCCAATGACTGGTGCAATACTCGTACTGATACGAGATGCAGAAGTAGAACTGAGCTCTTTAGAGCTTCTTCGTTAGTCATCTCTGTGCTATGATAAGCAGGGACTATATGACCAGTCTGCAAGTTTGCCCGTGACAAAGGTTTCTTTAGTAACGCAGCTCCAATACTGACAAGTTTCTCCATATCTTTTCCTTGGTTGCAACATCAACTGAGGATAGTGTTCCTTGTAGATTATCATCCTGTTATTTTGAAGTAGCGCTTTTTGAGATAAAGCAAATGTATTAGCTCTGCACAGTTAAATGTTTCTGCTGTATTCACCTCAATCCTCAGATAGTTTTGCTTAGAATGCAAAGCTTTAAAAACAACAGAGATATGAATATCAACCATATCTGCACTTGCTTGTGTGAAAATATCTACCAAGGGAGTGGATCCACTGCCAAGCAACCAACCCAACACTCCCCATGATTTAGCCGTTTGTGCATTGTAGTTCGCCTCAAACTTAGCTGAGCCTGTGCCTAGTGAAATGACCAAAAACTGACCATAATCCATAGGTTTTATTGGGAAGAAATCTGGGTTTTTCTTGAATATATCTGCTTAGTCACCTCTCAAATGGCAACTAAAGCATAAAAAACAGAACGATACATTAGGTTTCCTCAAAAAGTTCAAACTTTATTTTAATTATGAATCGCATAATATGTTGATACTTTGGAAGATTGTACACATAGAAGAAATGCAAATAATTTATTGGCCTTGTATCATGTTTGTAGTGCAAATTTCTGGCATTCACTAATGCATAATTACTGATGATTATCGTACCGGATTATTGGCAGCTACTCCTCCATCAATAAGTAGATAAGTTGGAGCAGCGGATGTGCTGATACAAATATCGGATAGTAGAGCATCCATTGTGTTGCACTTGTCGTTCTTTACCTTTGACATGAAAAAAAATATATGAATGTCATGTAAATTTTAAGCAAGGAGGATCAATGGATATCCCTAAAGATCTCTTTCCATTCATCACAAGTAAAAACATAGTGGTCCTAGCTTGGATGCATATATAGGGTAGCAAAGACTTGGGCACTAGAAAGCATAAGGCATATTCTAACAAAAATACTAGATAGATAAGAGTGCTTAACATGTGCACCACCACCAACTTCACTAAGGACTTATCCTATCAATCAGCGAAAGGGCCTCTAACTGATTTGGTTAGATGGTCTCAATAACACTCCTCAGGTCCTGGGTTCGACTCCCCGTCGGAGCGAATTTCAGGCTGATGTTAAAAAAATCCCCTCGTCTGTCGTCATAACCAAAGCACAGGTCAAGACCCGGCCTAGGTCGTATCTGTGGTAGGTTTCGGCTCTCCTACCTGGGGGTAGTTGCAGAAGCCGTCAGCCCAGTGTAAGGGTGGGGCAGAGGTTCGGGGGTTTTCTCAGCCTGCTGAAAAGGTCTTCTCTGTTAAAAAAACCGGGGCTGTCTTACCCCCGCTGGTCGAGTTCTTTTTTATCCTATCAATCACTCCCTAAGTTAACAATGCTTCTCAAAAAAAAAATATCGCCTCCAATGGGACATAGTTTGTGAATTGGTTCAGTTGTAAAATGCGTTGAACTTTAAACTAGCATGAGAAAAAAAAAAAAATTCTACCGATACAGTAGGGAGTTGTAAACCCTAAACAACTCTGCCTGCTCCATTCTCGCAGCCGCGAGCGTCGCTACTGTCCTCATAGCCGCGGCCACATAGAGACAGTAGGAAGGATTGCGCGCTAACGCCGCGCCTGTTATATATTACATTACATATATATAATCACTTGTCATTACTATAGGAGATTCTCTATATTATTTAGTTTTGTGATCAGCTGCAACATGTATGAAAGAATCTCAGGCTAGTGAATTTAGTAGGTAATGTGCAGGAAGGTAGACACAGAATAACAATCATAGATGGTGATGGTTCATTTTGGTATGATCCCTCGGTAAGGACACTACGATTTCATTTGTCAACAATATAATACAAATTATTAATACGTGACGACCGAGGAATTGCGTAATAACGCAATGCTAGAAGCTTGAAATAACATGGCAAGCGAGGACGCACTGACTCTTAGTGGGCTCGCTTTCTTTCAGCGACATGGATGTCCCTATTTCTTCTGAAGACAGTGCCGAGATACCAGCACGCAAAGCGCAACGTTGAAAGTCTAGAACCACGTAACAAATGAGAATGCACTGGACATGCATTCTTTTAACGACATAGATGTGCTTATTTTTTGAGACAAAATTGAATAGCGATAGTATGAAAAAAGAAAAAAGCAAAAAAACAAAAACAAACAAAACAAAACAAAAATGCTACAGTAGCAGGCACGCTGGGAGGCCACCAATCCTTCCAGTGACTATGAGTGGTTCTAGATTCTCTATATTATTTAGTTTTGGTGATCAGCTGCAACATGTATGAAAGAATCTCAGGCTAGTGAATGTAGTAGGTAATGTGCACGGAAGGTAGACACAGAATAACAATTATAGATAGTGATGGTTCATTCTGGTATGACCCCTCGGTAAGGACACTACGATTTCATTTCTCAACCATATAATACGAATTATTAATACGTGATGACCGAGGAATTGCGTAATAACGCGATGCTAGAAGCGTGAAACAACATGGCAAGCGGAGGACGCACCGACTCTTAGTGGGCTCGCTTTCTTTCGGCGATATGGAAGTCACTATTTCTTCTGAAGACAATGCCGAGATACCAGCACGCAAAGTGCAACGTTGAAAGTCTAGAACCACGTAGCAAATGAGAATGCACCGACTCTAGATGGACATGCATTCTTTTAACGGCATAGATGTGCTTTTTTTAGACAAAATTGAATAGTGATATTATGAAAAAGCAAAAACAAATAAAACATAAAATGAAAAAAAAACAAAATGCTACAGTAGCAGGCACGCTGGAAGGCAACCAATCCTCCGAGCGATATAGATGTACTTATGTGCGGCCCATGCGACGACGGGCGTCGAGCTCTACTTCAGGACATGGATCTATTTGAATAAGCAAACCGTGCGGCACTGCGGGCGGCGACCCCATCGTCGTCGCCTCCTTCCGCGGCTGCCGCCGCCGCGCTGCCGTGTGGCCCGTGAACACGTGACGGAGCTGACCTTGGAAAGCAACAACTCCCTCTATCCACACAGAACGTGGGCCACATGGGCCATGCTCGATTGAGCCCAACCACCAGGCCGCTGATCTGTCCACGCCTCCCGCCGCGCATTCAACCCCCACCAAACCGTTCGTTGTTGGTTGGTGCGGCGTGCGAGCGCCTAGACGGCTACTAGACGTGAACCGTGAACGAAAGACGTGCAGCCTGCGGCGACCGCGCCTTCCCAGGCCAACACGCCCCCACCCCGACCCACCCAGCCATGGCCGGCTCCGGCGCGAGCGACGATGAGATCGTCTTCGAGATGGCGCAGCTCATCCGCGTCTACAAGAGCGGCCGCGTGGAGCGCGACTTCGGCTCCGACCCCGTCCCGGCCTCCACGGACGCCGCCACGGGCGTCGCCTCCAAGGACCTTACCATCTCCCCCAACGTCGCCGTCCGCCTCTACCTCCCGCCGGCAGCCAAAGAGACCGGAGCCGACGGCGTTCTAACCGGCAAGAAGCTCCCCATTCTCGTCTACTTCCACGGCGGCGGCTTCTGCCTCCACACCGCCTTCAACTTCATCTTCCACGGGTACCTCACCTCCCTCGCCGCGCGGGCCCGCGCCATCGTCGTCTCCGTCGAGTACCGCCTGGCGCCCGAGCACCCGCTCCCCGCCGCCTACGACGACTCCTGGCACGCGCTGCGCTGGGTGGCCTCCCACGCCGCCGCCGGATCCGGATCCGGCGGCGGCGAGGAGCCCTGCTGGCTCGCTGACCACGGCGACTTCTCCCGCCTCTGCGTCGGCGGCGAGAGCGCCGGCGCCAACATCGCGCACCACGTGGCGATGCGCGCCGGCACCGAGGAGCCGCCGCTCCCGCACGGCGCCCGGATCGCCGGCGCCGTCCTCGTCCACCCGTACTTCCTGGGCCCCGGCACGGTGCCGTCGGAGGAGACCGACCCGAGGATGGCCCAGAGCGTGGTCACAATGTGGCGCGCGGTGTACCCGGGCACCACGGGCGTGCAAGACGACCCCTGGATCAACCCGCTGGCGGCCGGCGCGCCGTCGCTGCGGGGGCTCGCGTGCGGCCGCGTGCTCGTCTGCCTCGCCGAGAAGGACGTGGTCCGCGACCGCGGCCGCGCGTACGCCGAGGGGATCAGGGCCAGCGGGTGGGACGGGGAGGTGGAGGTGCTCGAGGTGGCCGGGCAGGGCCACTGCTTCCACCTCGCCGATTTCGCGTGCGCCGACGCCGTCGCGCAGGACGATGCCATTGCCAGATTTGTTAACCTGTAAAAAAAAATCCTCATGGGTGTTGTACATTGCATTTGCGCAAATTGCTTGTGTATCCTCTACGATTTGCTCCGGATTTGCCTGAAAACCTGCCGGTAAATTCGTATTATTATTGTTTGCCTATACTTTTTTTTAACTTGATTGTTTTATAAACAGCAAACTTGATCGCTGCGGATACACTAGGTAGGATTGCGCGCTAATGCCGCGCCTGTTATAGATTACATATATATAATCACTTGTCATTATATGGGTGGATCTAACTTCTCTATATTATTTAGTTTTGGTGATCAGCTACAACATGCATGAAAAAACTTCAGGCTACATATAAGGTAATGTGCACATAAAGTAGGCACAAAATAGCGATCATGGATAGTGATGTTCATTCTGGCATGACCCCTCGACAAGTTCTGATAGCGGCAACGCAAATGTTCTCGATCATAAACAGTGTGGCCGTGTTGACACAAAGTACGCACCTATTAGGGTCTTCTTCTGTGGATGCGCTAGAGTTCCTAGAAATAGAGGATCGAAATGACGCGTTGTGACATTGGTGGCCTGTTAGCCAGCGACAACAAAGAGAACGGAGGATAACCTGGGAGAAGGAACTACCGAACTGCGGTCTAGCGAACGCATCCTCCCAAAAACGGTGGCAGTGTGCTTCGCACGTGAAGTTAATGAGCACGATGAGGGTGGTGCCTCCTTCCACGGCAGCGACACCACCTTTGATCGTAGAAGGGGCTCGAGCGGAGGACAGAGAAGGTGAGTTGACACATGAGAAAGAATTTGGGTGAGTAGCTGAGAAGCGCAATGTCAGAAACCTGGAACAACGTGGCAAGCGAGAACACACTGATTCTTAGTGGGCTCGCTTTCTTTCGGTGACATAGATGTATCTATTTCTTCTGAAGGGAATGCCGAAATACCAGCACGCGTGACACTCGTATGCAAAGTGCAGTGTTCAAAGTCTGAAACGATGTGACAAGTGAGGATGCACCAACTTAGATAGGCACGCTTTTTTATGACATAGATGTACTTATTTTTTTCAGAGACAAAATCGAAATAGTGCTCATGAAAAAAACAAAAAAATTAAACAAAATAAAAAGAAAAAAAAAGCTACAGCCACAGGGAGGGCGCCAAACCTCCCCGCGTTATAGAGTACTATTATTAGGCGGAGAATTTTCGATCATCGTTACTCCTTTTCTGAACATTTGATGAATCAATCTGATCAATATAAACGTTTGTGTTCAGGGCCCTGTTTAGTTTCCTTGAAAATTTTGCAGGTAAATGTCACATCATGCCAATTTTTACCTGAACAGAGTATTAAATGTAGACAAAAAAATTAATTCATTACATGAATGGAATGTATGCGGCGAGACGAATCTAATGAGCCTATTTAATCAATGATTTGCAACATAAATGCTACAACAATCATTCGCTAATTATTGATTAATTACCCTCTAATTACTCGTTATTAGATTCGTCTCACGATTTTCTGGCTAGATATATAATTTGTTTTATTAGTAGTCCACGTTTACTACTAAATTATACATTTCCTTTGATGCGATTTCATTAAAAGTTTTCCACCCGTAAACACCCTCACGCTAAAACGAGGGCACATGAATTTCAAGTTTCGTATTTGCCGCCGTTGGCATTTTGCCGATCATTGACTCGTCAGTCGTCACTACTGGCAATAGCTGGTCAAAAACTCAAGATACGTGCGGTACGGCATGTTGCGTTTATCTTCGACAGAAGTTTTTCGCGAAATTTCCAGAAATTGCGGTCTGACCCTGTTTAGATGTTTCGCGAAATTTTTTTCGTGTACGTTCCCTCACATGCATGGCATATTAAATGTAGTCGAAAAAAATAACCCATTATATGGATGGAGTGTTTCGCGAGATGAATCTAATGAGCCTAGTTAGGTCGTGATTAGACAATAAATTGCTACAGTAACATGTGCTAGTGACGGATTAATTGGACTCGTTAGGTTCGGCTTGCGACTTACTGACAGAATCTGTAATTAGTTTTGTAATTAGTCTATATTTAATACTTCAAATGTGTGCCCGACATACTCGAAAAAAATTTCACGTTTCATCTGAACAGCGCCAGATTTGTGGATGGGAAACGGTGCTCATCGTCCGGCGGAACGGCATCTCACATCTGGTTCTACTCGCCTAGCCTTGTCACTGAATCCGTCGCTTGTAAGGCAATTCAGAACTTAGAAGTCATACATAATAATATTAGCAGATAAGAAAGTTTGGTATGAATTCGTGGTTTGTGAAGTGCAACCGTTGTTAGCTAGTGCCTACACGGCTACACCACATGATCTTCCCTTTCGTGAAGGGAAGGCAGAGCACGTTGCAACTTTGCAAGCTAGACAGAGTACGTGGAACTATCTCTGCCGCAAAAGGGAATAGGCAACCTGTCTATATCCTCAATGAGGCTGGATGCCTGGATGTGGAAGTGCGATGTCACTTTGTCAGTCGTGTTGAAAATTTTGAAATATGCTTACATGGATCGCTTCTTTGTGCTTGGTAGCATACATACTGCGACCTGCGAGCAAGAAAAAGAAAAGTGAAGTAACAGAAATGTAATATTGAGTCGCAATAAATATGAAAAATAAATTTGACAAAGTGGAACCAACTAAAATTATACCTGGCAGGCAGATAATAAGCATCATTCAGGGATGCAAGCGGGTTGTACGCCAGCATACAAATAAGTTCCCATGAAACAAGTATCAGAGAGGCATTAGGCCGGTATCATAGTAGCAGCATACAAATAGCAGGTTCCCACATGAAAAACCGCAAAAAAAGACCTATTTGCAGGTTCATGGCCTTGGCGGCTAACAGAGAACATCATTTTCTCACAACACACTCATGGCCTTGGCGGCTAGGCTCAAGATCTGAGACAATGCCTACTTACAACTACACAGGCCATTCGGTCATGGCCTTAGGGCGCCCGCAATGGTTTGCTTACTATAATCTGCCATGTCATTGCTAACATAGCTATAGATATTATAAACGACAATCTACTCAATGGACAAACTACAGCACTCTGCCCAAAAATGATGTGGGGTCCACATGTAACTTTATTTTACTTCATCTCTTCGTCAATTTTCTCATCCCTGCGCGGCACCACGCTGCCTGTGCAAGCTCCAGCGCACGGGAAGCGAGGTAAAAGGGGCCCGCCGCGTGAAATCAGGTGCTATAGCATGCCGCTGGCTGTGTCGACGTTTTTCACTGTCCTTCTGTCCTCTCTACTACGTGGATGCGCTATAGTAAGGTTTATCGGCCTGTTGGGCGCTATAGTAAAACTTTTAAAACTTTTAATTTTATCCCAAGTCAAGTATTTTTAGTTTTAGTCAAATTTATTGAAAAATACAAAAATATCTATAGCACCAATTAGTTGCCCTAGATGGACCGTGAAATATAATTTTTGTAGTGCATTTATTTGATGTTGTAGATAGTATATTTTTCCTGTGAAATATATAATTTGGGAAAGAGGGTCACTAATGAAAGTCAATATTCTGAAGAGAAACACAGTACCTATACCGTCTTATATAAGATGAGGAAGAGTAATAATTCAACTGACCTTGATATTCCAAAATTCAAAATTTGTATTGTGTCGTGACTAGCAAATTGGTGCTTTTCAATCCAATATTTAGGTCGGCAACAAAACCATTAATAATAGAAATGATTACTTTATTAACAAAAAATTAATATACGTTATATATTTATTTGAGTAAATTTCACTGGGGTCCATTAACTTTTACCCCGGTCCCAACTAGGTCCGTTAACTAAAAAACTGGTCATCTGGATCCATAATCTATTAATTCGTTCCATCTAGGTCCAAACCTCCCCACTAATGCAACATTAGCCTACATTTTTGCAATCACCCCCTGATCTCTCATTTCTTCTCCACTCCACACCCCTCACTCGCTCTCTCCTCCCTCTCTCTCCTCTCCTACCGGACGGCGAGAATGCGGCTCCCAAGTCCTTCCCCGCAGCCGTGGTGGCGACGAGGACGCCCTCCGCCTTGGGTCTGCCGCGGCCGAACGCCGCTGCGGGATCCCGCCGCGAGCTTCGCCGGGCTGCCAAGCGCGAGCTTGGCCAGCCGCCGCGCGCAGGCCGCCGTCCGACGCTGCCGTGAGCTCCGTCGGGCAGCCTGCGGGACCTGCGCCGCCGCCGCGTGAGCTTGGGCGGCCGCCGTGAGCTCCGTCGGGCAGCCTGCGCGAGCTGCGCCGCCGCCGCGCTCAGGTCTCGTGCCGCCCTCCTCCGCCGCTCGCAGGCCGCCGTCGGACGCCGCCATGAGCTCCGCCGGCCTGCTTGCGCGAGCTGCGCCGCCGTCGCGCGAGCTCGGTCGGCCGCCGCGCTCAGGTCTCCGCGTCGCCCTCCTTCGCCGCTCGCCTCCGCCGTGCGCCGGCCTCAGCCGGATCTGGGGCCCGGCGAGGAGAGAACGAGGACGATCTGCTCATCCCCTCTTCCCCGCCGGCCGTGGCTCGCCCCGGCCCTCGTCGCGCCCTTCCCCTCTTCCACGCCGGCCCTCCCCGACAGCGCTGCTCCCCTCCCTTCTTCCCCGCCGACCCTCCTCGGCGGAGCCGCTCACCGCGCGCCTCTCCTCTTCCATGCCGGCCACGGCTCGACCCAGCCCTCTCAGATGAAGCCGCTCGCCCTGCAGATCTCCTGCTACAGGCGACGGCGGCGGTGCGGCAAGGAGCCGACGGAGCAGGACCTAGACCGGTGGGAGAGGAGAGAGGGTGGGTAAGGGATGGTAGGGAGGGTGTGGAGTGGAGAAGAAATGAGAGATCAGTGGGTGTTTTGTAAAAATGTAGGCTAATGCTGCATTAGTGGGGAGGTTTGGACCTAGATGGGACGAATTAATAGATTCTGGACCCAGATGACCAGTTTTTTAGTTAACAGACCTAGTTGGGACCGGGGTAAAAGTTAATGGACCCCAGTAAAATTTACTCTATTTATTTTTACATGTATACTAAATAGTTTAGCAGGTGTTTATTATGTGAGAAATGTATTCAGAGTTTGACATATTTTTATTTAGTTTGAATCCCTAAATCTGTGTGGGCTCCCGCTGGGTCCAGCTCAGTTTTGCTCTATCTTCCTTTCTTTCTCTCGGGCCCAAACTCGTATTTATTTTGGTCCAAGCCCATGTTCCCTCCCATTTCCCTTTCTCTTTCTTTTGATACTTATATTCACTTTCTATTTGCAACTCAGCCTCTTTGTGCTCTGCTTCCCGCGATCCCAATTCTACGCCTGCCCGCATAGGGAGGCACGCACGCTTGGTGCCGCACGCGCTCCTCACCACACACACATGGTGGACCCCACGTGGGGGACCCACACGGACAGGATGAGTGGATGACCACAGCGCCTAGACCGTGCGCTCGCTCCCACGTGCCCTCATCCCCACTTAAGTTTGTTTGTTGACAAAATTTTGTTGTAAAAATTTTGGTGCTGAAGAACTTTGTTGCAAGCGAGCAAAAGTTTGTCGACAAAATTTTGTTACAAAAATTTTGGCCATGAAGAATTTTATCACACGCAAACAAGCAAAAGTTTGCTGCCAAAAATTTGACGCTGGAAAATTTTGTCACAAGCAAGCAAATGTTTGTGTGACAAAATTTTGTTATAAAATTTTTGACGCTGAAGAATTTTGTCACAAGCAAACAAGCAAAAGTTTGTTGATAAAAGTTTGCTACAAATTTTTTTAAGAATTTTGTACAACTTTTTTTTTCTATATAGGAGAACCTAGGGGGCAGCCGCTTTTGTCGAGTGCACGGCGCCTCCCTCGCGGCCGAGCGCAAACTAGTATCGCCCTCTGCTTCCTCTTCATCCTTAAGAAATATACAGTATTATGTCTTTTTCTACATCAGTTTCCCCATTGTCAAATACTCAAACTAGAGCCGTGCGTGTGGCATCTCATCTCATCCTTGACATATTTGAGGCTCTTTTACAGATAAGCAACGCCACTCAAAGAAGAAAAGAGAAAGAATCTAAAATTTGCACCCAATATCTAGATAGCCCCCGCGTCGCTCCCGCCTGGGCGACTCGGGCGGCGCCCAGCACAGCGCCGCCGCCGCCCCTTCCTCCCCGTCCATCCCCTCGCCGCCGCCGGAGAGGCCCGCCGGAAGCCCGCCTCGGCCTCGAGGACGGCGGCGGCGGGGCCATCTTGCCTCGTCTGGGCAGCAGGCGTCAGTCTCGGGCGGGGGAGGAAGCCAGCTACCCCTGGCGGAGCCGTCGGTCACGGCGGCGGCGGCAGCTCGGGGGGAGGGGGGCGGATCCAGCGCCCTAGTGGCCGGATCCGGCGCCCCCACGGCCGGATCCGCGCGGAGGAGAGGCCAACGGGCGAGGGGGACGGCGCACCGATGCACATCCACGACGCGGCTCGCAGCGGGTGCGGAGGACTGGAGCAGCGACGACGGCGGCGTCCTGCGCGGCCTGTTGTGCGGCTGCGCGGTGGGAGGCTGCGGCGGCGGTGGCCGCGGGGTCGGCGGCCGGAGCGGAGCCTCGGCGGCAGCGGGGAGGTTGCTGTCCAGGCGGACGCCGACCCTGCGGGCAGAAGGAGGTGTTGCAGAGGAAGTGCAGGCAGCAGGTGTTGGTGAGATGGTGGCTGCGTGGCTAGCATACTGCTGCCGGGAGGAGGCTCTGGAGGTAGAAGCGAGATGGCGGCACGGCGGCGCAAGGAAGCACCGCGGCTGAGCCGCACTTGCAGGATTCTGCGACCGGCTGCAGGCCTAGGAATGCCGAACTGAGACGTGCGGCTAAGGATGAGACTCTCCAGGCGAAAGCCTTCACCCAGTGATCATGCTGGTGGAGATGGCGACGACGTCTGTGGACGTCGTTCTCCCCGTTGGGGGCGTCATCTTGGAGCTCATTCTGGCCGCACGAGGCTCTCTGGATGAAAACCCTGTCCAATCTGGACGAGCGACGGCGACGCTACTTGCGTCGTCACCTCCTTGGAGGCGTCGACTCTAGAGGCCCATCTCAGCCTTGGCATTGCCGGTGCCACAGTTGGCCAAGGAGGTTGTTGCGGTGCGGCAAGGCGGTTTGGTGCAGATGGCAAGAAGGAAGGGGGTTGTCGAGCTCACGCAAAGGTTACCGAAGCTATGGTGGCGGTCAGGGGTTGTCGCATGGGTGTTGTTCTTGGCTGCTTGCAGCGGATCGCGGCGGCTGGCGTTGCTTGGCAACCGTCAGTGCGGCGTGAGACAACGTCAGAGGACGGCGCTTGCAGCGACGACATCGTGCGACGACGAGGCTTGCAGCGGACTACGGCGGGTTGCTCAGCTTTGCTCGGCAACTCCGGTGCGGTACATCGTCGAAAGATGGCGCAAGCGACAACTTGGCTCGCCGGCATCACAACGGAGACTCTATGCGCAGGTGAAGCAACGAGTTGAAGTCGTCGTGCGGAGACGGCTGTTATGCTTGATGGGGTTCTTGGAAACAGGGCAACACTGCTTACCTTCTGACGGCGACTTAATAAGCAGATTCGTGGCATCAGTGGCGGATGTGGCGAGACCCCGGCGTGCGGTGTTTTCGAGGTGACGAGAAGGAGTCCAACGGCGGGCGTGGCGAGGCCCCCGCGCGTTGTGTTTCGTGGTGGCGACTGCTAGGCAGCCTGCGAGAGGTCGGAATCTGGTGGTTTTCACTCTGTCGGACGGTATGTGGTGCTGCAGCGGCACCTCGGCGATGGGTCCCGCATAGCGGTGTCCTTCTCGGTGCGGTGCAGTCTGTTTATCGGGTTTCCCTATCGGCATTGGGCCGGGCTCCGAATGACGACTACTTTGTTAGGAGATGGTTGATAGCTATCGCGGTTTAAGTCGCGTTTCTGTCTCCGTTGTACAGTGGAGTGGTTCAACCGTGTTGACGTCCCAATCCAACCGGTCGAATCTTGTTTATTTTTTTTTATTTTTTTCCTGGCTATAGCCTTCCAGAGGTGTAGTCTTGTTTTTTTTCTACCATATCACTGAAACACGCACAATCTTGTGCGGTTCGTTAAAAAAAGAAGAAAAGAAAAGGAAAAGTTCCTTCACGGTGGGTGAAATGTCGTCGTCATGTCGTACTTTTGCCCGGCTGGGTAGTTGTCCGTTTTGTGTTTATCGAGCGCCAGAAAAGTCCATGGTCACGCCTGTTGTCCTGCACGGTCGTGAAGGAAGGCACCTTGCAACTTTGCAAGGTAGAGTTTCGTAGCATTGCCGTCGTCTACCGCAACCGCACAGCAATGGCAGCTACCTGCCCATCGCATCCTCTGCACCTGAACACGAAACGCGGTGAATTAGCTTAATAATCGGAGCTAAGTAATACGTTTATGTAGGTCGTCTGAAGATGTGAATATGTGATGTGAGACAGTGAGAGAATGATGTCTGGGTTCAAAAACGAAAAGAAGAGAGTAAGATGTCGACAAACCAAAAACAGAACAGCTGACGCACTTCGTAATGGTCGCGAGTTTTTAAACAGGCAGAGATGACTAATTGAACAGCCGAAGTTCTTAACCCGGTACGAGGTTTTCTGATAGCGAAAACGCACTATACTACTGTCCACTGTATCCTTCATTCCCTCCTTGTCCCAAAATACCCAAAGATCGACCAATTAGGATCCTAGAACATGAAATCGGCCAGTGTTTCTGACTGAAGCTCTCCACTGGAGGAGCATTTCCTGCCCAAGCAGACAAGCAGATGAACAATTTTCCGTCTGATTCTCCTGCCCTCTGCCGGGACCTTTCCTCTTTGAGATCCCCAAATCCACCGAGCTCATCACAACCAAATCATCACCTCCCAAGAGTCAAGAACCCCCATCCGTATCCATCCGAGCACAAAAAAACAAAGAGAACATGCTACTCTGCCAATAATCTACTGCTCGTAATACTAGTCATGTACCCCAATCCTCACGGTCGCACCTACGCCCATGTCGTGATCCGCCTCGCTAGCTGCTGCTGGGCCACGGATGGCTACTCCCGGCTGAGGAATCCGGTGACGAAGGCCAGCTCCTTGACGGAGTTGGGGTCCTTGGGCCTGTCGAGGAAGTAGACGTGCCGCTCCCCCGGCGTCTCGTACTGCTCGATCTCCCCTTCCCACCCGCTGCCGTTGAGCGCCGCCGCGTACGCCAGCGCGCGCGGCCGGAAGTCGTCGAGCCCCGACGACGTCACCGCCACGCGCTTGCTCGCCAGCCTCCGCATCTCCGCCGCGGGAAGCGACAGCGGGTTCACCAGCGGGTCGTCGATGCCGTACCGCCCGCCGCAGATGAAGGACCACGTCGCCTCGTACTCCCGCCGCGTCGCCGCGTCCGTCGTCTCCCCGGCCACGGGCTCCTTGCCCCAGAAGTACGGGTCCAGAAGCAGGAGCCCCGTGATGGCCGCGCCGCCGTCCAGCCCGCCCTCCGTGCCGGCGCGCATGGCCGTGTTGTGCGCGATGTTGCCGCCGGCGCTGTCCCCGGCCACGAACAGGCGGGACAGGTTTCCCCTGTCCCGCAGCCACGGCTCCGGCCCGGACGCCGCGTTCCGGGCCACCCAGTTCAGCGCCTGCCAGGAGTCGTTGTACGCCGTCGGCAGCCGGTGCTCCGGCGCGAGGCGGTACTCGACGGACACCGCCACGGCGCGCACCTTCGCGGACACCGCGTTCAGGTACGCGTGGTACAGCGGCGTGAACGCCGACTCGATGACGAACGCGCCGCCGTGGTAGAACACGAGCACGGGGAGCCTGCTGGTGTCGGGGCCCTTCTTCCCTTTCGCCGCCGGGGGCAGGTACATCCGCGCGGCGAGGCCGGTGCCGCCGTCGATGACGACGTCCTTGGAGGTCACCCCCGTGGCCTCGTCGATGCCGGCGGAGCAGCGGGCGAGGCCGTCCAGCCGGTGCACGCGCCCGCTCTTGTACATGATGAGGTACGGGGAGAAGTCGAACGCCACGATGCTGTCGTCGGGGTTCGATGCGTTCCCCGGCGGCGAGCCCGGCGGCAGCGGCGGCTTCCGGTGGTGGCGCGGGATCAAGAAGACGCACAGCAGGATGGCGGCGACGAGGAGGAGCACGGCGAGCAGAAGCAGCGCGAGCTTGGCGACCTGTCCCTTGCTCTTGGCAACCATGGCCCCGCACCTGCTGAAGCCTGAAGACTAACTAACCTGACAGGTGATAGGAATTGGGGGCTCTGCTGAGGTCGAAGAAAATAAGTGAGATTTGGGGGTTCGGTAGACGAACGAACACCTGTCTCTGAATCCGATCCGCCGCTGCTACGGATAGAATACAAAATTGCGAGGTTGCGTCTGGGGACGATGCTTGCGGGGGTCTCGCGAGTCTTGCGGATTCGGGTGGTGAC
Source organism: Urochloa ruziziensis (assembly GCA_015476505.1). Taxonomy (NCBI): domain Eukaryota; kingdom Viridiplantae; phylum Streptophyta; class Magnoliopsida; order Poales; family Poaceae; genus Urochloa; species Urochloa ruziziensis. The sequence goes on along the minus strand of CM027119.1, from coordinate 53,360,260 downwards.
CGGAGTAGGAATGTGACGAGAGACCTTTGTTCAATTCGGTGCTCATGGGCTGATGGTCCTAGTGGATCACTCGCATCTCAGGGTGAAGGGGACTGGGAAAGACACCAACTCGTGCTAGCTCAACCGTTTTGTGAGCGGTCTAGATCGGCAATTATTTCAGCAAGATTTTTAAATTTTCTTTTTCCATTTTCGCTAATATACGTGGGGTGGATATAAGAAGAAGTCATATCAAAGCATGTCAGATTAGGCGAACTGAGCGTAAGGGTCCTTGTGGTATGTTACAGAATTTAAGTTCTGGTGCTCGCATTTTTATAGATTTATTATAGGATTTAACTGACGCTATTCTTTTAGTGATAGACGACGTTCCCATCGATAGCAAGGCACCAGTAGTCACTTTGTCAATCTCGAAGATTTGCCGGCTCAGTCTTTCGGAGATACTTATATGGGGTGCGGCCGTGGGGTAGGGTTACGTGCTCATAGGAACGACCGCGTATGCCATCCATCCCATTCACAGTAATACCTTTTGGTTTGCTATTGGCCAAGAACTTGCTTATAAACCAAGCTACGCCATAGCATAGAAAAACATGAGTAATTTTTTATTTTTATCAGCCAAATAATATTGTGGCAGAACCGCTCAAATTAATCCGGCTCAAATTAATCCGGCTTAAGTGCGCTAACCTTCCATTGGTCGTCACGCAATTAGATCGGAGTAATCTGACAGTCTGTCGGGTCAAGCCCGATGCAACCACGAACAGTCACCTCGATCGAAACAAGTCATACAAATACCCACTCGAAGGTGGATCCCAGAGATTACAACAATCCATAAATATTAAATAGGTCCCACTTGAGGTAATTTATTACAAACCAAGTTTAATGCATAAAGCAACAGTTAAATCAGAGTTTTCGAAAGCGGCGGAAATAAACTAATTATTCGAAAGCGGTAGTAACATCACGTGAAGCCGTCGTGACGTCACTCTGAAGCATACTCGTCCCAAACAACAGTCCAGCCAGGAGGAAGGGTGGTTGGCCAAGTAAGACCGGCAACCATCTCCTCAAGGGCGCTACCTGAAAACAATTCCACAATCAAGGCTGAGTATACTAATACTCAGCAAGACTTAACCGTCGGGTGTTAGCTACAACACCAACTTCTAGACATGCAAGGCTTTTGTCTGGTGGGTTTGTTTTGCCAAAGAGCAACTAATCCTTACTTTCAATATTTTAGCATCACGTTCTAGTTAAAGTTAACCATTCTAGGTAAGCAACTTGTACTAATCAAGCAAGTGGAGCAAGCAATTAAGCAAGCAACAAGTTTATCATCATCATGTTCCACTTTCATTACTCGGTGCGGCAAGAGATCAAGTAGTCTCATTAGCTGCGAGAAACAGACAGTTCGAACCGATTTTAACCTTACAAGGTGGATACTAAACACACGGAAAAGCACCAACCTCGAGGGTCGACACTAACCAGGCCGTTCCCATGTCTTCCGGGTTTGTTAATCCGAGCCCACTTCCCTTGGACACAAGCCTTGGCCGGTCATACTTCGCGGCTGTAGCCGGCCGGCCTCGGTCTTGAGCCACGTGTCAGCGACAGGGGGATAAATCCCAGGGAAAGTGAGAGAAGGCCACGCCCCCTTCCGAACACGTACTAAACTTACCGGTCCCATGCCCAAACAAGTGCTTAGTGCTTTCAAACACTTGACCAACATCACCGGCACTCTTCGACCTTAGCAGCTTTTCATAAACAGACGGGGCATCTACATGACCAAAAATCCCCGTCCGTCATCCTTATGATTCCAACATAAGTAAAGCAGTTGATTCCTATATCTCGCGAGTGACAGGAAATCACTCGACTTTTACCGGGTCCTTATAGCGGGGCAGCTATCGACCTATCATACTAGTATTGCATAGCATAGGTACCTAGAATCATGCAACTAGGGTTTCAATTCAACTCCTGAACGTAAATGCACAAATATAAACTTAGCAAAACATAGTTGCATGTATTTGAAACGTAGGACATGCTCCGGGGCTTGCCTTAATCCCGAGCTAAGTTAGTATTGACTCTTCCGAACTTGGTTCGGGTCTTGACTTGCTTGCGACGACGTTCGGCTTCTCCTCGTGTCGTCCTTCTTCTTGCGCCGGGATTGGCTTGGGGCTTCCGTCGGCGAGAGTCGTTCCTATACGAGATGCAATGCATAAGAGAATGATGTTATATCGAGCATCGTATTTCACACGATAAACCCGGGGTGTATTGATTGGCACATTCACCTGGACAAACTTTGTCTAACCTTCTCTTTCTTTAATTAAGTTTGCATTTACTCATAAAAAGAAACTTGGGTTTGTGATGGTGATTGCGTACACACCATTTTCTCAAGTTTGTTGCCAGCATTAAACAGCAAGGTGTGTGGTGGTGACATGTGATCAAAATATTCCATCAATTTAAACATGTGATTCCTTCTTTTATTTAGCCGTTTACACATCAAACTTTAACAGTTTATTCTGGTAGTTTGGTGTATTATTTTCATGTGAGAAAATTACAGTGTGCTGTCTTATACCAACATGGATTTACTGACCAAAAACCAACTCAAAAGCATTTATACAGCTACCACAATAAATCAAACAATACCAGCACACTAACATAAAAAATAAATCCTAGCAAATCACACTATCATCAATTGGTCCTTAGAAAATTACCAGAGCCTATGATAGTCTAGACAAGATCACATGCCAAAGGGTAGCTTAAAAAGATCTAAGGATCTTGCTGTTTGAATTAGCCAAGATTAAATTGTTATTAATTAAAAGAGCACGTTAGCCAGCTCGAACTAAGCTGTACTTCTTACCAGGCATGTATCAAGAAATTATAGAACTACTGTAAAACGTTTGGGCTCATTAGTTGAACAGATTAATTATTACAGATTATAGATCCAGACGTGAGCTGACAGATTAATTAAATCATAAGTCAAACTCTAGTATGTAACTTTGTGTCAAATTTTTACAGCAAGCTACAAACTACTCAGAGCATAACATATCCAAAAACCAGCACAAACAAAGCAATAGATTTCAAACTGTGTACAAATTTAAGTTTGAACAGATTTGAACTTAATATAAAATCTACTCAGGAGACACCTATACATGCTTTCTAGAAAAGGGTAGAACATAGCACCAGTAGCACCACAAGATTGGGTTTGCAATTTTCTGATTTTTCTACGATTTTTAATCAATTTTCAAAGTTTCAGGATTTGCATCCTAGATCTGAACAATCTATCTACAGATTAGCCCCTGGAAACTTGTGCTAAGGCCCCTGGAAGGATTTGTGGCTTTGCAATGTGGTCCCTGGGCCATGGCCGGCGGCGGGTCGGCCGGATTCCGGCGAAGTGGGGCCACGGGGCTCAACAATAACCAGTCGAGGGTGCTCACCGCCTCACCTCGAGTGGTTTCCGAGTAGTTTGTGCGGCTGGAGGTGGCGCGAAGGCGGCGGACGGCTAGAGTGGCAATTGGCGCACGACTGAGGGCTGGGGGAGTTCGAGTGGTGTGCTGCAGGTGCGCTCGAGTGGTTTGCTGTGCGCTCGAGTGGTTTGCTGTGCGCTTGAGTGGTTTCATGTGCGCTCGAGTGGTTTGCTGTGCGCTCGAGTGGTTTGTTGTGCGCTTTGCTGTGCGCTCGAGTGGTTTGCTGTCCGCTCGAGTGGTGCGCTCGAGTGGTTTGCTGCAGGGCTCGAGTGGTTTGCTGCAGGGCTCGAGTGGTTTGCGGCAGAAAACCCCCTGAACTTTTCTAAACCCTTACGCACAGGTCCCTGCGATTTACACCAGGAACCCTACCCTTTGCTTAAATCTAACCACGATGCCCCTAGGCGGCCGGTGATCTGGAAGTGGGATTCCGGCGAAGGGGAGGCCCGATTCGGCCGGGGAAGGGAACTGGGACGGAGAGGATCTCACCACGAGTCGATTTTGCATAAAAATCGAGGCCGGAGGTGGACCGGGGGAGGCGCGTCATGGAAGGGGGCGGATATGACCGCCTGCTGCCCCAATGCCGGCGAGGGGGCGGCGCAGGAAGCGGGCTGGGAGCCCCGGGAGGCGGGGCAGCGCGAGGGAAGGGCGCTCGTGGTCTCGGACGGCGACGAGGAAGGCCAGGAGGGGGAGCTTTGCGGTGGCAGCCTGGCGGCGAGCATGGAAACTGATAGGACGGACGCGAGGGAGCTCGGCCGGGACCTTTATATAGGCGGAGGGGGCGGGGGTTCCCTTCGAGGCTAAGCCTCCGTCCCTTGCTGGGCAAGGTGGCGGTCAGAGGGCCGGGAAGCAAGGCGCGGCGGCGATGAACGGCGCCCTGCCACTTGGCGCGCGGCGGCGCGTCGCGTCCGTCGGAGGGAGGCGGGGAACAGCACGGCGATGCCGGGCGGCGCTGTCCCCGGCCGGTCGGGGCGCGCTGCGCGGCGGTTGGGCGACGGCCTGGCGCGGGGCTGGCGGCCGCGGCGCTCTGCCGCGTGGCAAGCAGGGGCGCGGCGCCGGAGGCGCGGTCGGAGGCTGGCGGGGGACAGGGGAACCGGTCGGGCGTGGGGCGTGGGCCATCGTGGACAGCGCGCGGACGTCGAGGCACGTGGTCGGCAAGGCCTGACGGCGGTCGGAACACTCAGACGCAGTGCGCCGCGTGGAAGAAGCTGCGGTCGGCTGGAACGCGCAGGCGCTCGGGAGTGCCGGCATTTCGTCGAGCAGTTGGCGTGCGTCTGTTCGACCTCCAATATCTCCAAATTTTGAACTGAACTCAAAAATCTCCAAATACGAAAGTTGTGTCCCTCGAAAAGATGAACAACTTTCATATTGGCACATTATTGAATTCTTAAGTGAAAATTCGAATTTGAACCATGCCAACCGAGAAAGGTCGAAGTTCACCGAGTTGCCAGGAGTTCATTCGACTTAACCCTCTTCCCAAACAAATTTAAAATGCTTAGGGTGTGAATACTTGATGGAGAACATGACCAAGGGCAAGTCCAAACATCAATGATTCAACTTAGAGAGAAGTTCATGAAAAGTTATATATAGAAATCCAAATGGCAAGCCTCAACTTTTGGAAAAAACCGCTGCTGTCCAGACTTAGAAAATTTTATAAGTGTTGGCTGAAAAACATGTTTGACTGCTGTTTGACCATGATTTAGAGCATCTTCCACTCAAAATTTTGAAAACCACCAATTAACAAAGTTGTTCCTTATAAAATTTGGGACAACCCTCTTATTGACAGATTTTCAAGTTTTTAAGCGAAATTTTGAATTCAAATCAATTCAAGCTCTAAAGGTTCGGTACATGAAATTTTTAATCCATTATTTCAGGCGTTGACTTCGGTCATAACCACAAGTCTAATTGTCCATTAAGCCTTAATGAGGTGATTAGACATCAAAGATGTCACAAATATGAACTAATTGAGGGTTTGCACAAAGTCGTAAGTGAGGAGGGGCATGGCCCCCTTGGCCTGTGAGAAGCTCTACCACTTCATCCATCCCTCTTGGCCTGTGGGTGAAAAGTTTTCATCAAGAAAACCGTGTCAGTTTATTTTTTTTCTCTGTGCACGTGGTCTAATACAAAATGTTTTTCAATCTTTTCACCTCTTTTACCGGATCTAAACACCCCATTGTAGTCCTCTTTGACATAGAAATTCATACTTTCTAGTGTTGCGTGGATCATGTCCATTACCCAACGTGTTAGGGCGTTTGCAGCAGCGTTGTCGACTTCGACGGCTAACATGGAGTGAGACCCACATGCCATGAAAAAAAAAACATAATCACCTCTCCGCAGCTCATTGTGATTGGCAGTTCAAAGCAAAATAGCAAGAGAGGCCCACCATTTATTGTGTTCAGACCTTACGCGCTAGCGGCAAGCAGATCTCTTGTTGGAGATGTAGAGCACATTCTCTCCCTTCCTCGTATGCTCCCGAGCCTAGTCACCCAGCGATTTTGATAGTTGTTGGAGACGTCCTTAATGAAGAACTACAGTCCGGATACTTCCTTATTGTTCTCATCAAAGTCAAAATGCAACATTTTCCAAAATTCATGTGAAAATTCTGGCATTCTTGAGCCCTTAGTTGGAATTATTTTTATGTGTCTATTTTCGTCTCAATCCAAATATTTCAGATTTCAAAGTTTAGATGTCCGGAGACAAGGTTGTGAAGATGAAATCTCCGAATTGTGTGGTGGAATTTCGGGAATGAAACCTGAATTCGATATCTTGATCTTTTGGAGTTTTACGTGTCCGAAGTTTCCATCTTGGTAATTTGATCTTGAATTTGGAAGCTAAAATTGGTCTAGGGAACTTGAAAATCCGTAAAGTATGGGAAACACTAAAAAAACACAGTAAATGTAGGAGAGTGAAAAAGAGGATTGTAAACCATCAGATAAGTTTCTAGTATCATGGGTGAGAAAAAAAATACAATATTGTTTTGGCCTAAACCTCATATTTGTTTGTCTACGGACTTGTTTGGATAAAAGCATTTCTGGTAAAATTTCATTGGCCTTACAGTACTGTAAAATTTATTGTGTTTGTGAAATTAAGGTGAGATGAGAAAGAGGATTGCCCGAAACTGTAACATTTTCCAAAATTAAGGTGAAAATGAGGTAATTTTCACGGCACCGTATCCTATAAAAACCAAGTTCCTGTGCAAGCTATGAAAACTCCCACCACAACCTCTAAATCCCCATCCGAGGGCTAGATAGAGAGGTGGGAAATTTTAGCACTTAAACCCTCCCACCATTAGCTTTACTAATTAAAATTTTCCTAACCCCCCAACCCCCCTCTAAACCAGCGCCTCCCAGCACTGCTGCTGCGATCCGTCGCGATTTTTATTTGGTGGAGTCGCAGCAGCACCGCTCAGGTTACACAAAACCAAGAGAAGACCAATAATTCCGGTCATTTCACGAGAACCTGATCACTGCTACTTCCGCAAGCATGGACGTAGGACGTGGACACGGGGCACAACACGATCAACGGTGTGTCGAGGCGCTTTTCCTCTCCGCCGCTGCGGCGACGCTCTCGCGCGCGGCAACACCACCAGGCGGCTGCGCATCGTGCTGCCTGCCGCCGTTGTCGTCACCGGCATCGCAGTAGCCCGAGCATGGCGTCGGCGGCCCATCAGCTCTTCTCGATGACGCGGATGGCGCGACAACACCCGGGACTCAGGTACGCGGTACGCCTCGCCGTTAAGCAGGTAGAGGATGTTCTCAGCCGTGCACGACTTCATCTCCACCAGATAGTGCTTCCCAGCGCTGCTGCTACGATCCGTCGCGATTTTTTTGATCCCAGACGGTGGCGGCGGCCCAGCAAGGTTTTTTTTCCCGACCGGAACCGGTCCGGAAACCGCGGGAATCGGTCTAACCGCTCCGTACCGGTTCCGGTTCGGGACGGTTTCGAACCGTCCAAATTCAAATCGCTGAGTCGGTCTATTGATCCGATCGGTTTTCCTTGGCTTGGTCGGATCAATCGACCGCTAACACTTCGCAGCCTTGCAAACTCTCTGGTAGAAGGTCGATATTTCGATTGGATGCTCCGATCGACTCTCGGTCGGATGATCCGATCGCACTGAGAGTCAGTGATTCGAATGTTGACCTATTCATCCGATCGGTGGCACTTGTACTGGTCGGATCAATCGACCTGTTCTTTTCTCTCAACGATTGTCGAAGCATAGGCGATCAATCGGACCGATCCCTTTCATGTGCGGTCGGATCAATCGACCGCTCAAACCGGCCGGCTAACCGCTCAAACCGGCCGGCTGACCGTTCGAAACTGGTTGAACTGCGGATTTAATCTGATTTTTAAATTTGTCCGGTTTCTACCTGTTTCCGGTCAAACCGGTCCGGTTAACCGCTACCGGTGGGCGGCGGTTTGGGCAGACCGGTCGGGAAAAGAAACCCTGCGGCCCAGACGACGCGACAGGTAGCTGCGTGACGTGATGGTTTGGATCCCTCTGTTCCACGCTTGGTCTAGAGGGTGGTTTTAGGAAAATTATGATTAACAAAGCAAATGACGGGAGGGTTCAAGTGCTAAAATTTTTCCACCTCTCTATCTGGCCCTCGGATGGGAATTCAAGAGTTGTGACGAGAGTTTTTATAGTTTACACATGAACTTAGTTTTCATAGGATCCTGTACGGTGCCATTTTCACCTTGAGTTTTTAAAAGATGTGAATTGGAGATCATTTATGCTGGCGAAGCACAAACGAAGCAAGTGTTTTTAGGTTACCAACCTGTAAACTTGAATCACGCGAATCTTGTTTCATCGGATGGCTACGCCGCTACGGGCATGTCAAGGGGCTCATCCAACGGCTCTCACGGGCTCCAGGGCGCCACGGCAATTGGATCCAGTCATCCAGTTCGTCCACTATCGCCGGTTAGTTCCTCTTTACGCTGACTTCTCTACCAACCACAGGAAGAGGCCCGAGGCCTGCAGAAGATGCCCGATCTGTCCCGACGGGTGTTCTGCCTGGCTCTCTTCGTCGCTCCGCTCGCGGCTCTGCTCCTCCGGCTCCCGATCCAGAGCCTCCTCCTCAAGCCCCGCGCCGCCATGGACCCGGACTCCGAGCTCGAGTTCGAGATGCCGGGCGTGATACGCTTGTACAAGAGCGGCCGCGTCGAGCGCTTCGACGGCACCGAGACCGTCCCGCCGTCCCCCGCCGGCGACCCGGCCAACGGCGTCGCGTCCAAGGACGTCGTCCTCGACGCCGCCGCGGGCATCTCCGCCCGACTCTACCTCCCGCCCGGGGTGGAGCCAGGCAAGCGGCTCCCCGTCGTCGTGTTTTTCCACGGCGGCGCGTTCCTGGTCCACACCGCCGCGTCCCCGCTCTACCACATCTGCGCCGCCTCCCTCGCCGCCGCGGTCCCCGCCCTCGTCGTCTCCGCCGACTACCGCCTCGCGCCCGAGCACCGCCTCCCCGCCGCCTACGAGGACGCGTTCGCCGCCCTCAAGGCGGTCGTCGCCGCGTGCCGCGCGGACGCCGCCGACGACGCTGACGACGAGCCCTGGCTCGCCGCGCACGGGGACGCCTCCCGCGTCGTCCTCGCCGGGGACAGCGCCGGCGCCAACATGGCGCACAACGCCGCGATGCGATTGCGGAAGGAACCCATCGATGGCCACGGCGACACGGTCAGCGGCATCGCGCTCCTGCACCCGTACTTCTGGGGGAAGGAGCCGCTAGGCGCGGAGCCCACGGACCCCGGGTACCGCGCCATGTTCGACCCCACGTGGGACTTCATCTGCGGCGGGAAGTTCGGCCTTGACCACCCGTACATCGACCCGACGGCGGCGCCGGAGGAGTGGAGGAAGCTCGGTTGCCGCCGCGTGCTGGTGACCACGGCGGAGCAGTGCTGGTTCGTGGAGAGGGCGCGGGCGTACGCGGAGGGGATCAAGAAGTGCGGGTGGGACGGGGAGCTCCAGTTCTACGAGACCAAGGGCGAGGGGCACGTCTTCTTCTTGCCCAAGCACGGCACCGACAACGCACTCAAGGAGCTCGCCGTCGTGGCCGACTTCGTCAGGCGCTGTTGAGATTGATTCGCTTGTTCGTCCGGCACATGGTGAGTGATTTAGCAACAATGACGATACGCACAGGCACAGATTATGATTTTAATTTTATTGGCCCGATTGCAAGAACCAAAGGAAATTGGGCCCGATTGCAAGATCCAAAGGAAATTGAACTGTCTTATCTGGCAGGAGTACTCCTGCTTCTGAATTTCTGTTGTGCATTCAGATTTGAGATTGGCTTGGCCCTGAAATTGTAGAGTAGGCAACCAACCTGCTGCTTTTGAAATTTGATCCCTCTACTCCAAATTCCTTGAAACTGAATTTTGCCAAATAAATTGACAGCTCAATAACTTCATCTCACAATTTGACAACTCACCTTCACAACACTAGAAAATTGTCCATTCCAGTGGATGCTTCTTTTGAACTGCCTGCTCGATTTAGTACTTTTGAACTTTTTATTGCACTTGCCGTACAAAATCAGTACTTCTACTGGGCAGCCTCAATGTGCAGAAAAAGTGCACCTTAAGCAATAAATGCAGCCCTATTACTGGCCATAAACATTGTGTGCATGCACCTTAAGAGAAAAAAGCTTAAGGCGTACCGTAAGCTTGAGGTGCGGCAATAGCGAATAGAAAATTACTTTCTGGTTACGGTTGTTGCAGGAAAGCCACGCAACCGGCTGGAACAGTTGATGGGATGGTCTTTTTAGAGCATCTCTGTCTGTTTATAAATAATTCTCTAAATCATTATTTAAAGAGTCATTTGCATAAAAATCGTTTTCTATATCTTCATCTTCATGCTTTCAACAGCTTATCTATATCTTGCATGTACTCTAGAGAGCCATTCTCTTTTCTATATTTTGCTAGCGAGAAATCCGGAATAGAGAGTGACTATGTTTTAATAACCAAATAGAGAGGCTGTTAGAAGGTAACTTTTTAATCAAAATCTCTAAAATTAATAATGAAGAAGGATTTAGAGAGTCTCTTGGAGTTGCTCTTACTATAAATGACCCACGTTTGTTGTTTTACCATTGTGACAAGGAAAATAACGGAAATAACTATGGCACACTGACATTTTGTCAGACCATCGCAACAGCACATTGGGCTTGCCCCTTTAATAAAGGAACGTTTATTTTATTAGAGTTGCAATATGGCCAGTACTCTAGATAACACTTGTGATTGTAAGGAAAAATAATTTCGATCACACACTTGCAAAAGGAACAATGTTCACCACACCTGATTGAATACCGAAATTGCAACTGCACCAGCGGCCGGCCCCAGTAATTCATTCAGTCTTCGCCAAGGAAGGCGACCAGCCTGTCCATCAGCGCCAAGGACTCATCGCACTCCGGCTTGTGGAGGAAGAACACATGCTCCTCCCCTGCTGACTCCAACCACTCCACCGAGCCGCGCCACCCGCTCTCCTTCACCGCCAGGTAGTACGCCGCGGCCCTTGGCCGCGCGTGATCTCTCTCGGCCGAGCAAACAAGTATCTTCCGGCACGCCAGGTCCCGCAAGCCCAGCGCTCCACCGGCCATCGGGTTCAACCTCGGATCGTCCAGACCCTCCGTGCTCTGCGGACAAATCAGCGGCCAGAGCTTCTCCATTATCTCTCTCGTCTCCCTTGACTCGCCATCGACCGGCTCCTTCCCTCCAAACATGGGATGCAGCAGAATCGCCCCCTTCACAAAGGCCCCTGCAGGCAAACCATGGCGAGCGCCTGCCATGATGGCAATGTTGTGAACAATGTTGGCGCCGCCACTGTCGCCGGCCAAGAAGACACGTCCGGTGTCTCCGTGGTCGGACAGCCATGGATCGACGCCTGACGCGGCCCAACTGAGCGCCGCCCACGAGTCGTCGTAGGCCGCCGGGAGCGGGTGCTCCGGGGCGAGGCGGTAGTTGACCGACACCGCTAGGACGGCGGCCTTGGACGCGACGGAATTGAGGTACCTGTGGTGCATCGGGGAGGCGGCCGAGTCGAGCACCAGGCCACCGCCGTGGAAGTACACGAGGATCGGCAGCTTCCTTCTGTGTTCCGCGGCGAGGATGCGGGACGGGATGTAGAGGCGGACGAAGACGCCGGTGGCGCCGTCGATGACGACGTCCTTGGAGGCGACCCTGGTGACGGCGTCAAGGCCCGGAGGGGTTGTCTCCGTCCCGTAGAAGCGCTCGACACGGTCGTCGTTGTGGACGCGGAGGAGCGGCGAATCGAACACGAGTTTTGTGGACGACGGATCCATTGGTCAGCTGGATCCTGGACCTGGAGCAGGCAAAATGTGTTTGGGAAGAATGTCGAACCCTTGAGCTGATGCCTGATGAGCGAGTGGATTCGTTTCTGTCGCCACCAACCGTGCATAACTGCAGTGTTTTGGTTGAGTGAGTTGATTGGTTGATGCACTAAATCAGCATTATTGGTTCACAATGTTACGTGTGGACTGTGGAGCACGAGCACCAAGGAATTTCACCCTAGATTTTTTTTTTCATCTCTCTGTAGGGCTAAACTGCTAAAGCGATAGCATAACAGATCAGTCTGAGACCCCCAGCTCAATCATTCAACATAAATATCTGATTATTCAATTCAGCAATCAGCTGTGCTATCTTCGCTTGTTGCACACATTCGTCTGACCAATGCATTCACATTCGTAGTCACGCATGACGTATTCACTGGTTCCCAGCGAAGAAGGAAACGAGCCTGTCCATGAGCGCCACGGCCTCATCGGAACCGGGCTTGAGGAGGAAGAAGACGTGCTCCTGGCCCTCAGACTCGAACAGCTCCGCCGCGCCGCTCCACCCGCTCGCCACGAGGGCCTCGTAGTACGCCCTGCCTCTCGGCCGCGTGAAGTCCTTCTCCGCGACGCAGACGAGCACCCTCTTGCACGGAAGTTTCCGCAGGCTCGGCGCCGCGGCGGCCATGGGGTTCATCCGCGGGTCGTCGGCGCCGTCCGTCGCATCGGGGCACACGAAGCACCACAGCTTACCGGAGATCTCCGTCCACTCCGGCGTCTCCCCGTCGATGGCCTCCCTCCCGGCGAACCCCGCGTGGAGCAGGACCGCACCCTCGATCCGTGCCCCCGCCTCATCGCCTTCGGATGCGGCCATCATCATCGCGACGTTGTGGACGATGTTCCCGCCGGCGCTGTCGCCGGCGATGACGGCCAAGGTCGCCGTGCTGCGACAGCCAGGGGTCGCCGTCGCCGGAGGCCGCCGCCCACTTGAGCGCGCGGAAGGAGTCGTCGTAGCCGGCCGGCAGCGGGTGCTCGGGCGCGAGGCGGTAGTTCACGGAGACGACGAGCAGGCCGGCCCTCGCGGCCAGGGAATTGAGGAAGGGCTGGTACAGCGGGGACGCCGCCGACTGGGTGACGAAGCCGCCGCCGTGGAAGTAGACGAGCACGGGGAGCTTCTTCTTGTTGTCACCGGACGACCGGGAAGCCGTGTCCGGGAGGTATAGGCGAGCGTAGAGCCCAGTTTCGCCGTCGATGACGACGTCCTTGGACGTGACGCCGGTTGCGGTGTCGAACCCGGGCGGCACGGTACTGGTGCCCATCAGGCGTTCGATGCGCCGGTCGCTGTAGATGCGGAAGTAGGGAGTGTCCAGTATGATTTCGGAGCCCGAATCCATGGCGAGAGAGGGCGTGGGGACAGGCGAGTGCTGCAGGCAGTGGTGTCCAACGTTTCTTCTCTTCTGGTTGCGGTATACAAAGCTTTCACGACACCACCAGCAGGCCAGTTGGTAGTAGAAAAATTTAAAGAACCTGGTGATGCACGTGGTCAGAGGTGTGATCTCATCTTATACTTTATTAATGGGGATAACTTTATGTCTAGAATATAATGCTCCGCGTAGCTGGAGGAAATTGCTTGGTCGTCAAATTGTCGCTCCTCAGCTCAGTTTACGTAAGTTTACGTAAGATTTTATTTGGGGATCATTTCTTAGATGTAGTAGTCCTATGTATCCAAGATGAAGTAGTCTGTTTGTTCGTCACTTGAGTTATATAATCTAGCTTATACTGTGTAATTATAGTTTGATAAAAAAATTCCCTGGACAATTAAAATATAATACTGTACTCCCTCCATATTGGTATTAGGTGATGTTTTGTACAATGACACGGTCTACAAAACATAACTTTGACTTCTTATTTTTGCAAAAATATTTATTAAAAAAATAATATATGTATATTTTTTAAAAATACTTTTCAAGACAAATCTATTCATATGGTTTTCACATTTTCAAACTCAACGACTTAAAAGTTATTCGTGATTTATATTTTCAATGTTTGACTAAAATCCAAAACCTTATCTATTTCTTATATAGAGGGAGTACAAAAATAAACTAATTCAGGATTTCCTATTTAAGAAGAATCGACAATAATCTTTTCTTTTTTTTTTGGAGCGCCCGACAATAATCTCTAGCGGGCGGAGTAATCTCAACCTCTCTGCTAGCCCACACTCCTCCCCATCAGGCTAAAAAGGCCCTTAATTACACCAATCCAGCCCATCAGGCTAATGCTGGCCATCCCATGAAATGGGCCCATGGGGAGCCCATTCTTACTCGATTATTTTCACACGGCAGCTCAGCTACTGCGCCATCCCATTCGATCCAAAAGTGCTGCTGTTCGCAGCAATCACTCTGCTTCTGTTGGTCTGATGCAGTTCCGCGTGTAGTGTGGCTCTACGGTCTATTTGGGAGTCCTGATGCGAGATGCTGCTGTACTCGTGCAGTTGTACCCATGCAATAGCTTAGGCGAGGAACTGCTCCTGTTGGGCTTGAAGCCTTGGCACCAAACAAAGCAACCTGTCCAGAAATGCTCCTGTTGGGCTTGGACGCGTCGAGGCAGACCGAGACGCCAACGCCACAGTAGTGCCATCATGGCGTACGAGTCATACGACCCGTGAATCCCTCTATTGTACGTACGTGCGCACGGGAAGGGGAAGAGACGACGTGATCAGGCTCCAGCTCCAGTTCGCAACTGTTACGGACCGCGATCCCGGCCCCGCCCGGGCCAGGAACGAAGTCGAATCCGCCGCGGTAATCATCGAAAGAACCGTGCGGCTCCTCCACTCCACCGACCGCCCGCAATGATAACCCGCCGCGCCCAAAGCGTCACGCCCCGCACCGACGCGCCTCATGATGCGCTAGAACTCGGCGTGTGCCCGGGAACCCGGGACTAGCCATCCGGCCGCGTGCAGGACGGACGGCGACGACTGCTCGCGGCTCCTCCCTCCGAAACGAACACCAGGACCAAGATCCGGCCGCTCGCCGTATCGGATGCCGAGGCCGATCGCCGCAGCGGCCAGCCAGCGACGGGCCGCGGCCGCAGGACCGTCCGTTACGTCCCCCGCGCGCCCACGGGGACGATGCTCTCTGCCGGCGCGGGGAATTATTGGCCAATGCTGCTCGCATCGCATGCGTCGGAGCGGGAGGCCGACCGATGCCGTTGCGGTGGGGAGCGAGCTGAACTGGCCGGATCGGCGCGCGTTCCCGTGGCCTCACGCGCACTGGACGGAGCCGGGAGCTCCTCCTTTGGGGGCAAATGATTGGATCGGCTTGTTGCACTCTACGGACCATCTAGGAGTAGATCGAGTGGGAAACTTTGTTTGTACGGCATACCTTTGACACTGCTGGTGATGCCGGTCATGGCGCCGGCGTCGAGGTGGTGCAGGGCGGCGGCGTTGACGTCGGGGCGGTGGTACTTACTGCTGCTTCTGCACTCCGGGATCGGGCCGGCAGATTTGGGAGATGGGGCAATGGGCACTCGGACTCTCTTGGCGTGCGTGCCCCCCTGGCCCCTAGCCCTATCTATAGTGCAGCGCGACAGGGGCCCATTGCCATGAAGGCTGGCGTGCCCCCGACGAGGGCCGACTAAGGGGTTCTGACTTGGGCCGTGTTTAGTTCCCGAAAACTTTTCGAGAAAAAGATTTCGGGTTATGATTTTATCAATTTAGGAGTAGTTGATGTAGACAAAAAAGGTGGAAAGTTATATGGATAGGTTGAAAATCTCGAGACGAATCTAACGATGGTAATTAGAGGGTAATTAATCCATAATTAGCGGATGGTACTGTAGCATTACTATTGCAAATCATGGATTAAGTAGGCTCATTAGATTCGTCTCGTGATTTACAGCCTATCCATATAACTTTTCACCTTTTTCGTCTACATTTAATACTCCATGCATCGAAAATTCTTTTTCGATGTGATGGGTGAAAAGATTTCGTTTTGGAACAACAAGGGCTTGGTCCGAGATCAACCTAACACGGCTTCGCTGGCGGTCGCAAAGCACGTCCAGGACACGCCGCCAGCGCTGGCGGAAGTGGTGTACGTACTGGCGTGGACCGTGAGCCGCGAGCGTGTCGTGATCTAGCGGCGTTGACGTCGGGGCAGTGGTACTTCCCGCCGCTTCTGCACTCCGGGATCGGGCTGGCAGATTTGGGAGATGGGGCAATGAGGCACTCGGACTCTCTTGGCGTGCGTGCCCCCTGACCTCACCCCTATCTATAGTGCAGCGTGACAAGGCTGGTGTGCCCTCGATCAGGGCCGACCAAGGGATTCTGACTTGGTCGTTGGACCAGTCGTGAGATCAACCTAACACGGCTTCGCTGGCGGTCGCAAAGCACGTCCAGGACACGCCGCCAGCGCAGGCGGAAGTGGTGTACGTACTGGCGTGGACCGTGAGCCGCGAGCGTGTGGTGATCTAGCGGCCTGTGAAGTGGAGGACTGCTGGTCCGTAGGCCCGTACCGTCGGGCGACCACCTTGGGACGCCTTCAATGGCGTCCAGGACGTCCTATCAGATCTGAGCTACCGTCGTCGCCTGATCCTGATCATCTCCGGGACACAGCAATCTGGCGGGCATTGCTGCTGTGCGTACCGAGCTACTCCTACTGCCTACCGGCAGGTGAATGTCGAGAGTCCTGTGCCCTCGTACTGGCCACCGGCAGGTGACTGTCGAGACCCCAGGGCTAATTCAGAGGTCAGATCGAAGCAGATAGTACAATCATACAAGTAACACAGACAGGGGGAAGCTGAACGAGGTGCGGAGGGCGGTCCGATCAGACTGCAGCGTACAGGCTCGAATCAATTCCCGCACCGTCGTTAACACTCTGTAAAGAGGAGTTGTGAGTTGTCTGAGGATCCCATATTCTCCAAATTCATTTTTCTGCAAGTCCTGAAGCGGTATCCAGCTTGTGTCAAGTGTCAACTGCACTTTAATTCGGTCCCTCATGCGTTGCACTGAAGCTGAGTACTCCGTATGTGGACAGCTAAGCCTCGCCTTCGTGACAGACTGACAAGCAAATTCGATGTAGGGTATGGAAGCAAGCAACCGGGCACGAGGCGTGAACATCCCACAGTACCAGCACAGGCACGTCTAGTTTGTTACAGCCGAGGATGCCTCTATCCAACATGTGTTCATCCGAACGCCAGGCCGGGCCGGGGCACATGTGCACGATGGCCCCTCGGCCATTTTCAGCATCGGTCGCTGTCGTCGCCTTTAAAGACCGGCGCGTGCTCACTGGACCGACTGGTGGCGCGCCGAGCCCGGGCACGCCTAGTGTTTTCGTACGCCCGAGGGCATGGGCGCGGCATGTGCGCTGCACGGAGCTCCATTCATGGCGCATTCCCCGAACGCCCGGAACCAGCGAAGGCGACAACACCGGCCGCGCGCGCCCCGGCCCGGGGACCAAGCGCGAGGTGTGAGAAACGTCTCGACGCAGACAAGTCATGGATTCGTGAGACGTGAGGCCAGAAATGTTTTGTTCGATGCTGGGGGACGAAATGGTGGTGGAAATCGTGCGGGGTTGATCCGGGACACGTACGCTCCTTGCGGCAAAACCTGAGGGACGAGCGGACAGCGAGCTGAGAACGATCGAGCACGCTGCACGCCGGCCTGGGCTCGTGGCCGCAAGCGCGGCTGGCTTTTATGCTTGGAAAGGGCACCGGGAACGGTATTTCCGGCTGCCGTCTCCGCACTTCCGCAGCTCCCAACTCCCCAGGCTCCCAAATGGCGCGCCGTCGCTGTCGAGATCGCTTTCGCCGTCTTTAAGCACGGGGCACAACCCGGCAGTTCAGGGTTTTAATTAGCACGGCACGGCGAACTGCTTGATGGTGGCCGGAATGTTACAAGGAAAGCAACGAGATTTTGCATTTGGCAGTACTTAAGAGTAAAGCTTACACCTTCAGGTTGGGCGGTTGGGCAACATGATCACCAATGTAGTTTGATCAGGCGTTTCGACAGGGGTAGCAGATTGATTCGCCCGTGCTTGCTATCATTCCCGCAACAGCGAAATCCGCAGTTCCAGCTATCCAGTGTGTTTGTCTGAAGAATATTCACAGTTGTACAATGTCGTAACATACGATCTCCTCGGTTCACTTTATCATGGGATCGCATGAAATACACCACCACACGCCTGCGGCCTGCATCATGTTGTTGTTAGTACTCATGTCGTATCAGGGCCGGTTTCAGTTCGGGAATAATGGAGTTAGGTGAGGGAGGGGACACTGCCGGATTCGAAACACTGGATTCAGGAAGACGAGATCTCATGGAAGCCATTGATGGCACTGAAAGCGCTGGCACGGCTCTGAATACGGCCCGCCCGGCACCACGCGTCCGTCCAACGGAGGTTTGACGTGTCAGGATACACATTTTCAGCTACGCACTGTTCACACCAGGCACCGAACAACACCTCGCAACCACCCTTTGGATTAATCGATTGCCGAATGGATCTCACAAAAAAAGTCACAGTGAACGGAAAACTGCCGAGTCCAGCGACACGATTACAGCCTACAGTGCACGAACAAAACAAAGACAGCGTCAGAAATTCAGCGCTGACACTGACACGACTCGCAAGCGTCCGGCCGATGAGACCGCAGAGGCTCAGGCCTCGGAGAGCGGCAGTGCTCCCGTGATCCCGTGGCCGGAATATTTTGATGGCGCGGCAGCGGCGGCTCCACGAAAGCTGTACTCCGTAACTTTTGTCCCGGGAGTACAGGGTGTGTGCAGGCTCCCCGCATCACCGCGCCCTGCGTGACAAGCTGGAACCGCCCCGCTCCTTCCTTGCCGTGCCTTTGCGACAAAGCGAGCGGCCGGCACATTCAGCTGGTGGCGCCGCCGTGCTGGATCGCCTCAGGCCACTAATTGAGTGATCGATCGGCGAGTGCCGGCCCACTCACCGAGAGACAGGTCGGTATGGGAACCAGGTTTAGGGCGCTAGACCCGGCTAGTGGAAGTAGCGGTGTGTGGACGAGGAACGGGACAGACGAGCATGCTGAGGATGCGGACGCCATTGAATGCTAAATGACCAGTGTGCACAAGTTTTAAAAGCAGCTCGTGAGGACGTCCAAGTCGAAGTGTGTCTGATCGCAGGTGAATGGGCAAAAGTTTTTCAGAATTCAGATAGAGAGATTCGCGAGAAGCCAAGAAGTACTACCACGTATGTAGCAGAGAATGTTGAGTTGATGCTTTGATTAGAATAAAGCCCATGCTGTTAGCCTGGATGTGATTCACACAACACAAGCACGAGGCATGGAAGGATTCAAGAAGCGTTTTCACTTTGCAGAGCTGCAACGGCTCGACAAAAGAAGTGTGAACCGTCAGTTTTTTTAAACACCTGAAACTTTACACCCAAAAGCAGTGGGTCTTGAAAAACCCTTTCCAGTTCGTCAAAAAGCGGGGAGAGCCAGTTTCCCCTCGCAAATCAAGAGCACAAATCGCGCCATTAACAGCAATCTTAAAACCCTTTTTAGCTAGCGTGTGCGGGCGGTGGTGATGTGAACTGTGAATCCGAGCGGGCACATGGCCTGCACGGTACGGTCCAGCGGCAGCGAGCGGCGCGAGAGAAATTAAAGGCCGGTCAGGCGGGCCGGCGCTAAAGCGGTCGTCCAAAGCCCACCACCACGATCCGCGCCACGAAAATAGTGCGGTGCGCCAAGGCTTGTCGGCTGCCTCCGCCCATATAAGCGGACCCATCCCCCGTGGCTGGCAGCAGCCTCAGTTTACAGTCTCACTTCACTCTTCCACACTCTGTCTGAGCTGCTCTGCTCGGCGCCTCTGTCGCCATGGCCGCTCGGATCTTGCTCCTGCTGATGCTCTTCCTCCTCGGCTCGCATTGCCTGTCCGGGGCGGCGACGGCGGCGGGGCGGCAGCTCCTGCAGGCACGGCGCGCCGGGGACCCCAACTCGCAGGTGAAGTTCGATTTCTCGCCCTTCCTCATCGAGTACAAGAGCGGGCGCGTGAAGCGTCTGATGGGCACGGACGTGGTGGCGGCGTCCTCGGACGCGCTCACGGGCGTCACCTCCCGCGACGTCGCCCTCGACCCGTCCACGGGCGTCGCGGCGCGGCTCTACCTCCCGAGCTTCCGCACCACGGCCAAGCTCCCCGTGCTCGTCTACTTCCACGGCGGCGCGTTCGTGGTGGAGTCCGCCTTCACCCCAATCTACCACGCCTACCTCAACACCCTCGCCGCCAGGGCGGGCGTGGTGGCCGTCTCCGTCAACTACCGCCTGGCTCCCGAGCACCCACTCCCGGCGGCGTACGACGACTCGTGGGCGGCGCTCAAGTGGGTGCTATCGAGCGCCGCCGCCGGGTCGGACCCGTGGCTGTCCCAATACGGCGATCTCTCCCGCCTGTTCCTCGCCGGCGACAGCGCCGGCGGCAACATCGCGCACAACCTGGCATTGCGGGCGGGCGAGGAGGGGCTTGACGGCGGCGCGCGGATCAAGGGCGTGGCGCTGCTTGACCCTTACTTCCAGGGCCGGAGCCCCGTGGGCGCCGACGCCACGGACCCGGCGTACCTCCAGTCGGCGGCGCGCACTTGGAGCTTCATCTGCGCCGGGAAGTACCCGATCAACCACCCCTACGCGGACCCGCTGGTGCTGCCGCCGGCGTCGTGGCAGCACCTGGCCGCGTCCCGCGTGCTGGTGACCGTGTCTGAGCACGACCGCCTGAGCCCATGGCAGCGCGCCTACTACGCCGCGCTCCAGGCAAGCGGGTGGCCGGGGGAGGCGGAGCTGTACGAGACCCCCGGCGAGGGACACGTCTACTTCCTCACCAAGCTCGGCTCGCCGCAGGCGCTCGCCGAGATGGCCAAGCTCGTCGCCTTCATTAACCGCGACTAGCAGTAGCAGCCGGATCCGGATGGATGGATGGAGAGTCGGTCGCTGCTGCGGCAACTCAGTAATTGCAGTGCCGCCAGCGGCAGCATCAATATACTAGCAGTAACTAGCGAGGAGTGAGTGAGAGGTTGAGTAGTAATACTAGTAATTACTTTTTTGTCCTTGATGGTGATTACCGGTCGTCGATTACTGAACTTCGTCGGAAGAAATGGTTCCGTTCCTCCCCAGCAACTGTCCGGGATGGAGAGGGGGACCGGTGTTCGTTCGCCGCCGCCCGCGTCGCGTGGCATTGACTGCAGTCCACAGGCAGGAGGTTTAGCGTGGTGGCCAGCCGCTGCCTGCGTGTAGCGGTTACTTCAGTTGCAGTAGTGGCCGTATAATATTCGTATAGAAGCGTCACTCTATTAGTACCTAGTGACTGCAGTGTGTAATTTTTCCGCTAGGGCTGTACTTTGGCGTCTGGTGATTTTCTTGGCAGTGGTCAAAATTTCTCTGTGGCGATCACGTGTGCCGGCGGCCACCGCGTTCCGCGGCGGAGAATGTGTGTCTCGTGGCAACCTTTCTTTTTTGCTCGGGGTGTGCGAGTGTGTCAGTGTGGTTCCAGCATTCGGGGGCTCGGGCTCAGGGTTCACTGGTTCAGGCACTCGGCCGCGCGCGCCCACGGCCGTCCGGCGCCGCGGCGCCCGGTGGTCGTGGCGTCGTGGGGCTTTGGAATCGCGTGCGTGTCCGGCCGGTGCGCGCGGCGCGGGCGTAATGAAGGTTTGCGTCGTTGCGCACACTGCTTCGGGTCGGCACCGGCACGGCGGCACCGCTACCGACCGGGTCCGGGAGAGCCGCCTCCTACAGGAAACGGCATGTTCCAGAGGACGGGACGCGGTGCAGGCCACCACGGGCCATTCCCGTTCCGGTGCAAGACAGCTTTCGATCGGAGCTGCAGCCTGCGGCCAAAGCTTGCCGGACGTTCACACACTCGTCACATGGGGTGTTTATTCCTTCGCGGCACACGCTTTTCGGCACCTTTGTGCTCGCCTCAAGTGAACATCTAGGGCCCCTTTGGCACCGCTCCACGACCAGCTCCACCAGCCACTCCACGGCTCCGTCCGCCAAAGGGGCAGAGGAGAAACGCTCCGACGGTAGAGCTCCTTTTTTTACGGTGACTGGAGCCAAGAGAGGGCCACGGAGCTGAAAAATACTAGCTTCCCGCGGCTTCACCTCCTTCGTGGAGCCCATCTTCCTGCCTTGCCCCTGGGCGTGGCGCTGGCGGGGCTGGAGGAGGCCAGCGCGAGGGCACGGCGAGGCCGCCGGGCCGCGGCGGCGCAAGATCGGGGAGCCCGTGGCGGAGAAGGCCTAGGCGGCGCGAGCGGAGAGCGGGCAGCCGGCGGCGGAGAGGAAGGGGGCGAGCCGACGGAGGGCGCCTTGAGGCCCGCCGGCGGGGAGGGGAAGCGGCGCGGCCGGCGGAGCCCACGACGGCCAGCCGGGAGAGGAGCGCGCGGCCGGCGGCTGGGGCAGAGCGAGCAGCCGGCCAAGCCAACGGCGGCAAGCAGCGCCGGGGTGGAGCGGGCAGCCGGCGGCGGGGCTGGAGAGCTCGGGCGGTGGGTGTATAAGGATAAGAGAGAGAATAGAGGGAGAGAAAATGAATGGAAGGAGAAAAAGGAAAAATAAAATAAAAAAGAATAAGGGTATTATAGACATTTCACAGTTTGTATCCCCTCCTGAAGCTGTTTTGCCAAACGTTTTACCAACCATACCAGCCACAGCTGAAAAAAGCTGCTCCACCGACACAGCTGGAGTCAGAGTCGTTTTAGCCGGAGCTGGAGCCGTGCCAAAGGCACCCCTACTGCGTGGTCTGCAACTTCCCTGGGCGCGCGCGGTAGAAATGGGGTTTTGGACAGCCTCGAGCTGCTCGAAGCGGATTCCCGTGGGTGATCAGCGCCATTCCCCACTCGTTAACGTCTCGAAATGGACGCCGGCGGTGACTGCGGAGGGGAACGGGGGCGCGCCGGCCGGCTCCTCTGTTCCACCGACGGGACGCGGGCCTTTCTTGTCCGACACTCCGATCCAGAGCTAAAGGTGTCGCGCCGCGGACCGTGCACCGTGCACTGTGGAGTGTGGGGTGGCGGGTACGAGTACGTCTGCTCCAAGTCCACGGGCACGGCGCGGCGCGCGGCCGTGGATCTCGCGGAGTCGCCGTCTCGCTCCTGTGCTGTGCGAACGCAACGGGACGAGGCAGCACCTTGGCCGCTACTGCTGCCCACAGTGGAAAGCCGACCAGAAGCGAGTGATTCGCAACGCGACGGGCAGGAGCGGGATGCGGCGCGGCTTTTACTCGAGGGGCCGGGAGGCGCCATCTCGGTCACGTGGCGTGTCCAGTTTAAGGGTCGGGCGGACCCATCTCGGCGTGCCCCTCACGGTCGCGGCCGCCCCCCCCCCCCCCTCGCTCGAGCCTGAGAGCCCGCATGTGAACGTCTTTTCTCGCGTTTTTCTTCCCTTTTCATGGGGCGACGGCATCGGGCCCGACGGTCTCGAATTTTTTACTGACGTCGTATCGCTGTGTGTGTGGGCGGGGAGAAAAGTCGTAAAGAAACACTACCGGGGCATCGAGCAACATGGGTGTGCAGGAGGGAGTGCCGCGCGTTCTCGCGTAGCGTGTTTCGGGCGGGAGATTAGTGATTCCCGGGTGTTTAGTTCAAGCGAGTTAGGCAGCTGATGTAGCTTAATTGGTGTCTCTTCACGTGCATGCAGCATTAGCAGCACCATTCACGACCACGATCCATGAAAAGCAGAGAGCATGGAGCTCGAGTAACAAGTGCTGAAAAATTCGGCAAGGGGTGCCAGGTCGAACGGGCCGATGAGATGGACGTTTCCTTTTCGTTGGCTACTGGGCTTGTCATTTGGGCCCAGATTGACATTTGAGGACCATACGGCCTGTGAGTTTTCCGCCTTCCTATGGACATTACGTATTCGTACATCCAAATAGGGAAGCACAGGAGCAGGCGTTGGAATTGAACTGTTGGGTGCGGTGGAGGCGTAGCCGTCGCTGGAAGTACTTCCCTAGGGACGCTGTTACTCAACCGCCGTTCCGGACAAGGTTCTTCAAGAGCAATTGTTGTACTGTCTTGATGGATGGTCCCAATAGCAATTGTTGTCTTACTTCCAAGTTTGGTTTTATCACCGATCATTGTGAGTGGCGAGAGGTCGACTCATTAGCTTCTTCATTGAGTGACTGTCCATGCCCAATGATTAAAATGTGGTATCCTGTTCTTGTTCATGTAACGATGAGAGCGGGAGAGTAACACCAATCATTCGTTCCGAAATGCAGATAATCCGTGGACCTTGAGCACAACACATCTGAAGTTCAATTTCCTCCGTGACAATACCGCACTCTTGCCATCAGGAGTAACTTCACAAAGAAGTAGGGCACGTTTGGTTTATAGCCAACATCAGCCCCGCCAAATAATTGGCTCGCCAGCAAAAATTGGCTTCTGTTTGCTTCACAGCCAGCAATTGGCGTGCCTTTAGGATTTTGGCGCCTCCAGTACAAGCATGCAGGCGAAACGCTGGCGGCCAAAACCTCCGCCAAAGATTTGGCGCACCATGCCAGCACCTCCAGATGAGGTGGCGAGTTTTTGTTGGCCGCATTAAATGCTTTGTTTCTTGGTTTAACTATCTTCAAATGACTTTATTTTTTAAACGGCTAATTAGCTTGGAGAGTGAATTGCACCATTGTATTTGTTGTGATTAAATCTATAAATCAAGATCTCAATTGACTATATTCTGAATTTATTTTCTATAAATGACAGTTGGACCCCACTTGTCATACTAATATTTTAAAACATTTGGCATGGTCATGATCCAAACAGACATGTTTTTTCCTATATCGCCAAATATTTGGTCATGCCCTCATGTTGGTCATGACAAAAGTTTGGAAGGGTAAATTGGGGCTCAAACCAAACGTGCCCGTAGTGTTCAAAGGATCTGTATAACTTTAGCATGTTCCGCTGGTGGATGAGTTCGCTGGCTGTAGCTGATTTTGACTATTTCAATAGTATTCTATGAGGGAAAAGAAAATATAATAAGTCAGAACAAGCTCGCTATGGTTGAAAAATAGATAAGCAAAACTGGTTGTTAGTATTCAGCGGCAGAAACTTTGCCATGCCAGGTGTGACATCTGCAGTTTTGTACAAGATTCTTTTGATTTGCAACTAAGGCCTTGTTTAGTTACAAAATGAAATCTTTTCACCCATCACATCAAAGGAGCATTTTAAATGCATGAAGTATTAAATGTAGATGAAAATTGTGAAAAGTTACATGAATAGGCCGTAAATCGCGAGACGAATCTAACGAGCAGCAACAGTAATGCTACAATAACCATCCATTAACTATGAATTAATTACCCTCTAATTACCATCGTTACATTCGTCTCGAGATTTCCAACCTATCTATATAACTTTTCATCTTTTTCGTTTACATTTACTACTACTAAATCAATAAAATCAAAACCTGAAATTTTTTCGCCGAAAACATTTCGGAAACTAAACACGGTTTAATCACCAGAAGCTGTCTGTGACATGATTTTTGTTGCGTGCCTTTTTTTTCTTCTTTGCTCGTACACAACACGTCCTCTGCAGCATGAGTAGTTGTAAGCTGTAACTAGGGACTAACTACGGCATCAAATCGATATGGTTGTCAAATGGTTTAATTGTACTACAGCAAGAAATGGTACGTATAACATAACTTCCAGGAAAGAAGTCTGAAATCAAATCGAATCGTTCCTTCAAATCCGAAAGATGGGAACACAAACGAATCGCCATTGCGCGCACCACTCTATCTAGGTGCTCAGGATTCGTGGACGAACGTGACGACGCGGTCCATGAGCTCCCTAGCCTTGGCGCACTCCGGCTTCTCGAGGAAGAACACGTGGCCCTCCCCTTCCGACTCGAGCCACGCGGTGCGTCCGGGCCACGCGCTCGCGGCCACGGCAGCGTAGTAGGTGCGGTCCCTCGCCGCCGCCCAGTCCTTCTCGCCGGCGCACACGAGCATCCGCTCGCACCGGAGGCTCTCCAGCGCCGGCGCGCCCGGCGCCATCGGGTTCATCAGCGGGTCGTCCGCGCCGCCCGCCGCGCCGGGGCACGCGAACTCCCAGATCCTCGCCATCTCCTTGGCCCTCGTCGCGTCCTCCCCTTCGACGAGCGTGTTCCCTCCGAACCACGGGTGCAGCAGGATCGCGCCTTCGATTCTAGGCGCGGACGGGTCGGAATCAGAACAGGAGGCCAGCTTGACCAGGACGTTGTGCACCATGTTGCCGCCGGCGCTGTCGCCGGCGAGGAAGAGGCGGGCGGCGTCCCCGTGCTCGGCGATCCACTCGTCCCGCGCCGACGCGGCCCACTGGAGCGCCGTCCAGGCGTCGTCGTAGGCCGCGGGGACCGGGTGCTCGGGCGCGAGGCGGTACTCGACGGAGACGGCCAGGACGCCCGCCGCAGCGGCGAGGGACGCGACGTAGCCGTGGTACAGCGGCGAGACGGCGGATTCGATCAGGAAGGCGCCGCCGTGGAAGAAGACGAGGACGGGGAGCTTTCCGGGGGAGCCGCCGTGCGCGCCGCGGGTGGGGAGGAAGAGGCGCACGGAGAGGCCGGTGCCGGCGTCGAGGACGACGTCCTTGGACGCGACGCCGGTGGCCGGATCGTGGCCGGCTGGAACGCGCGCTGGGCGGTGGAGGCGGTCCATCTTGCCGCTCCGGTACATGCGGAAGGCGTCGCAGCCAATCACTACCTCGTCGGTGGGGAACTCCATGGCCGTAGCAGATCAAAGCGGCTTGTTGAGTTGCTGTGGATCAAAGAAAGATGGTTTGGTAGCGAGTCCAGCACTGGTGTGTGTGAGGCGAAGCCGCCCGCTGCACCTGCTCTCCCTCCCACCCGACCCTATCTGGCTATCCGAATGGCGACGAACAAATTTGTCATGTCTCACGCAGTCACGCCGTGATCAGCGAGATTAAATCAGTAAATTACACGCATTTCAGATCCAAACCATAAAGAAGCCGCTTTGATTACCTCTGCTAAAAATAAGATTTTGTCACGAGATCTGCTAAAAGCCGTAAAAAAAGTCTCCTGTCGCACCACCGTTGTGCATCATCCACTGATCACTGCCGACCGCCACGACGCTACGATGCTTGACGAATGACGACGCACTGTATTACACGTGGAAGGTCCAACAATTTTTCAGGTGAGTGAGGGATTTTCGTGTCAATTTGAACACGAAGGCATGCCTAAACTTATACGGAGTATATTCGTTGCAAGATGCTACTGGACAGATTCGTAACAGAAGAGCATCCGAACGGCGGCTCACTTCTGTGTGTGTTTCTGTGTGTGTGGGCAGCAACAGTCTCAATATTTTCATAGGTGCTGCTATCGTCCGGACGTTCGATGAGATCTGTGTTATCGGACGGTTCGTTGCAATATCAAATATATATGTGCGTAAGTGCGTAACATCGGCAATGCATGTTTGCAACATCAGAAACCACGGACTGAAAGACAACCAAACATTTGGACGCGCGAGTAAAAATTCCCGTCGCAACATCGGAGCCCTGTTGTGCGCAACATCGTTCAATTTTGTGCAACATCAAAACAAAGCTATTGCAACGTCACTATCTCACAATTGCAACATTCAAAAAATCCTACTGAAACATAGCGAAACATCTAGATGTGATGGAGTAAAAATTCTCGTCATAACATTAAATGATGTTTTATAAAACATTTTTCAGAACATAATGCTGCAACATGAAAAATCAACAAATAAAACATCAAAAATTACATGTTGCAACATCACGTAGAAGGGTCCGATTTTTTCACTGCCGTCGAACGTCTGTTCCTAAACATTACTGCATTTCCATTCTATCACATTTCCATTCCGTACAGGCGTACACTTTAGCCGGGCCAAACTAGATGGGCCGTAAACATGTCCATCATGACTACGTCCCCGTGTTTTGCCACTTTTGATGGCCCACAGCCCGCAGCCATCTTCGCCTTCTACCTAACCTTCATCATCCTTCTTCCATCCACCTGTTCCGGACAAAACCCTAGCTCGTTCCCCACTCTCGCCTTAAA
The DNA here is from genome assembly GCA_015476505.1 of Urochloa ruziziensis. Classification (NCBI taxonomy): domain Eukaryota; kingdom Viridiplantae; phylum Streptophyta; class Magnoliopsida; order Poales; family Poaceae; genus Urochloa; species Urochloa ruziziensis. Next base: position 53,332,573 of record CM027119.1, on the reverse strand, counting down.
CCTCACCCTGCCGCCGGCCGCCACCGCAACCGGAAAAGGCGAAGCACCGAAGCGGCGGCGCGGCGGGCGGTGATCATGGCGGAGCTAAAGCGGCTGTCGGAGAGCCGGGACCTGACGCGGATCGAGCGCATCGGCGCGCACTCCCACATCCGGGGGCTGGGGCTCGACTCCTCCCTCGAGGCCCGCGACTCCTCGGAGGGCATGGTCGGGCAGCTCCCGGCGCGCAAAGCCGCGGGGCTCATCCTCCAGCTCATCCGCCAGGGGAAGATCGCTGGCCGCGCCGTCCTCCTCGCGGGCCAGCCGGGCACCGGCAAGACCGCGCTCGCCATGGGCATAGCCAAGTCGCTCGGCGCGGAGACGCCCTTCGCCTCCGTCGCCGCCTCCGAGCTCTTCTCCCTGGACCTCTCCAAGACGGAGGCGCTCAGGCAGGCCTTCCGCCGCTCCATCGGCGTCCGCATCAAGGAGGAGGCGGAGATCATCGAGGGCGAGGTCGTCGAGATCTCCATCGACCGCCCTTTGTCCGGCGCCGGTGGTTCAGCCGCGCCGTCCGGTGCTACCGCGCCCGGCAAGACCGGGCGACTCACGCTCAAAACCACGGACATGGAGACGGTGTATGAGCTTGGGGGAAAGATGATTGAGGCTCTTGGCAAAGAGAAGGTGCAGAGCGGTGATGTCATTGCGCTTGACAAGGCCTCCGGGAAGGTTACAAAACTTGGCCGCTCCATTGGTAGGTCGCGGGACTACGATGCTGTTGGCCCGCACACCAAGTTTGTCAAGTGCCCTGAGGGTGAGCTCCAGAAGCGCAAGGAGGTTGTTCATTGTGTCACCTTACACGAGATTGATGTCATCAATAGCAGGTATCATCACACCCCCTTCTCATGAATTCTTTCATATTTTAGACTGGGGGCTGATGTTCATACAAGTATGCAAGTAGCAATTCTCCTAACTTTCACAGTTCTGATAAGGGAATTTGCAATGTACATCTACAATGATGTACTAGAGTAACATATTGACGTTAAATGACAATTAGTGTTACCAATTACCACAACAACAAATTATATACCTGCAAAAAAAACTGAATTTCTAATTAGGATAATGTACACTGAATTATAGCTGCGTTATGTCAAGTGCTAGTGGTGGTTAATCTGTAGCTGCTGTAGTTTCATTGCAGTCTTAGTGAATCTCTTCATAGCAGCGCTTTTAGTATGCAGGGAATCACTCACACCTACAGGATGATTATTCTATATTATTATAGTTCGACCCATAGAAACTGCATATGGCTGCACCATGTCAAGCTATTGTTGTGGTAAATCTGCCCATCTATAAGCATATCTGCAATGATGAAGCTCACTTGACTTACCCAAGCTTGGAGCTGGTATTCCTAAAAAAAAGGCAGCAACTTCTGGACTTCATAACTTGTTTTGTCATTTCAGTATTGACAAATAGCAACAGTACCAAATTAAATTTAGAATTTGCAATCTGTTTTTTCATGTATCATTAAGATGTACTGAATAGTATGAAGTATAAATCATTGTGATCATTGTATCCCTTGATTGAATTTAGGAACTACAGTTTTTTACAACCTGTTAGACTTGTGATAATATGTCTTGCATCAGGAACCAGAACTATCATCTATGATGTTAAATTGCTACTGTTTTCTGTGACATCTCATATCAGTTATTTGGCGCTGCATTTTTTTGGGTTCTGATTCCATGCAATTTATATCTGTTGAGTCCATCTGAATAATTACTTTAATCCCAATTTATCCCTTTAGGAACCCTAATATGAATAGAGTTTTAAATATTGATGTAAGGCTATCTGCACCGGTGACGGTAAAAGGACTGGTATGGTTCCTTTACTGTGCCGGTTACAGTAAATAGGGCTGCAGCAGGGACCTGGGAGCCGAACTGGATCTCATCTCCCAGGTTGGGCGCCCGCATGGGACAGAGAGAGTGAGAGAAAGAGGACATGGGAGAGGCCATGTCGGCGCGGGGCCCGCCCACCGGGCGCGACCGCAACGACCAGGGGAGAGAGAGAGAGGGGAAGAGGAGGGAGCAGGAGAGGAGGGCGGAGCGGCGGCGCGGGGAGGAGGGCGGAGCGCTGGAGCGCCCTAGCCGGCCATGGACGCGGAGCTCCATCCATGGCCGCGGGTGGTGGAGAGGCCCGCGGAGGAGCTCGCTCGCACCGCCGCCGCCGCGCTCCGCCTCCTCCGCCTAGGCGCCGCTCGATCCGCTCAAAGAGGAGGGTTGGAGGAGATCCTCGGCCTGAGCTCGCGCCGGCGGAGCGGAGAGGGCGGGCCTGCTCCGCGCTGGCCGCCGCAGCAGTGGAGGAGGAGAAGAAGCGCGGTGGCGGAGGTGGGCGCGGCGCGGTGCGGTGGAGCTCGATCCGCCGCCGCCGCTCCATCCATGGCCGCGCCTGGATCTGCTCCCCTTCTGGACGCCTCGCGTGGAGGAGCTTGGACGTGGGGTGGGGGAAGGCCCACGTCGCCGGCCGTCACCGCGCTGGGTAGATGCGCCGTTGCTCGTGGTCCTCTCCCCCTCCGCGCTGGAAGCAGAGAAGGACGAGCGGAGGAGGACGAGCGGCGGCCACCTCGGGTCCTCCGCCGCGTGAGCTGCGCCCCGAGCTGGAGGTCCGCACGCGGGGAAGCAGAGGAAGCGCCGGCGGATCTCGCGCCGCCACCGCTTCGCCCCGCTCAGGTCGCGCTGCCGGGCTCCTCCCCTCCGGAATCGCGCTGTCGGGCTCCGCCGCCCGGAGAGAGGAGGCGGGCAGCTCGAGGAAGACGAGGAGGCGGGCCCCTCGATCCGCCGCCGCGCAGCTCCAGGAAGACGAGGAGGATAAGGTCGAGCGTGCGACCTCGATCCGCCGCCGCGCACCTCGACCTCGAGGCCAGCCGCCACGCCACGCCGCGGAGGAGGTCGTAACGGCGGCGAGGAGGAGGAGCGGCGCGCGTAGCCGGCCGAGCTCCGCCTCGAGCTCCTTCGCCGCGCTGGACCCTCGAGGCCACCGCCGCCGCGCGGGGAGGAGGGGGGCGCGACCGGCCGCGAGCTCAATCCGGCGCGGAGGGGAAGGGGAGGCCGGCGCGGAGAGCTCGAGCGGGAGCTCTAGAGGGAGGAGGCGGGCGGCGCGTGCGAGCAGAGGGAGAAGGCGGACGGCGCGTGCGAGCAGAGGAGGGGAGATGGGGTGAGTGGCGGCGTCCGGGCGGAGAGAGCGAGGCAGAGAGGGGGTTGAGCGGTGGGGAAGAGAGAGGAAAGAGGTAGGGGAGAGAGGGCGGCGGGGGATTAAAAAAAACCTGGCTGGTGGGTCCCGCGTGATGGTAGTTGGTATAGATGTTGAGTGTAAAGGTTGACGAGTGCGGGAGAAATGGATTTAAAGTAGAGAATCTCGCTGATCAGGACATAATATTCCTTTTAAAGGTTGGGGGTAAAGGTTGACGAGTGCAGATAGCCTAAGCATCCTCTAAGATTTGACTTTTCACTGGAGAAGACATAGTAAAGTTAATTCCGAATTATAGTTCTTATCGGTCGCACAAAATAGGATCTGCTTTGCCTTTCGGCTTGTTGAGAAATGGAAGATGTATGTTAAGGTGGTATTCATCAGAATCCTGTAACTTGAGTCAAAGAAGGACCTGCTAGATTTTCTTTTATCGTTCACTTTGGATTAGGGTGCAAGTTCAGGACAAGGCAATGCGAGAATAAGTCCCTGTTGGTAAAATTTATTAAGCTAGTTGATTCCATAGTTAGAAGCAATGTTTTTGTGCATACGTAAGGAAATGGACCTTGTGCTCGAAAACTACAGAGATATTCTACAAACATTTAACTTGCAGATATCTGCAACCAATCTATCTATAGCTGATCTTGACCCTAGTACCCTGGATGTCCAAATAACACCCCTATGAAACTGATGGCGTAATCCTAGGATCCCTATTAGAGGATACTTTTTTTTGGAGCTACATTGAACTACTCTTTTCCATCAGATCTTTCTCATGCTTGCAGGATACATTGGTTTTTTTCTTTCCATCCAACTCATTATTGAAAAACTTAACCGGCCAACTCATTTCTGTTATCCTGCTATTTTCTGTACAGGACACAGGGTTTTCTTGCATTGTTCACTGGCGATACTGGTGAAATTCGTGCAGAGGTCCGGGAGCAGATTGACACAAAAGTTGCTGAGTGGAGAGAGGAAGGGAAGGCTGAGATTGTTCCTGGTGTTCTGTTTATTGATGAAGTACATATGCTGGATATCGAATGCTTCTCCTTCCTAAACCGTGCATTGGAAAACGATATGGCTCCAATCCTAGTCATTGCGACGAACCGAGGGATCACATCCATCCGTGGGACAAACTACCGGTCACCACATGGGATACCACCGGACTTCCTTGACCGCCTCTTGATCATCACTACACAGCCCTACACTGAGGATGATATCCGCAAGATCCTTGACATCAGGTGCGATGAGGAGGATGTGGAGATGTCTGCAGACGCCAAAGTCCTGCTCACGAAGATTGGTGTGGAGACCTCCCTGAGGTACGCTATCCACCTGATCACATCTGCTGCGCTAGCCTGCCAGAAGCGCAAGGGCAAGGTGGTGGAGATGGAGGATATTAGCCGGGTGTACCAGCTGTTTCTGGACGTGAAGCGATCGACACAGTACCTGATGGAGTACCAGAGCCAGTACATGTTCAATGAAGTTCCAGGGGAAGCAGATGGGGATGATACCATGCAGTCTTAGAGCAAGTGGGTTGGTTTGTGCTGGCTGGTGTATTGGATGCTTAGGTTGATTGATGTGTTGCCCTGAGACTATCTCCAACAAGCAACCTAAAAGGAGACCCAAATCCAAAATGGGTCTCCGATGGTACTATTTCAGTCTCCAACAGAGTACCCATACCCAAACCCAAAATGGGTTTTCAGGAGAGAGAGAACCCAAATTTGGGTATCCTCTCTCTTCGTGACCCATTCGCAGAAACGATTCTCTTTTGAGTCTTCTGTTGGAGAAATGAGTTTATGGGTCACGAACCTTTTTACTGTAGACAACCTAAAGTAGTATATGGGTCTCCGATTTGGGTCTCCGTTGTTGGAGACAGTCTGACATGTGGTAAATGCAGACTAGCTGCTGTAGGTGACTTTACAGTTTGGTGTATTTTTATCAAATTTTATCCCAGCGGGGATTCATGGTTTGTTTGGATGACTCTGCCTATCTGTACGTGTATATTTGCGTAAGCTCAATGTCTTGAAATCGACAAGTACTTTTAAAGAGCTTGTATCTCGCAGCCGTTACATTCAACAAGTCGTAGGATTTCTTTCACCGGGGTTGTGTGAAAAAATAATCCGTGGCAGTAGTAGGAGTACGTGTTGCTCATCCAGTTCTTTACAAATCTATTAAGCGAATTGAAAATTATGTCCAGTATTTTGGCGGGCATGTTTAGTTCCCTCATTTCCATCAAAAGTTTTCCATCCCAGAGAACCGTGTCAGTTCATTTCTATTTCTGTGCAACTTTTCACCAATTTCTTCTCAACTAAACACGCTCTTAAGAGGGCAGTGTACGTCTCGTCCTTGGCGCTGAATAACTGTGAGACCGATCGGTACTGAAAGCCGACACACCAAGCTCGGAAGTCCCTAATTTGTTCCAGAACTAATCTCTAGCAAACCAGGAGATGATGAAACCAGAAAATTCCTAAAACTGATCTCTAGCAGAAAAATGTCAATGTTTGAAAAACACAGGAGATTCCAGAATAACTAATATCAGCAGAAAAACAATCAGCAAGGTATGGAACTTTGAACTCGGAGGTTCCATGGCAACGAAGAAACAATGCAGTTTATCAGTGCTGGAAGATATAAGACCCCAGCAAATCTTTTGCAGTCACAGCAATGAACAATCCCACCGGCCTATTCTTGGACAGGCTCCGCGTTTCTAAGATGCAAACACGAAAAGCCAGCGCACAATAATTGATGTATGCCGCTGTGCGGCTGCACACAGACAAATGGAACAACCCCGGTGGTGAACACGTATGTCAGGCCCCGGCTATGAAGGCAACGACGCGTTCCATGAGCTGCTTGGCTCTCTCGCACTCGGGCTTGAACAGGAAGAAGACGTGCCCCTCCCCCTTGGACTCGAGCCACGCCGCGCTCCCTGGCCATGCGCTCGCCGCCACGGCCTCGTAGTAGGCGCGGTCCCTCGCCGCAAGCCAGTCTTCCTCCGCCGCGCACACCAGCATCCGCTCGCACCCGAGCCGCTCCAGCGCCGGCGCGGCGCCCGGCGCCGTCGGGTTGATCCACGGGTCGTCCGCGCCGCCGGCCGCGTCGGGGCACGCGACCGCCCACATCTTGGCGGTGATCGCGACCGCGCTCTCCGACTCCCCCTCGACGGCCGCGCTCCCGACGAAGAACGGGTGGAGCAGAACTGCGCCCTCGATTATTTTCGTCCCGCTGCCGGCGCCGGACACGGACGACGCTCTCACCAGGAGGTTGTGCACGATGTTTCCGCCGGCGCTGTCGCCGGCGACGAAGACGCGGGAGGCGTCGCCGTGCGCGGCGAGCCAGTCGTCGTCCTGCGCGGACGCCGCCCACCGGAGCGCGGCCCAGCAGTCGTCGTAGGCCGCCGGCACGGGGTGCTCCGGGGCGAGGCGGTAGTCTACGGACACGGCGAGGACGCCGGCCGCGGCGGCGAGGGAGGCGACGTAGCTGTGGTACGTGGCGGACTTGGCGGACTCGATGATGAACCCGCCGCCGTGGAAGTAGACGAGGACGGGGAGCTTCTTCTTGCTGGAAGGTTCTTGGAGTTGGAGCTTGGGCAGGAAGAGGCGCACGGTGAGGCCGGTGTCGGCGTCGAGGACGACGTCCTTGGAGGCGACGCCGCTGGCATCGTCGCCGACGCCCGCGGCCACGATCACTGTTCGGTGGAAACGATCTATCCTGCCGCTCTTGTAGATGCGGAAGTGCTCTGGGGCGTCGAACAACACCTCGTCGGCGTCCGGTTCCATGGCTAATTGGCTACCCGACGAGGTGTCGTATCAGGAGGCCGTTGGCTATTGGCTAACTTTGTGTTGAAGCTTGTAAGCTTCAGAAATAGAAGCTGGTTTTAATGTTGTTGCTCTGCACTTGAAGACAGAGGGCGTGAAAACGGACTTGGTAAAACCCGCGCAGCTGTACGATAATTCTTAGGTGAGTCTGACAGAACGTGACAAGTGCATTTTGCGTGATCCTTGATGTCATCCTAGTTTTTTTTTTTCAAAGTCATCATTATCACTCGTCGGCCACAGAAAATTGTAACAGAGTGATCAGAAAATCAAATCAGTCTTAAGCCAACATTTGGCATGTGCTCGATACTCCAAGAGGTTTCGCCCGATGGATTTATGGAGCTTTGCGGTTAGATACAAGGGAGGGCCTACATTGAGCCGAGCCGAGAGTAACTTTCTTTTGTTTTTAATAGACAATATACCTATTTTTAGTTATAAATACACATTTTGATGTGGTCTTTTAAATAAGGTGTGTACTTGGTGTAATTAGGATATAACTTCTCGTGTCGAGACCGACTAGGATCCATGTATTATCCGACCTATAACTTTGTCCCGGGCCCGTTAGGAACCCTTCCAAAACATCAATCAACCAAACACAATGTAATCCTCCAAACATGATGTTATATGCAGATGGCTAGTTTTTTTTCTTTGCCCTTAGTTGCAGGTCATATTATTTATGTTTCTGTCATTCTAACTTTTTTATATTGAGGTGAGGTTGTGAGTTATGAACTCTTATATCTTAATAAATTGCTTGTTCGAACAAATTTTCTCAAAAAAATAAATGTAAACTAAAATAAGCAAAGGGGGAAAATATTTGTTTCGAAAAAGAGATTTACAACATTATCGGCTTGTCGTAATGTTTTGCTTCTCGGTAGTTTTTAAGTGTTGGTCTAAAAATATGATAAGCCGCTCAAGATATCAACAAATATACCTATTCATCAAATTTCTAATATCCATTCCAGTTATATAATTTTTATTATAACTTGGACATGCCTCTTTATATACTTTAAGCGCATATATATATATATATATATATATATATATATATATATATATATAGTTTTTTCTTATGTTTGTGCCTCTTAGTAGTCACTACTATTCTATCAAAACACACTCGGAGAAAATTGATCAAAATAACAACATTCGACTGCTAGTATATTCTAGCTTTGACATAACACATATTTCTACAAGATGATTATAAAGTTTTGAGTCAAATAACAACATTCGACTGCTATATTCTAATTTTGTAATCTTAAATGCACTAATAAATATCTGTTAAAGAAATTGATTAATAAAAGGAAAAACTTTCCAAATAATAGAGTTATGAAACTTATAATAAAACTTTAGAATAAACAAAATTCCAAAGAGATGTAGGGCGCATAATAACACACCCTTCCCAATTGTGGTAAATAGACAATAATAAATAGAAATTCAAGAGTTAAATACATGGGCAATATTCAAAGTTGTCTCGAGGTGTCATCCAGGCCTCTAGACTCAAACTGCATTTTCGGACTTCTAAACTTATGTCACAGTGTCATTCGGATTCTTGAACTCTTAAAATGCAATTTTAGATTCTCGAACTTTTGCTCGAGTGTCATTCGAGTCACTAAACTCTCAAAATGCATATTCAAATCTCAATATTTGTCAACTGCCACTAATGGTGGCGCTTCTCCTTGTTCGTCGCCTTTGCAACCATCTTTTGGCAGCGAACACACATTTGTCACGTAATGCTTGACTGGGGAGGGAGCTGGAGGAATTTCGAGAGTTTAGAGACTAGAATGACACAGCGGGGCAAATTGGAGATGTGAAAAATGTATTTTGATAGTTAGGGATCTAGATGTGAAAATGTATTTTACTAGAAATTCAAATTTCCTAAAAAATCTAGTTTCAACAAGTTCAATTTCTATTTATTATTCAATCATTATTCATCTAGAAGGAACATCATGCACACAAAAACCAATTTATTCGATCCCATAAACTTCACGAGTTCAATGACGGCTGAACCTCAAATGATGCGAGCGCACACAATGCGCGGGGAAGTTAGGCCCCGGCTATGAAGGCCACGACGGTGTTCATGAGCTGCTTGGCGTTCTCACACTCGGGCTTCGGAAGGAAGAAGACGTGCTCCTCCCCCTCGGACTCATGCCACGCCACGTCCCCGGGCCACGCGCTGGCCGCCACGGCCTCGTAGTACGCGCGATCCCTCACGTAGAGCGCGTCCATCTTCCCGGCGCACACCAGCATCCTCGCGCACGCGAGCTTCTCCAGCGCCGGCGCGCCGGGCGCAAGCGGGTTCATCCTCGGGTCGTCGGCGCCGCCGACCGCGCCAGGGCACGCGTACATCCAGAGCCCAGCCATGGCCGCCGGTGCGCCCTCCGGCTCCCCCTCGATGGGCGTGTTCCCGCCGAACCACGGGTGGAGCATGATGGCGCCCTCGACGCGCGGCAAGCCGCCGGCGCCGGACGCCCTCAGCAGCATGTCGTGCACGATGTTGGCGCCGGCGCTGTCACCGGCGAGGAACAGGCGCGCCATGTCGCCGTGCTCGGCGATCCACTCGTCCTGCGCCGACGCCGCCCACTGCAGCGCGGCCCAGGAGTCCTCGTAGGCCGTCGGGAGCGGGTGCTCCGGCGCGAGGCGGTAGCTTACGGAGACGACGAGGACGCCCGCCGCCGCGGCGAGGGGGTTGACGTAGGTGTGGTAGGTGGCGGAGTCGGCCGACTCGAGCAGGAACGCGCCGCCGTGGTAGTAGACGAGGACAGGGAGCTTCTTGGACGGATCCTGGAGCCTTGGGAGGTAGAGGCGCGCCGAGAGGCCGGTGTCGGCGTCCAGGACGACGTCCTTGGAGGTCACCCCGGTGGCCTCGTCGAGGCCGGCGGGGAGGACCGGTGGACGGTTCAGGCGCTCGATCTTTCCGCTCTTGTAGATGCGGAAGTGCGCCGGGGACTCGAAGGCCACCTCGTCGACGGCGGGCTCCATGGTCACGGAGGAAGGTGTCGGTGCGGCTTTGGCGAAGACACTGGTAGGCTTGCGAAGATAAGATGGATTTTTTCGAAATGGAAAATCAATTGCGTTAGCTGTTGAACCCGGCCAAATCGCTGGAACCCATGGCGTAGACAAGATCCGGAGCTCGGTCCTACCACGGCACGGAATTGCTGTGATCGTGTGGCAAAGAGCTCGCTTCATAATAAACTGTTGCATAAAAGAGTACTCCAGGGTCCAGGCCTAGCACACCGGCTTCGCATAGATCATGACCCACATTTTTGGGTCGGACCACAGCATTTGAATGAGGTGGTGATAAGGTGAGCGATCAGCTCAGCCTCACTCTTGGGAGTGAATCGTGACCACTCGTGCTTCGGGCCATATTGGATGATAGTATGATACTACCATTCTGGCACATGGGTCATGCACGAGCAGAGCCAAAACATGTCTATGTTGGCCTCCCAATTGAATCGTCTCCCAGGCATCGACCACCGAACGGCCTTCTTCACGACAATAGTTTGTGCAGCCACAATTTCCTTATCGTGGCCACGGGAATGCTCCCACTCAATTTTGTTTGAGCATATCTTTCATTAAGAGGAAGAAGCATAGTATAATGGAGTGGTCGAGCACAGGGAGCTGAAGCCGCCACATATAACGAAACACAAATAACACTCCACCATAAAGGATGGGAACAACCATACACAGAAAACAAGAAACTAATATATTACCTTCAAATGGATGAGTGCATCCGCTCAGCCCCCTTCCCCGTAGAGCAATTCTTATGGATACGCTGACGGGCGGGCGCAAGAGAACTCCAGCTCACTCTAGCTGCCATGCTGTGATGGTGGGGCCCACACTCATTGAATGAGCTGCACATCCCGGGTGCTACGTGGAAGGACAGGGCTGGGGGAGGGGAGGCCAACACTGAGACCGATGCATTGCGCCTGCTTTTGATGGACGTTTAGCCACTCGCTCACTTTTTTCTCTCTCTGTTTTCTCCCTCTTTCACATGAGATTGTGTCCTACCATTTAGCTTGCTGATCTGGCCTTATAATACTTGCTCTTATCCAGGATATACTATGCAGCTCTACAAATCTCCATGCAAACAACCAAACACACACTCTTTCCAATGCAGAGCCTAAAGCTCTAGGCAAAACAAACGAAGAGACGCAGTGCATATAATTCTACTACCCTGTTCGAACTTTGTATTCTTGGAGCGTGTATCAACGTGAAATAGAAACTGCTCGCATGAAACTACGAAACCTTATCATAATTCATAAAGCTTAGTGGCAGAGTAAGCAAATTCGTGAAAAGATGCAGGGACGCGACAACACTCTACTGACCTTCTCGACTGTGGCTACATATGTCTACAAGAAAAATTCATACCCGGACAAGGACACCGATTTATTCAATCAGAAACACTTGCACAAGTTCAGTGAAGGCTCGAACCTCGAATGCTGCTGAGTGCACACAACAGAGGGAGCAAATCAGGCTCCAGCTATGAAGGCCACGACGCGGTCCATGAGCTGCTTGGCGTTCTCGCACTCGGGCTTCGGGAGGAAGAAGACGTGCTCCTCCCCCTCGGACTCGAGCCACGCCGCGCTCCCGGACCACGCGCTGCCCGCCACGGCCTCGTAGTACGCGCGGCCCCTCGCACAGAGCCCGTCTTTGCTCCCGGCGCACACCAGCAGCCTCGCGCACCCGAGCTTCTCCAGAGCCGGCGCGCCCGGAGCCAGAGGGTTCATCCACGGGTCGTCGACGCCGCCAACCGCGCCCGGGCACGCGTACGCCCAGAGCCCGGCGGTGATCGCTGCAGCGACCTCCGGCTCCCCCTCTATGAGCTTGCTCCCACCAAACCACGGGTGGAGCATGATGGCGCCCTCGACGCGCGGCTCGCCGTTGCCGGACGCCCTCAGCAGCATGGCGTGCACAATGTTGGCGCCGGCGCTGTCGCCGGCGAGGAAGAGGCGCGACACGTCACCGTGCTCGACGATCCACTCGTCCTGCGCCGACGCCACCCACTGCAGCGCGGCCCAGGAGTCGTCGTAGGCCGCTGGGAGCGGGTGCTCCGGCGCCAGACGGTAGCTCACGGACACGACCAGGATGCCCGCCGCCGCCGCGAGGGGGTTGACGTAGGTGTGGTACGTGGCGGAGCCGGCTGACTCGATCATGAACCCGCCGCCGTGGAAGTAGACGAGGACAGGGAGCTTCTTGGACGGGTCTTGGAGATTTGGGAGGTAGAGGCGCACTGAGAGGCCGGTTTCGGCGTCCAGGACGACGTCCTTGGAGGCGACCCCGGTGACTTCGTCGAGGCCGGCGGGAAGGACTGGAGGCCGGTTCAGGCGCTCGATCCTGCCGCTCTTGTAGAGGCGGAAGTGCGCCGGGGACTCGATGGCCACCTCGTCTGCGGGGGACTCCATGCACCACGGGAGAAATGAGCAATGATCCTTGCACTTTTGTGCCGGCTGGATAGAGCCGATACGAGGCTTTTAGTACCGGCTCCAGACAACAGTGGCAAAAAAAACCACGTTAGTACCAGCCGGTACTAACGTGCGCTCCCGCCCCCACCTCCCAACATGCAAATGACACGTTAGCCGGTACTAAATGTGCTCAAAATATTTAGTACCGGATAAAAGCTTCACCCGGTACAAAACTTAGAAATTTAGTACCGGGCGGAGCCATCACCCGGTACAAACATGCTGGCTCCCCTCATTTTATTCTCCTCCTCCGTCCTTTCATTCCATACTCTCTCTTTCTTCCTCTTCTTCCTTATCTCTTTCTTACTCTCTTCTTCCTTATCTCCTCAAAGCAGGTTGGTACGGTGGAGGTTGGCGCGCGGGGGGCGGCGCACCCGGCCGACGTGGGCCCGACGCGGCTCCTCTCGGCTGGCGCGGGCCAGGCGCGGCGCACCCCGGCTGGCGCGGCTCCCCCGACCGGCGCGGGCCAGGTGCACCCCGGCCGGCGCGGGCACGGCGCGCGGAGGCGCGGCTCCCCCTGCCGGCGCGAGCCAGGTGGCCCCGGTCGGCGCGCGCACGGCGTGCGAAGGCGCGGCTCCCCCGGCCGGCGCAGGCCAGGTGCACCCCGGCCGGCACGGGCACGGCGTGCGGAGGCGCGGCTCCCCCCGGCCGGTGCGGGCCAGGCGCGCGGAGGCCGGCCAGAGGTCCTGGCACGACGCCCCCCGGCCTCCCCTGCGTGGGCGCGGTGGCCTCCCTCTGCACAGTCTTGTTCTTGTGTTTTTCTTGTGATTGTGAGATCGTTGATTCTTGATTTTTGCTATTGTGAGACTCCGTGAGTTAGAGATTGTGAGATATATTTTTTGGATTTTGTGATTTGATTGTGAGATGTAATATGATTCTGAGATATATATACGCATGATTTGTGGGGTCTTGTGGGTTTGTTATTCTTGTGGCTTGTTCACTTGTTGATTGGAAAAATAAGAAAAGAATAAAAAAGGAAAGGGTTGATTGGAAAAATAAGAAAAGAAAAGAATAAAAAAAGAAAAGGGTTGATTGGAAAAATAAGAAAAGAAAAGGAAAAAGAGGGGGAGCGGAAGGCGGCTATGGGGGTTGACGAGAGAAAAGTTTAGTACCGGCTGGTAATACCAGCCGGTATTAAACGGAAGCACGTTAGTACCGGTTGCCTCTGACCGGTACTAACGTGCGGCACGTTAGTACCGGACCTTTAGTACCGGCCACAGCGACCGGTACTAACCTGTCCTGTGACCGGTACTAAACGTCAATTTTCTAGTAGTGATGGCCGTGGAGGAAGGTTACACAATGAAACCACTACAGTCTGCACTCGAGGCCTAGCACACCGGCCTCGCATAAATCATGACACGCGCCTTTAATAAGGTGAGCGATCAACTCGCATGTGATGAACACAGATTATTTACACTGCTGAAGACAATATTTGAGATTTAACTTAGATGAGGTCCACAAGTAAAAGGCCAACGGCAAATTGAGCGTAACCCAGCGTTCCTTGTGATAAAACTTGTCTATTTGGGTTTGAATCATCGACGCGGCATTGATTGTCTTTATTTTTCTGAATTTATTCCATGAACTTACAATAATATTTTTTAGTGATAGTCGACGTGCGTGTCAACAACGACGACGTGCCTATGGTCCAGAAATTTACACATCGATTGGGTCGAGATCTCAGCTAATCGTCGTGGGCCATCCAAGTGATGCTTGAAGTATATTTGACCATAGAGATCAACCAATCGTTCAAACAATCGTGCCTATGGCCGGTCCAGAAAGTTACAGAACATGACAACTGCATGCTGGGTGTTTTCTGCCACCTCTTTTGTAGTGAGAGTCTAATTGATCATTGTCACGGGTGCAGTGTTGCTCAAGCCTCACAAATAGAAGGGCCACAGGAAATCACCCAACATACATGATACACCTAGTGTGACTTTCTCCTTGAATTACAGCACTCTCGTAGATTTAGTGGTTTAAGAAAGCCAGCAGCGAAGAATGGTAAAAGAGAGACTGCCGGTACTATATTGCACTAGTGTTAAATTGTAAAGAAAAGTGAAGAGGCGTAGTGACAGAGCTCGAGATTTTAGTTTGCATAGAGATTTCAAATTTGAAATCCGAACACATGCTTCAAGAAGACTCATCTCCATCTGGCCGCCAAGGAGTCGTAGTACGCCTGGTCCTCGCGAGTCGGCGAGTCGCGACTAGCGAGTGCGTCCTTCCCGGCGCACACCAGCAATCAGCATTCTCGTCACTCGTCAGCATAGGGATCCAGTGCGCAAGCAGCACTGGGTGCTCCGGTGGTCCAGTCAACAAAATGCATCTAGAAATGCACATGCATGGAAAACTTTCAACCAAGATATTCAAACACCCGGGTATGCCAAATTTGAGTTTGAACAAACATGTATACAGAGTGAAACAAAGAAAAAGCCACAAACTACAATGCCATACGTATTTTACTTTTCTTATTACATCAGATTTTGGTTGGAATTTATCATGCAATTTTTTATATGTATTTTGTCTACGGGATCATTAGAGCACCTTAGTAGATGCGCCCCCTCCATGCTCTGGAAGAGGGTGTGAAGAACTGTGGCCACACGTGGCTGGGCCCTTGGATGATGAAAAAATCAATGTGGTGGGGTAGAAAATTGTTGGAATTTAGAGGGGCATGACCTGGCAAGGCTATCAGCCTCAAAAAATTGGCAACTTCTTAAATGATAGAACACACGATTTACTCGTTCAAAGGATGCATCTTCGGTAAATCCAAAGAACTGTAGCCATCCTAGTGAAAGGAAGTTTTTTCGCGACCGCTAGTGAAAGGAAGTACAGTTTCCCATTCTACAATGGACTAATGATTAGATTTTTATTGATGCAAATTGTGGTATAAAATATCCTAAAAGGAAGAAAACTGTATATAATTTAAAATCAGCTACAACAAATTTGTAAGACATTACAAATAAAAAAGATTATCCTTACTGTACAGCAGAAGTGATCATTGGTAGTACAAAACTGCTCTATGCACTGATCTACAGATTGATCTGCTATTGGACTGCTAGCCGCTGGAGATGGTCCATGAAAACCTGAAAGCTCACATCATCTGTGAATATGACGTCTCCACCAGGAGATGGATTATCCGAGTTATATGTCACTGATGGATTTAACTTCGCCAATAAAAATCGAGCCTGCAGTTTCAGAAGAAAGTAACTTTCAGTTCTTTCTAGTGCATATAGCATAGGGAAAGGTATGCCACGACAAAGGTTGGGATGAGACTACAGTTGAAATAACGTTTTATCGATGGACAGTAGTTCTCTATCCTTGGTGAATATTGACCATTCCTCGAAACCATAATAAAGTTTATGGTTCATACACACTAATTTGAGCACTGGTGGTTAGACATGAGTACATGACAAATGGTTTGATCCCAAGGCTGTTTTATTTGTGATAACAAATGGAATCATCAGGGACCTATAATGAAAGTAAAGGACCAGGCCTTTATTTGAGAACTAGTAGTGGTTAGATGTGACCACTGGCATGACAGTTCCTTGGATGTAAACCACTGTGTGGTTGAGATGAGGCCTTTTTTTCATTTTAAACTAAAATAGGATATAGATATGCAACAATTGTTGAACAGTTCATCATTTCAATGCCATAGATCCATAACAGGGAGCATGCTACATGTTTAACTGAAAGTTAGGACTTACGAATATTACTTCACTAACCCAATTGAAAAAAAGAAACCAAAGAATTATCAACCCACCAGATCACGTACAAACAGAACTAGGGAAATTCAAAATGGACGAAAAAAAAGAATACCTGAGATCCATATTGATCACAGACTACCAAACGGGGTACAGGAAACCGCTCCTTTATTATTGAACTAGCTTCCTCGTGTGGAGCTTTTAACAATTGAGCAAATGCCTGAACATCGTATAAGCACATGATGTCAACTATAGCATATAATCCACAATGCAGTGTAGATATGATCTACCTTGACCACCATAATATAAAAATAGTGACAATTGGTTGTGAAGGTGAAGTAATAAACTAGAGTTTGTTTGAAAATTAATGCGTGAGCAAAAAGGTTTTGTATCTCAGCAGACTAACATTAGAAAGCTGTGAGAATGGTTACCTCGTGACCTTCTTGATCTTGGTAACCAGCATTTCGCCACTGTGCAATGGTTACCCCATGGAATATGACAACAGTAAAATAAGAATCCAACAAAAGGATCTTGTCAGAAGCAATTGCAGTTACATCCAATAGAACTGGTTCTGGCCCTGACTGAAATGAATAGGATATAAGTGAAGGCTGAATCATCACAATTGCATTGACTACGTTCTCTCTGTCCAACATCATTCTAAAATATGCAGTTTCATCAGGACTGTTATTAAAAACCTACACAAGAAACAAATAAATTAATATCCAGAGATGTAAACCTTCCATATTTGAAGTGTTGCTTAATGAAAAAGGGGTGAACAGTCTACCTGAACAAATTGAGAACGTCTCAAATTAAAAATAAACTGGGGAAATATTGATAGACGTGGGGATAGACTGAAAGATGAGGGTGTTTCCTTCTGATACTCTCCAAATTTAGAACATATACGTATCAAAGCTCGATCAAGCCATCTTACTGGGTCAAAATCAACCTGGAACAATCCATGACAGGAAAATATTACACTAAGATGAGCTCAACTAATTATAACTATTGCGCATACTTCGTGAATCCCTCCAGCCTATATACTCCAAAAGTGGTCTGTATAAGCAGATGTAACAGATAATGTATTAATATTGCTCCTATAAACTTCAGGAGCAGACTTAACAAAAAAAAGTTACGATTGTTGAGATCTGGCACAACACTTTTGTGACCAATAATGATTCAATTCCTGTTTTAATAATAATATAGCATGCTAAGTTGACAATCTTATCAAAACAGCAAAGAGGCTCATTGTACAATAGCTTAAAACTAAAGTAATACCATTTTGCATTGATGCTAAAGCAAAGATATGCTGGGGGTACCTCAGTTTCCATCTTAAATGACACCAAGCGTGCCATGACTGCAGCAGCAGCTTCTTGATCAAAGCCAGCCACTAACTCCTACAACACAAATGAATATGCTAAGGAATGAAGTTTTGCTTCAAAAGAGGGGGGAAACACAAGAAAGGAATAGAAATCAGGCAGGCCTGTCTTGAATTTAGAAAAGTTCATCATATCAGCTAAACAAACTATAGCATGCTGAAAAAACAAAGTGCTTGAAAATTCAGCATTAATAAATCAACCAAATAAAAGAAAACTTACCTCCACATTATCAGCACCAGAGACCCATCTTCTGGATATCGTGGTTGATCTTAATCTCATCTGACCCTCATTGTGCTGATAGCTGAATGTGGCACCCTCAAGTTAGTAAGACAAAGTCATCCAAAACAGAGTTAGCTACTTACATATTGTATAGGCCAGAAGAAACCAAAAAATCTTCTTACTAGGTTAAGAATTGAAAGTAAAATTGATTGCTTGTTGATTGACTGATTGAATCTGGGCCATCTTTTTTTGCAATATCATATACAAAGCAAAGTGATGTTTTTCTGTCAAGACCGCACATCTTCCAAGCACTAGTGTTTCCTTGACCAATAACAGTGTCTGAAGACAAAGGACTTTTCTGCATAACATGGCAGCAATATTTGAAATGACAGAGGGAAAAATACACATGCAAGCTTGTTGTATTACTAATTAATTAACAAGTAGCTATCAAATGATCATAGTGTCATACCTTCTCCATGGAAGTACAAGGTCCAATGATGCCTTGAACCTTTACATCCTTTGAACAGTTAATCTCAAGAATACCGCTGCAGAAGCAATTTAACTAATTAATGAATCAAAATGACACCACTCCATAAAGGTACTCACGCCTATTTCAAATGTAAGCTGTTTTAAGATATGTTTTGGTAAAAAAAACTTTCAAATTTTTACCACCAATGTGCAGATGAAGAACATAAAACTGATATTACTATATTCAACATTAAAAGGGTTTCACAATACTCAATGCCTCACATAGTTTCATGAAAACCACTAGTGAATATTGGAGACCGTGTCAGTGTCCTAAACGACTTACATTTGCAACCAGAGGTAGTAGGATGTAATAAACTAAGAAATCTCAGGTTCAATTATCCCAAGCAAAATCTTCCAGTAGTCTTTCAAAACCCAAACCACAAACCAGCCACTAGTAACCTACATGGGATAATCTATTCAGAGAATAACAAGACGATGTCTTTACAATCATGGCAGTTAGTCAGCTTCCCTTATGGTCAGTGTGCAATCAAGGCACACTAGATGCTACGTTTTAAGCAGCAGTTAGCAGTCAACCCACTTTTAAGCAATTGTACAATGCCTTGTTGTGGAAAACAGCTGTGACACAGTGAAAGCTAATGGGACTATGCACAACTGCATGTACATCCTGGTGCATAGAGGAATCACTAGATGTGATTCTATGGTATTCGAAGAAAGGGAAACCAGGTGTGAAGTGTCTCAGATGCACCATTATCAAAAGAGATATGAAAGCAGTACCTCTGCCAATTAAGAACTGCAGCTTGCATGCATAAAGTTTTAAAAAGCAAAGGTGTCTCAGTTCAAGCCCTTAAGATTGCAAATTTGATCCTCTGGAAACAATCAAATAAAGTCATGCTACCACAGCAATTAAATTAAGATAGATGAAAGAACATTTACTTGAATGATAGACCGAGGTTGTCATCTGCTGATTGAAAAATGCGGATAAGTGAGTCCTTGAAAACAGAATGACCAAAACTTTCAGCAAGCACAACTATTCCTCCAGTCTTCTCAATTGCAACCTTCATTTCAGCGACTCCGACCTATAAAATCAAACCAGAAAGAAGAAATTTATTAGTTTAGAACAACATAACCACACATCTCAATTTACACCAAAATACTGTGCAGTGGTCCTTATAATGATCTGCCCACACGAAATTGACTACAGTGATTGTCATTGGAATCAACTGTGTACATTGTCTTTGATGTAAACATTGGAAACACAATTCAAAAAACATTAGAAATGTCTTGTTTCTTATGTGACCTATTTTGGAAAGTTGTTAATGGGTATATCAAATTAATTCTGCATTGTGATGTTACAGATTTTGATTGGCAATCCAGACCATGTTTTAAATTATGTATATGCAAATGATATACTCTGATGCATATACACCTGTAAAGCCAAGGGGTTTTAGCAAAAGCAACAATGAAAAAACTAAAACTTTAAATCAAATCAAACTACAAGTGTAATGATGATGTATAGGCTGAAAAGAGAATGTCATCAAAGGAAACGTTCAGGAAGCTGGTTTTTGTCCCCAAAGAGTTAATGACTTCACACTTGAAAAAAAAGGAAATCAGTGCCAAACCTGATCAACTGCACAGGCAAACAAATCCAGCACATGCCCTTGGTGCGCAAGCTGCTTTGCTATTTGATCATAGAACTTAACAGCTTTGTCATAAAGTGGTGCGGAGTCTTTATCAAGGTCCTTGTGTGAGCGAATTGGCTCTGATAAGGATTTGGATACGATCTGGAAATTTTGGAAGATAGTCATCCTACTGCACAGGAAAGCATATTACAGGAGCATCTCCGAACGATATAATTTCATGTATGAAAATCATAGTTAGCACTAACTCTAAAGCTTAATCATTATTGCCAGGTGATGTGAAGGGAATTGTGGAAAATGGAATCCAACGTAAGTAGTGAGATAAATATGAGTTGGCTATTTCAAGAAAAGATACAGCAGCATCTTCTGACAAAACACAGGTACAACAATAGAAGTGAAGGATGTCTTTGATCTTCTTTCAAATCACTTATGGCTATATCTCATAGTATAAAGCAAATAAAGAAGTACACAGTATTTATCATACTATTACAGGTACTCCAACATAATCCATCCTATGAGGTTCAAATGACTGCTTCCAGAATCGTGGCTACCGAACTTTTTCTTTTTTTCCTCTTTTTCCGCGCGCGCGCGGGGGAGGGGGGGGGGGGGGGGGGGGGGGGGGGGGGGTTAAATCATTCCATTCCGCTTAAGAACATGGGGTTCAAAATGAACAATAACACTTCTCGAGATCGAGACTATAGGAACCCATGTAGTTTCCCGAGAAATATAAAAAAACTCGACCTGCGAGGGGCAAGCCGCCCCCGGGCATTGTACGTAAGAAGAAGGCCTTCTCACACAGACCGAGAAAATCCCCGAACCCTGGCCCCGTCCAGACACTAGGAGACGTAACCCGTGAGACTCCTACCTGGGCCATACACGGTCCTCAGGCCGACCTGGGCCGTCTCTTGACTAGTGCTTTGGCACACGGGACCAGCGAGGGAATTTTTTTATTTTCCACAAATTGTGCATCACCTAGGAAATATGTAGGTTGTATATTGGCAAAGGGAACTTTCCAACTGGTAGTTTAAGAAACCCAAGATAGATTAACAAATACCATCCGGTTGAAAGAATTTGGACTTACAGAACCAGGTCCCTCTGTAGATGGACCACCAACAAATGCCATTATCCTAGCGCCTGATCCAGGGACACAAACCCCAAGGAGATTGGCTGCAACACTTAAGGCAACTCCTGTGCACCTTGATGCCCGCAGATCAGCTGGAACAGGCCAAGGATCCTTTTGCATTTCTTCAATAACCTACATGCAGTGAATTATATCATGGATTTGCAATATTGAACATTGAGGATATATTGTATGGTATGAACAGTGTTATTTCCTATGTTACTGTAACTGGTTCTTAACTGAGTTCAACACAAACTCGCATTCAGAAGCAGGCAGCAGGAACCTAGCGATGCTCTCAGATGAAAGACCATCTCTGGTACCGGCAATCACCCCAGTGGTGGGTTTTTGCTTCCCTGCAAAGAAGCACATTTGTTCCAATATTTGTTCCTTGGTGACCTCCTTTGTTCCCTTGAACACATATGACTTTGGCAACAAGCCAAAACCCAACTCGTGAACCTGAATGGACAGATAATGTAAATGTTACTAAACTAACCGATTAAGCATCGAACAGAAAACCTATATGGAGCATTAGTTAGAAACAGTGAGCTTTTACCTGCACATACGTTCCAAAAGTAATGAATCCAACAAGGGAATTATCTGGTAATAGCTCAACAGCTTGTGCCAGTGCAGACTTCAGATAACCGATTTCTTCTTCAATCATGCAAGTATCTACAACAAAAATGAAAACCGGTGGCACTACAGGACCAGTTTCCATTGATGATAGGTACTCAACGGTGGTATACTGAGGAAAGAGTTCTGCAGGAAGGTTATGTTCTGAAACCGAGGAGTAGTGTTGAGGGAATTGATTGCGTTGAAAGCAGAATGGACAGACCCAGATCTTAGCAACATAATCAACAATGGAGAAAGGATTGAGGATGGAACGACACATGCGACAGCGAAGGGGTGCATATGGGAGGACTGGGATATCAGGAATTGGTTTTAGAGGTGTATAGATAGTGGAAACAGGAATCACACAGTTCAAAGCCTCCTGCTTTGTGCCTGGAATAACATTCCAGGGCATCCTTACCCCATCTTGTGCCTCTAGGTCAAGGAACTCAGACATCTTCAATGCAGCTGCCTGTTACAACGGTTGTATGAGGCTTCCACAATTCAGTCAAGGAAATCTGGCCTGCAAATATCAATCAATAGGATGTGAAAAATGGTGGCCACGAACAAGGGAATAAACAGTCCAAACAAAAAAACAGAGAAAAACAATCACAATTCAATCAGCTCAAGTACCACAATGAACACCGACCATTCAAACAATAGAAACTCTGTTCTGGAACTTTGAAACATTCAATAACTGAAGTTATAACTGTGTAGCTCTAAAGTCTAACTGGTACTTCATGAAAAAAGAATATCTACATTCTAGTAAAAATAAGATTACCTTGAATTATAAAAAAAAAGTGCATAAAACCACATGTTCTGAGTTCTGTAGTTATCTATTTGTTTGCCAAACCTTACATGCTTTGGCTTAAAACACATTACCCCAAGGATAATGGTCCTATTGTTTTACCAAACTCCACCTTTAAGAAGACCCATGGTGCCACGTTGGCACGCTGCCTGTGCCCCCACCTTGTACATCGGAATGTGACAACACAGGTGGAACAGAAGTGTTGACGTTATGTTCTGTAGCCAGGATACCAGGTGTGTGTGTGTGTAACAATGGGCAGTAGATTGTCGTAAAATTCTCTGGATACTTGCAATTTCCTGGCCATAAGACCAGGGTTTGACCCCTGTTTTTTCTAACTATTAACGTTCTTTTGAATATCCTATCACCAAGTTGCAGACACTGAAGATTAATTTGAAATGGTAGGCACTGTGAAAATGCCAGCATAAAATGAGATTACATACAAATTCTTAGTGCCCTGCATAATTGGAAATAAATAAAATGTATAACTGAATTTACACTCTATACACCGCAGAATCAAACCAAAATATGGTTACTCTTTGAATCAACATCTTTGCTCATAGTAAGAGCACTAACGTTCAATAAACCTTTCGAAATGTATTCCGGGTGCATAATTTAATACATTGACCCGCCACACGAAATTAAGTCACAGGAAACCACAAAAATACTCAAACCCCGGACCAGCCTAAAGAGATGAGAGCTGGAGTTTACGCCTGGAAAGCTAACAAAGGTTCCTTCCAAACTGTCAATTTTCGTGTATCAAAAACCTACCGCAAATTACCAAGCACCGATCATGGAAATCTCGAACCGAATTGCCAACAACCTAGATCTCCGCGAGCACCATCTCGAACGCGAGTAAGAGAGGGAAAGAAGGCAGCTCACCTGTATCGCGCGGCGAAGTACTGAAGGATGGCTGCCCAGCTCCCAGAGCTGAGGCGGCCGCGGGGGGTCGCGGCGGCAGCCGGAGTCGGGAGCCGAGGCGGTGCCAGGCAGCTGAGGGCAAGGGGCAGACGGGGGAGGGGCGCGATGCGATCGGAGGAGAGCGAGGAGTTGGGAGTCGACTCGAGACGGCTTGCAGAGGAGGGAGAAGGGTGAGGTGGCGCAGGCAGCGCGCAGTGGGCCCGGGTGGTCGGCCAGGGAACGCTCGGGATCGGACGGGTGAGGTGTTGCCTTGTTGATGAGATGGCAGGCTGGACGGTTTGGATGGAGGGTGCTGACGCAGACGTTCCCTTTGTCTTTTCTTTTTCTTTTTGCCGCGGAGAAGGATCCCGCCAACTCAGTACACGCTGATGTGTACTCGGCCAATCCATGGGTGCCACGTCAGACGGAAACTGCAGGAGATGAGTCAGATCAGAATGTTGAGCATATGGGTCTTTGTTGGAATCCTTGATTCTGATTTTGGTACTGTTTTTTGTCTAACAAGAAGTTATGATCGCAATTCTCAAATAGGTAGTTCTCTAGCGTCAATTGATTTGTCTCTAATATCACACTTTACAAGTTCATTTAGGATTGACGTTGCTCCGAATATTTTGTTTTATATATTTATTACTCCTCGTTGAAATTTTGCTTAACATAAATCGCCAAAACTACACTGAAGTTCGGCTATCTGATGGCCTGATGCACAACGCCAAACATTCAAGGAGGGACTGTACATACAGGCCGGCCGTACCCAGTTTTTTTTTTCCGATGGAAAGAGGTGGTGGTGGAAAAAAAGAATCTAGGGCACTGGATGATTTAATCGGCGGCGGTAAATGGTGAATGATGGATAATCTAACGCCAAGACACTCTTTCTTGTTTGATAATTTGATTGATAGGTGACGTTTGAGAAGAAGATTTCTAACGATAATGAGGAATAGTGTTAAATCTGTTATGCCCCTATTGCTGCTCCTTTTTGTCTCCGCATTTGAAGTCTCCAAAGACCAACCATGACTTGGCACATCATATCGTATCATTGTGCATCATGGAGTAAATATACGCTTGCTACGGCTGCTGAGCGACGGAGCGTTAAATATCATGTTAGATCAACAAATTTGTTGACATGACAGTGTTATTTATGAGGGGAGTGTCATGGCTCATGGGATGAGAGAGGAGGTCATGGTGATGACACTCCCCCGACACAATTCTCAAAGTTTTCAGTCTTGGCAACCGTGCGATGACACTCTCCACTGAGACTGGACTAACTAAAATGCGCAGGATCTGTAGCAAAATGCACCTTTGCCCAATATGCTTCAACGAATCAGCGATGCGCAAAAGCGAGCAAGATCTTTGCACTGATGACTGAACCGAAGCGCCTCCACACAGCAAAGCTGCGGCTCTGATCTTAGACTGATAGATGAGGCAGTTGGCTCCACATCGTCCCATCATGAATTCTCTGCTGCGTTTCTGAATCCTGGGCTCTCAATTTGGAAGAAACAGAATTCAGAACCGGAGCTGTAGCGTGAACGTGAGTGATAGTGGAGTGCTTGGCCCCTCCAACCCAACGCTCTACTAGCCTCTAGCGATTAGAATTCCCTTTTCCTTTTGGTCACATCAGTTGGCAAGTCGCCGAGTAAAGGAGGCCAAACCGTGCGCTCCTGCTCTGCGCTTTGTTCCATCTGCTTTTTACTTGTCGGGGTGCAGAGCTGTCTTTACCTCATCCGAATGGAACAAAGAACTTTACGAACTTTTGTATGGAGAAAACAAGGAGCAAGAAAGTGAATTGGAAGTATCATTTCTTGGAACTTTAGATGAAATGAGGGCTCTGATCAGACACCAAATTAAAAACTACAGAGCATTCGACTCGCAAGACCTGAAAAGTACACCTGAGTTTATTATTCAGAGCACCTACGTACACCTGAAAATCCTCCCAAAGATCAAGGCCTCCTCAAACATGCAACATTTTCGTAGGAATTTCCCAGGAAGCTTCACATTTCGCCGCAGCGGATGTCTCGTTGTCCTGTAGAATTCCTATGAAATTCTCGCGTTCTAGAGGAGAGGCCGGAAGAACAAGACTATTACGAGAAGCGCCACCACTGTCGAAGTGTCGTGTCGACAACCGTAATCAAGCACGCACACAGTGAGCTAGCTGAAATCTTGCAGACGTCGTCTCGTATCAGCGGCGTTGCTAACACGGACGGCTCGAGGTCCTTTCTTTGGCTAATCATCATCAATGGCGACGCGGTTATTTACTGGTAGTAAGCTTGTGGGTGTGATACGCGGGAGCCGGGCTCCCGGCGAGGCTGCTGACGCTCTTGCGCCACTTCCACGAGTCGGCCGGCGTGCTGGGCAGCGGCGGCAGCGGGAGGACGGCGGGCCGGCGGCACAGCCCGAACGGCCACCCCTCGCAGTCCCGGAAGCGCTCCCACGCCTCCGGCGACCGCATCATCGGCGGCGTGTCCATCATCCCCGACGACGCTACGGTCGCCGCCCGGCTTGTGCTGCGCGTGAAGAAGCTCTTCACCGAGAAGAAGGCCTCGCTCTCGTCGTCCGCGTCGCCGTCGCCGTCGTCGTCGGCTGCCTCCTCCTCCTTCGCCTTGGCCTTCTCGTTGGCCCCCTCCACCACGACGCACGTCTTGGGGCTCGACAACTTCTCCAGGACGGTCCTCGTGTCGAGCGGGGTGTAGGACCATGCGAACGCCGCGCTCGACAGCGGCAGCGTCGGCGAGTCCAGGAGGCTGCACCTCGACCGCTTCTTCATCTGCCGGTTCCTCATCTCGGTCAGGACCACCTGCGCCAAGAACGCGATCGATGCACGTGCCCACGTTTACATTTTGTGCTCAATTCAATTTCCCGAAACGGATCAAGGACTCAAATAAACGTGTATATCCTTGTCAATTACCTGCTTGGTGTCGAGCGCTTCGTCGAGGCCGCTGTCGTCGTCGTCGTCGCTGTCCTCGCCGGAGCTCCAGCCGGCGCCGGCGGGGACCCGGACGCAGGGGACATGGCAGTGCGCGTAGGTCTCCCGGATGAGCGACGACAGGGACTTGCAGTAGTGACTGGCGGCGGCGGGCGGCTTGTTGGGTTTTTGGTGGAACTCCTGCGCCAAGCAAGGCATTGTTGTTGCTCCCTCCCTGATCAACCACACAAGGGAAGAACGGTGCGTGCGGCGAGCTGTTTTTTTGTTTGCGGCGGCGTTCATCCGATCGAGGGGAGCTCGTGATCCGATCGGTGAGGAGGAGTGGTGGGTATAAATGGTGGAGCTCGGTCCATGTGTGGAGATCGGAGAATGGAATGGGGTTCTTTGAGGAGGGGGGGATGTGGACGTGCATGACAAGTCCCCAGCAACTTAAAAAAGAGAGAGGGAGGAGGCTTGCTGTGGGAGCGTGTTGGCGTTTGTGGAATCCATAATCCTTTGGGTTGAAGGCTAAGTAACAAATACTGGGAGTATTTGAGTTGGACGTCGGACGAGAAATTGCGGCGGCAGATAGCAAATACAGGCAGTGCTACGTACTGAATGTTTACGTACACGTACGTGCCCAGTCGGTAAGCAGTTCATTCCAGGAATCGTCCCCGCAATAGTACATGTCCAAATAATGATTTGCCAATTGAACGTAGCTAGGCTGTAAAGACTGTTTGTGGTGAGATCTACCCATCAGAATTCACGTCCTCGATTCGTGTGCTCGTATTTTTCTAGATTTATTTAATTATTTCATAATTTTAACAGGCGTTGTTCTTTCAGTTGCAGGCAACGTGTCCGTGATAGTGAGGCGCCAGTGGTGGCTTTGTCAACCTTGAGAATCTGCCAGCTCAATTTTTCTAAAGCGTTCATATGGGCAAGGTTGTGCGCATGCATTCAAAGAGTTCAATATACCTATATACATTTGTGAGCATTTGTGTCTTTATCGTGTTTAAAAAAAATCATTGTCAATCTTGAGGATCTGCTAGCTCAATTTCTCGAACGCGTTCATATGAACAGGGTTGTGTGCGTGCATTTAAAGGGTTGAATATATATACATTTGTGAGTATTTGTGTCTGCACCGTGTTTTTTTTTAAAAAAAACATTGTCAATCTTAGGATCTACTCCCTCCATCCCTAAATAACTGTCTTTCTCACTTCCCGAGAAAAAACTTTGTTTAATTTTATATTTAAAAATATTATTATTTATGGTACATAATTAGTATCATTGGAAAGATCTTTTCGTCTAGTTTTTTAACAAATTTATTTGAAGATTCAAATGTTGCACGTATTTTTTACAAATCGAGTCAAACTCGTGGCACGCACACCAACGACGACACTTAAATAGGGACGGAGGGAGTACCGGCTCAATTTCTCAAAAGCGTTCATATGGGCAAGGTTGTGTGTGTGCATTCAAAGAGTTGAATATATATACATTTGTCTTTACCGTGTTAAAAAAACCATTGTCAATCTTGAGGATCTGCCAGCTCAATTTCTCTAAAGCGTTCATATGGGCAAGGTTATGTGCGTTCATGCATCTAAAGAGTTGAATATGTATGCGAGCGTTTGTGTCTATACCGTGTTTAAAAAACCACTAATTTCTTGTATGACCGTGTCAATGCCACGTGGATCCATGCCCCATGCCATTGACATGGGCAATGACATAAGTAGGGAATTAATCTATACTATAAAGCACGACGAAATTTTCGTTTCGTCCGTCGTCATCTATATCCCACACCGTCGGATTTTATGATGATCCAACGCTCTAAATTAATCTAAAGAGTCCATATTGATTATATCTCACCTTTGAGCCTACGCCGTCGGATTTTATGATGACCGAACACTCTAGATTAATTTAAATTAATGTTTTTTTTTCTAAAACACGTGCCTGCGGCACGTGCCCTTCTGCTAGTCTAATAAAAGGCGTATTTAAATGAGTGGAAATGGATAAAAGTGGTGAAAACTTTTTGTATTAGGCCGCGTGCACACAGATAAGAAATGAACTGACACGGTACTCTAGGTGAAAACTTTTTGTAAAGTTGAAGGAAATAAACAGCTCCAAAATTATCAATTTCTCACACAGTAAACATGCTCCTTAGCTAGAAAACGTCGAAGGATAGATGTACTCCAAATGAATTTTTGCAACATCTTTCTCCCGATGGTTTGGTGCGACGTAGTCCGCCACGGGAAAAACGAGACCTCTGTATACAGAAAGTTACTGCGACACCTGTTCTGTAACCTACACGATTCCCGGTCCCCGACGAGGTACCAAACCGGACCGG
Organism: Urochloa ruziziensis; assembly: GCA_015476505.1. Taxonomy (NCBI): domain Eukaryota; kingdom Viridiplantae; phylum Streptophyta; class Magnoliopsida; order Poales; family Poaceae; genus Urochloa; species Urochloa ruziziensis. The sequence continues at coordinate 53,304,002 of CM027119.1, read as the reverse complement.
TACTCCTTTTGCCGGTGAAACGTCGCGGCTCGGATGAAATTCGCCGTCTTGACTATCTCCACACTCAACCGGCCAGCACTCACGAATCCTGTGATCCACACGGCCGATCGAGGACGACTACCGTGCAGCGTACTCATGAATGCGGAACAGTTGCAGGCTTGTCGAAGCCGATAAATGGCTGGCGACTAGGCGAGAGGGGGGGGGGGGGGGGGGGGGGGGGGGGGGGGAACGACACCTCAGACTCCGGAGCCGCGCGCCGGCCGGCCGGCCCAAGTGCTCCGGCGGTTGCCGTGGCGGCATCAGACCAAGCCGGCTTCCGGCACGCACGCACGCGCGCGCGCATTCGTTCGCCCCGGCTGTTAGTTGCTCGTGTGTCCTCGCGGCGGGATCGGATGCGCTGCCGGTCGTGGCCGTTGTTTTCGCGCCTCTCTTGAAGCAAACGCTAAAAACAACCGCTCACCCGCTACCCCACTCAGCTCTACTACGCCGAGCGCGCGCGAGGCGAAGCTGTCCCTACCCGACGCGTAGGTTCTCTCGGCGGTGAGGTCGTCGTCACCGAGCACCGGGGCGTAGTAGAGGCTTACGCGTCGAACGACCCTTCTCGAGTGGGGAGGGAGGACGGAGAAAAGCGAAACCCCAGAGGGCAGCGTGCGTTCCGTTTCCTGATAGTGGTTTCATGTAGCTTTCAGGCTTTCAGCGCGCGGCATGGGGAATCGGAGAAAAGATCGGGATGCGACAGAGATTTCTCTTGTCGATGCGATATGAGGCTAGGGGGATCTCGTGCGATGCGACGAGGATCTGGTTCTGAACAGAAATGATTGAGCTGATGGACAGGGGCTAAACAAGGTTAGGAAGTTTGTTCAGGCACGATCTCTTTCAGTTTCAGGATTTTGTACAGGTATGATTGAGCTGATGGAGAAGTGCTAAACAAGGTTAGGAAGTTTGTTCAGGCACTATCTCTTTCAGTTTCAGGATTTTGTACAAGTTCTTTGCCGTGGATGGCAAGCAGTTCCTGACAGAGAACCATGCAAATACATCCGCAGAGAACAAAAAGAAAAAAAAAAAAACAGAGGAAGCAGAAGAATCGAGGAGATGTATGTAAACTCGTTTTTTTTAGATAATGAAATGTAGCCTCGTTGTCTCGTACAAATGACCTGCCGGTAACGGCCGGCACAATTTTCAAATGCTGAAAGATTATCCACATGCATAGAAAGATACACGTTGGTTCTGCTTTTGCATGGGATGCTGTCCTTGCTTAGCAGTACAGATACGGTCACAACAAGCTTTACTATAATAACTACCTGAGGAGTAAGGAGATCCAATGCCTGCTGAACCACCCATTTTATGATACAACAATGGCATCAACTAACAGGGATTTGTTGTCGAGGAACTATCACAATCAAGAATACCAAACATTCATTTACCTGTTGTTTGGGTGCATGATTGACAGAGGCTACCATTAAATTGGCCCATAAACAAAACAACGTTAACCAAAGGAGTACCGAATAACCACCACGGGAACATCGTCTTTAAATTCCCAGCGGCTGGAATTGACAATGGTGGTTAGCTGTGATTACAACGGTCAAAACGTCATTTATCACAACGCAACCACCATCAGGATCTCACAATATTTCCCAGAAGAACAAATAATCTTAGTGTGCACTATTTTCATGACAAACAGAGGCATATTCTTTCAACAATATGTTGTCATTTGATCAAACTGATCATTGCTGAAAAACATACAACTAGAATATGAAATATATCATGAAGTTTCATCTATGACCAACCTTACTTTAAGAGAACAAGAACCACAGCCCAGAACAACAGAAGCTATTGAAGAATCAGATGCCTGCTGTTCTACTTCTCCATCTGCACTGACGAAAATTCCCATCTGGCCGAGTTCACACGAAGTGATGATAAAATAATCACCACACCTACATGGGTACAGCAGCTCCATGGTATCAGCAGTGCCCTCGATGATCATATCCCCGACTTCGATTTCAGATGCAATGATCTCAATGTTCTGTCTGGATGATTGCAGCTGCTTATCATAGTCCTCTCTAGATGCAGGATGGCGTAGGATTTCCCAAGCTTTCTGCACACTAAAAAACTCTTGTTGCTCAGTGGAAGGCACAGATGACTCAGGACTTGTATGTGCTTTGTCAGGATGTGTGTTCAGAGCAGCAGACTTGTATGCTGCACGGATTTCGTCATATGTAGCATCTTCACTCACAGATAAAACCTCGTACAAGGTTTTCTGGATGGAAATATTGCTGCCTAGAACCATTGGGGAATCTGGACCACTGTCTGCAAGGGGCAAAAAACAATAAGTACTCAACTAATCCTGAATATGTAATAAATGCCAAAACACTTCTTTGAGCAATTATCATGAGTCAACAAGCAATGCATGTTATTTAGTCTATAAATTTTGAAATTAAAGGGAAAACAGCTATTTTATCGGGGAAACAGATCTTGGTTTGTGCTAATGAAGTAACTCTGGAAGCACCATCGATTTATACTTGGGTCCATTTCTGCTGAGATTAAGAGTTACAAAGAGGCATAAGACTTCTATTTTGGTTTAGGAACAACAAACAATCTAAATCACCAACACACCTCAAATATGTTAGATACATAGCAAACAGAATGAATCACTATTAACTCCGAAATCCACTTGATATGCAGCCCAGCCACCACAAACACAATGACACAATTACTAAAGCTTACATAAATGAGTAAAATGCATCAGAGGTCCATCAACTTGTAGAGAGGTGTCACTTAGGTCCATCAACTCTGAAAGTGCATTTTTGGGTCCATAAACTTTTTAAATGATTCACCGTAGGTCCATACCCCTTCGTTTATGTTTGTATTTTACAAAAACTTCCCTCTATTTCTTTTTCTTTCACATGGATAGCCTCGCGCCGCCGTTCAAGCCGACCACCAGTGCCTCGCTCTCCTCCACCGCCTTGCTGCCGACGGCGTTCCACACCTCCGCGCCGTGGAGCCCGTGCTCTCCCTCCTCCTCGACTTCCGCGATGACTCGATGAGGCCCACCCCACGTCGTGGGAGCACTCGGTGTCGGCCTGCAGCGCCGTCGTCCTTTCGGGCGCCAGCAGCATGAGCATGGCCAGCGGTGGCGGCGCAAAGAACCCACTCACTAGCTGCTCTTCCTGCCCACGTTGCCGTGAAGACAGAGATGCCGCTGCGGCCGGCGATTGCCTACAACCACCCGCTGCTGCAGCCGCTCTGCAACACCTCTGTCACGCTGAGCTTGACCATGTCCGCGCCGCCTACCACCGGCCCCGTTGGCGCAACTGTAGGCGTCTGTGTTGCTGCAGAAGGGAGCGCTGGGCGCCACCGTGCGCAGTGCACCACCTCGATGATGATGTCGGCGCAGGCCTAGCTAGAGCCTACTGCGCTGCAACACGACGATATGCTTTGAGATGAGGAAGAGGATGTGCTCGTTCTGCGTGATGGGAGGCAGTAGGCCACCAGCTCCTGTTTGATGCAGCAGAGCCGCGCTGCCCAATCGTCTACTCGCTTGATTTTCCATCGCGCTCAAGCTCTGGCATCCGAAGCAATGCAAAAGGGTACCAAGAACGCAAGAATATGCGGGCGCTGCGGCTGCTAACAGCGCTGCAAATCGGAGACAGCGACACGAGGTGGTTCTTGGTGTGGCCGTGACACGAGGCCGCGAGCAAGCACGCTGGCGGCATCTGGTACGTCTCGTCCCTCAACATCGAGAGATCGAGGATAGTGTCCTCATCTCAGCGAGCACGCAAGCGGCCGGCGGCATGGACCTCATCGATTGGCTGCATACTCACACGGATGAAGCTGCTCAAATTAATCGCCAGATTACACAGATTAGAACCCTTTTTGGGTGGATAGTGGCCAGAAGCACGGAGGTGCTATTTTCAATTGGAAGGTTCCAATAAAAATTCAGGAAAGCATGCACCGTGGGGGCGGCCATGGGGTTGCAATGCAGGCGAGTGTAGGACGAATGCTCAGGACAGGGGTGCGGCGGACGGGGGCTCGTGATGGCGCTGGCGCGGCGAGGGTAGGCAGGAGCAGTGGCACGGTGGCGCTCGGCAGCACTGCAGAAGTGGCAGCATGCGTAGAAGGCGATGAGGTTGTCGATCTGCTTGGCGGCGCCGAGCTAGTGCTGGTCTGCTTGAAGCCTTAACGGCGGCGCAGGGTTGTCTATGTGAAAGAAAAAGAAATAGAGGGAGGTTTTTGTAAAATAAAAACATAAACGAAGGGGTATGGACCTCCGGTGAATCACTAAAAAGTTTATGGACCCCAAAATGCACTTTTAGAGTTGATGGACCTAAGTGACACCTCTTTACAAGTTGATGGACCTCTTGTGCATTTTACTCTAAATCATCAATAGCACAAGTGAAGAAAATGCTGAAGGGTTTCTTCCACAAAATTCAAATCTTAACCTTACTATCTTAAAAACTTATCAGGAGGGTAGAATAAACCATCCGACATTCAACTATGTGGAAATAGTCATGTGAACATAACTGCAGACTCAGATTTTCGCCTACAATCATCACATGACTACTGCAAAATTCATTTAACTGTGTTTCTTCTAACAATGGCAGAGCAACAGATTTGGCAATTGAGTATTCTCAATTGTTAAGCCAAAACAAATGTTACAATCCACAAAAAAAAAGTTCATAATGTCAGTAATTAAAAGTAAAATATCCATGAAATGAAATGATGAAATAAAAGGAAATTACCTGATATTTAACAAAAAATACAAATTAAACAGTTCAGTTGATAGTGGCACGATCCTCACCTGTTCAGCGCCGGCCTGAGCGGCTGTGCCTTCCCTTGCTGCTTCCGGCCTGCGGCCTTTGCGCCAGCACTGCTTCGCAGCACCCCTCACTCCCTCAGCCCTTTGGAAGGGTGGCGCCCTTGTCCCCTACTGAGCTGCTGCCACCCGCCGAACCACGGAGCCGCCCGCCCTCGCGTCCTCGCCGTGCCCCCGCCGGCCGCGTCGAGCCCCTAGGGTTTGGCTCAAATCGATTCGGGGGAGGGAGGAACAGAGCGAATTGCTATGAAAGTGGTTGATCCCTTATCAAGAGCAAAATTGGTGATGAAATACGGAAAGAGAGAAAAAGATAGGAAGAAGCGTACCTGAATAGCTCCGCGCGCCGCGGCCGGAGACGGAGGTGATGTGAGCCGCGGCCGGGATTAGGGGTTCGGGGTTCCGTGGAATGGTGGCTGACGGCTTTAGAGGAGTTGCCGGAGCGGCGGCAGCGCCGGACGAGGCGGCGGTGAGGCAGGGCGGTGGGAGAGGTGGGTTGAGCGGGGATGGCGGCGAGGGCGGCGAGGGCGTCGAGCTCCGTCCGACGAGGTTCGCGTTGCCCGCGGTGCAGAACTCCCACGGAACGGCACAGAGCCGAGCGCCAAGTGGGCCGGTCCATGTAAGTGAGGTACCGTTGGGCCGCCTTCTAACTTCTAAGTTCACAGAGGATTTGGCCCAACATTACTTATACGTATGTATACTCCGTATATGCTTATGACTTATTTGATGGCATTGTTGTTGGTTGCGAAATTTGAACCAGTATTTGGCTTAGTTTTCTTTGAGAATTGTGAATGTAGAATTGTTAAGACATGAAGAGGAATGGAGACATTCCCGTGAAAAAATAAGGACCAGAGATATTGCAACACCTTTTTTTGAAAAGAAGAAGAAGAAGAAATGGAGCTACTTTGCAGGTTGGGCTTGAACCCCTCACAAAGTAATTTATCGAAGGAAATCTCAATGCAAGCGACGAGTCGGAAAGATGCGAGGAAGGTGATGGATTGAAAGGCCCAAGTAATCTTGGTGAGCACTATCTGTTAGGCTTGTTGAAACAAAATAAGTATGTCACTACCACCAACTCCAAAAATCTGAATTATGATGGTCAGACATAAGCAGGCATTGTTTGTAGTTGTAGAAAGGAAAGGAGATGTGCGTGCGGTTGCATGGTTTGTAGCCACGAGCTTGTTATCGCCAAAGGCCTTATTCAGTTAATACATGGCATTGAGAGATATTGAAGAAATATTTTAATTTGTTAAGAATTTAATATGAACACTTCCCATTACCTCAAGGGAAGGAATTATCCGTTGAAAAAAAGAATAAAACTAGCTACCCGTGCAATTTGCGCGGGCCATCTTGCTAGTTATCCGTAAAAGGATGGAACGAGAACCATCGCTGTAGCCCTGAGCACGACGACAGCAATATGATACCTCCAAGCCGCCGTAACTAAGATCGATCTACTCCGTACTCAGCTAAGAGAAGGTCCCGTGTCAGCACAGCAGCAGCAAATGCCGCCGTTTTGGATGGCGTCAGCGAATGCCATAACGGGACGAGGAGCGCACATGGGATTCGTCCGTAGCAACATACCAAACCCCCCGAGGCCCCGACGGGGGTAACCAACCCGTGCCTGCCCGCGCGGTGCCAATCATCCACACGACCACACATGATTCTCCGGCATAGGGACCGTCGTTGCCTTGCTCCGGCCCCCGGGTCTCTCCCTCCACCGGCTCCCCACCGCCGGCCGTTTACCGCGAGCCGTGCGGGCGACGGGGCGCGAGCGAGCCCCACGCTCCCACCACCACCGACCCACCAGGCCCCCGGCCCGCGACGGCATGCCGGCATCAGCGCTTCGGCAAGCCTGGCGCACCCGAGGCAAGTACAGACGTGACTGACAGCGCACCGGCGCCCGCGCCCGCGCGACACGTACGCCCGGCCCCGACTCACCCCTTTTTCCCGTCCCGTCCGCCGTCCGGCGCGTCCGTGCCGTGGTAGGCGGCTGCTGTTATTATGGCCGACGACTCGACGCCACGCCGTGCCCCCTCTGTCTCCATGGGAATCTCCCGCGCTCGCCTGCCTCCACGCACGGCCGCGGTTGGGCGCCCACCCACCCAGGACGGGGGAGGCGGACTAGCATATCGTACTCTGCATATAAGTAACCTCGGCTTCCCCCGCCGGTTTCCCACCTAATCCCATCGTTATCTCCCCCATCCCACCGGGACCGACCCGTAACACCAAACAGCCTCCGCCCACAGCCGTGAACAGGAGCTAGCTACCTAGCTAGGACGACGAACAAGAGAAACATGGCCGCCGCCGCTGCCACGGTGATGGCGGTGCCGAGCTGCAGCAAGCGCGATGGCGACATTGCGGGCGCCGCCGCCGGCATGTCAGTCTCCCTCTATGCCCTCTCGCTGGCTCTTCTCCTGGCTTCTCGTTTCTCCCCGAGAGAGCAGCCGAGCTGTGCGCGATCCTCCTTTCTTAGCTAGAGAATCCCGTACGTGCACGGCGCCGTAGCTAATGCGTTTTCCCTTTCCTCTCCGTGTCGCGCACGCAGGCCGAAGAAGGCGAAGAGAGTGAGGCCGCCGCCGGAGGAGCTGGAGGCGTTCCTCGCCGCCGCGGAGAGCAGCTTGGCGCGGCGCTTCGCGGCCAAGTGAGTATAATTCAGTCTACGGTGCTCCCCAGCTCCGGCTTCAATTCTTCAAAACCTCTCTTGCCTCTCCGAGCTTCCAAAGCTTCTCCATTTATTTGTAGCTAGAAGTACAAGCATGCTGCATGCCTGCATGCGCAGCACAAGCCGTGGGCCTGTGATGCTGGGCATGCTGCTGCTCAAGCTCTGAGACTGTCAGTGTGGTTCTTCTGCACACTTTGCAGTTTGCACTACAAGACAGTAAAAAGAAACGGGTGCTAAACGAACTTACTGTGCGCGCTAAGCTGGTAATTTTGTTCCTGCTTAAAGCTCGCTCTCCTTCTTTCTGCCGCTAAACAAATAGAGGAGCTTTTGGGGATCATGAGATGGCTCCAACTTGCCGCTGGGCCCTTTCGCGTTGGCACAGGCTGTGAAGCTGTGCTTTCCACAGGCCAACGGCCTTCCTTTTCCCCTTTCTTGTGAAAATCTAAACTCACTTCGATTTTTCCCGTCCTTTTTGGTGTTTGCTAAATCTACTGTTCACATGTGCGCTAAGGGCGTCAGCAATGTAAAGATGCAACCCCGGTTCCATATATGAAACCATCCCCATCTTGTTAAAAATATCACAATGGCTAGAACCACCTTCATCATTTGAGTGAAGCCCACCTCAAAATAAAAAACGTGTTTCTCTCCCAACGACAGGTACAGAGAGAAGCGGGTGGAAGAGCATCTCGAGTTTTTTAACCCATGGGAGCGAGTCCCATGTATGGAGTCCGGTCCTTCAATTTCCTGTTACAGGACCGAGGTCACAGTGTATGGAATCGGCTATAGAAGTATAGAACCGGGTATAAGAGCGCCCATTGCTGAGGCCCTAACGAGCGCTGTAGTAACATTTGGATCTTTTTTTGGCCATATATGTTCAAGGTACAACTATGACGTCGTCAAGGACGCTCCCATGGAGGGCCGGTACGAGTGGGTCCGCGTGGGCCCGTGACACGATCGCGCAGCGGCCAGTCAACCGTCAGATCGAAGAGGCCGCGCCGGTGTCCTTCGCTCTTCAGTGTTCTCTTGCACTGTACTCCCTACTTACCGTGTGTGACGCTTCTTTTAGCTGTAATTATGCTCACGAGAGGGCCAAATCATGTGAAGGCTCAGCCTTGCACGTCTCGCTTGTAACGTAGTGTGTGGTTAACATGTCGTCATGTGTAGTCCAGGAAAAAAGCTGTAATTTGTCGCTGTGTTCAACTTGTCGGGTCTCCGTTCATATATCAAGGAAACAAAAGCATGAGGCGTTCAGGTTCAGGCCCACAAAGACGACTCTGCTGAATTGTAAGAACTTCTTTTGTCTTCTTATCTCGTAGTAATTAGTAAAACAGTAACAGTTTACGTGAGAGATAATAAAAATTATGGGAATTCCACAAGATTTTTTTTTCAATATCCGTTCCACTGGTCCAAAATAAGACTCACACATGCTCTACCATCTTCCCTCCATATAGCAGGACTGCAGGACAACCGGAGACCGCGACTATTCCAAACAGTTTCCTTTATTTATTCCAAAAAAGTTCTTCACACCCGATAAAACATAGTTCTGCACACGATAACGGGGGGTGGTGCACAATTGAGCAGAGCACCTTATTTTCACCCCTCCTACTACTACTCACGAGCCCTTCCAACTAATCGGACAAACAAGCTACATGCTGCCAAGTCTGAACAAACGGCGTAATTCTGCGCATCAGTGCAGACTGACGAGGAATCTGAAGAAGAATATCTTTCTGTTGATACTTTGATAGTGCAGCTCATATGTCTGCAGAGTACACACTATAGCTTGGCAAAGGTCTGGCCGTAGGATGGATCCATGCAAACGACGACCTGAAAGTGAAAGGATAACATCGAAAATTGCAAGCTGCGTTACTGCGACGACAATAGGTTCTTCTGTTGTTACTGTAGGCATGCAGAAACCGTCGTACCTTGCCAACGCTCCTGCCAGAATGGAGATATTCTACTGCATCTGCCACGGAAGCAACACCCAGGAATTTCTTGGGGTCAAGAAAAACCTGTTGGCAGTGGGACAAAGTTGGGTTTGAAATATAAGACAAATATGGTTTCAAAAATAGCAAAAGAGTACCTTTTTTTTTTGGAGGCGGCTGGCAGTGGACACTGCCTGCCATGTGTTGGTAATATGATATAGAAGAGGATAAAAAACTGTAGAGTTGCAGTAAAAGAAACGAAACAGAAAACAAAAAACACCAGCGAAGGCTACACACTCGGCATTGTTTCCCTAAGACGTTTTGCGCAACCAAATGGCTAAGCACCAAACAGAGAAAATTAATACATGAATGTCATGTTTTTGCATCAAGCAAGAACCAACCATACCTTTAGCTTTCCTGAGGCATAGAGGTTAAACAGTTTTTCAAGATGGACTTTCCACAGGTCAGCATATTGAATAAGGAAAAATCCAGCCTGAAATTGGAAAGAAAATAGTTCACAGTTTTAGGTCCCATTTGTCGTTGTGGTGGTTTCAAAGCACTTCTTTTTCTAGATCTGGATGTGATAGTTAGCGAGAAGCATCTGTTTAGGATTTACAGCATACTAGATTCAGTGTGTGATACCTACGATATGTAAATATACCCAAGGATCTGTCGGATTCAGTGCACGAAGTATATGAATGTAATTTGAGCATATCAGCAATATGCATATTGTGAAGTCCAACAAAAATCACATTTTTGAAACGGCGATGCCACTTTGTAAAAAATATTAAGTAACATACTAAGTGAGTGAATGCATATTATTCTCCATGCACATACCACAGTCTGACTTTTCCCAAGAATCTTCTCACATAGTCCAGTATAATTCTGTGGCTTCCATCCTCCCACTCCTTGATACTGAAAACATATAAAATATTGTTCACCGCCAACTGATATATTTTCTTCTACCATGTACAGTACTCTATAAATCATTTCAGAAGTCTCTCAACTATTATGAAGATGAACAATGGACATGTTTGAGATTAACAACTCATAATAGCACTACAGAATAATCCCAAAACATGTTTATCAACTCCACCAGACGAAAATTGTATGATTTCTAAATCCACTGATTACTTTGTGCAGATAAAGCCCCCCCCCCCCCCCCAAAAAAAAAAAATAAAAAACAGATTTTATATGCAAAATCTTTTCTTTGGCGAATAATAATATAAGAAAGCAATGAATGCAAAGTCCAGAGCCTGTCAAAACTCCAGTATACCTGGGAGATCATACCAATTACAATGAGACGCCCATAGACTGCGAGAGCATTCAAACAGACATCAAATGTTTCTCCACCTACAGATTCGTATATGATATCCACCCCTCTTGGAAACTCTTTCTTCAGAACCTGGAATCCAACATTAGAACAGTCCTTATTCAGCAGTACTCTGCCTGACTTTACATATTCAGTATAGATTCGAGTACAAATGTAAATATATAATTCAAGCATGCTCGAGAAAAATTGGTCAAAGATCATAAGGATAACGTAATTACTTTAGGATTCTATCCTGCTGGTATGTAGAGAAAAACCAGAAAACAAAAATGTACAGTTGACTATCAATAAATATGAGAAACTTATGTCAGCACAGAAAGAAACCAAAAGAAATGTTATCAAGCTGGACTATGAAAGGTAATTACGGAAAGATGAAACGGAAACTCACATCTTTGATCTTTTCGTTTCTGTAGTCAATAACTCGATCAACTCCTAGGGAAGTCAGAAACGTAGATTTACTTTCACCTCCACATGTGGCTACAACCTTGTTGCCTGCTAATTTTGCAAGCTGTATATTCAGAACAAAAGGACATTTAGATTTAAATGCCTATGGCATTTGCTTAAAATAGAAAAATCATGTTGAATGCAGTGAGAAGAGAATGCAAGTGACCAGAACATGCTCCTAAGTGCTAGTTAACTATGAAAGATATGTGTTCCAGCTTTTAAGGCATAGTCATAAATGTCATCAGCTCACCTGAACAGCAAATTGTCCTGTTCCACCAGCAGCTGCGGTGACTAAAACAACCTGCCCAGACGTCATTTGACCAGCCTAAAGGAAGGAATGCAGATTAAATAGAGTATGCATCACAAAGGATTAAAGGAAGAAAGTTGTATCTTCCAACTTGGAATCTGAATCTTATCTGAACACAATAGAGTTCAGAATACATGGTATATGTCAAATGGTGAAGAAAACAGACAAAACTGAAGAGAAATATAACCTTTTCAAGAGCGATTGATGCAGTCAATCCTGATGTTAGCATAGCGACCACCTCTGGGTCTGGTCTTGGCACTGGAATAAGACGTTTGGCTTGAATCTTCCATCAGAAAGATATGGCACAAAAAATATGTTAGTGTCAGAGGTAACGGTGTCCAAAACGCAAGAGATTAGAGAAGATCTCACTCAACAGAGGATGCGTGTCGCGTTTACTATGAAGTGAGATTTTGTGGTGGTCGGTTCTATGTTATGTGATTTTCTATGCATTAACTCGTGCATGCATTTATGTGTATACAGAGGACTCTCTTCACATAGTTATGCACACGTGGGCTTTTATAGTTTACTGATAATTTAGTCACTTTACATGCAGTATCGAGGTTTTGGTAGTTATTTGCAAGCGGTTAATGGCTCAATTGATACTTTATTCAAGATCCATTGCAACGCTCAGACACCGTGCTAGTTGTGTTTCAAAAGAGACAGAATGCAGTACCAGCATGAACTCAGCATAGCTCCCAAAAGTCATAAGGGCCACAGGAGTGCCAACTTTGATATGTTTCACCAAATCTCCAACAGAAGCAACAATTCCCACAGCCTGCATTTATTTTTAAAGGCCAATTTGGGTAAAAAAGTTACAGAATTAGAAAGGCAAGACAATTTCCTATAAACTGTTATAAACAATTGCCCAGTGCTGCAAGTATGCATAATGCAGATGTACTAATGTGTTAAAGAGAACTGAAACAAATTTCTGAGTGCTGCAGCAATCCAATTAAATAGTAAAATTTTAAAGCCTATGTGGTAAAGCTGTATTAAATCATAGTAATTTGATATTTGAGAAAAAAATCATAGTAATTTGCAAGCTGCAACCTGATTGATGTGAGATTGGGCATGACTTCCCTGTTGTCTACTTACAGAGTACAAAGCTTGGTTAATTAAGAACATTTCTATTAGCAATTCTATATTCCCATATCATGAGATACTATTGTTTGAAACACCAAAATAAGGAGGAATTGCCATCTTTCTGGCTTCTGGGTCTAACCAAGAAATGAAAAGAAACTAAGAAAGAAGCCTTGCTCAGAGCCTCCCCAGCTGGCAAATCAAGGGCAAGAACACCTTAACCAAGGTCCTTACTGGCACAAACATATAACATATATACTTTCTACCATGATGCAGTTGGTTCCAAAGAGCTGCGGACATACTTAATATTTTTTTACAGCATGTGCGTTGACATCAAAGTTAATAATCTGCTGTCGTCCGCAAGTTTGTTTCTTTGGTCAGATTGTCCATTGAACCATTAGATGCATTAGAATGCTTGTGAATTCAGGAAATCAGAACGACGGGCATATTTTTACAGTGTCATACAGAAACACTATCCAGCACCGAGCATGGAAATATGAAAGGCATTGGTTACCTCAAAACCGGCATCAAATGGAAGGTGTGCAGCAGCTTCTTTACCATTACCACTGAAATAACGACCAGAACTGAAGTTTACCTGGAAACATATCATTAACATCTTCCGATGGTTATGCAATAGGGAATAAAAATAGAAACAGTTGAAAGTACAAATGCAAGGACTTACATCGCTAGCATTTACACCAGCATATATTATTTTAACTAGAGCACTGTGTGGTTCGATAGGTAATCTCAGGCGCACACGCTCAAGCCTGGTAGCATTCCGGAAATTATGGCTAAGTGTGTGAACAACCCTACAGGAGCACCATATGGATATGTAAGAAACTAAGAACTGACAGGACATTAATATTGGAGATATAGTTCGAAACGAACCATCTATTGGTGTCATGATACCTCTCAATCATATTAAACTAATAGTTATTGTAGGCAATACTATACAAAGATTCCGAAACTACATCCAGATAATGTTTACTGTTCTTAAAAAAAGGTGTTCAAGAAATAAACTTCCATGGCAATCCCTATTTTACTCTAAATATGACAAAAATGAAGTAGCATGAGAAGGAACAGAAATGTTAAAGAACTATAAAACGTTAAAGAACAGTAACAGGGAAATTCCATAGCATGAGAAGGAAGAGAAATCAGAACATCAGGGTATATCCTTCACCAACAATCCCTGGATGCACTCACTTTTATTAACAAGTATATTCAATTCAACAAGCAATGAGAAAAAAAAAAATGGAATGTAGCAGGACTACTTACAACTTCTGAAAGTATTCAGGTGTTTGGATGCTAGGAAATCTATTCTCTACGAATTTCTTTTTTGACTTTGAGGAATAAACAAGGTAATTTTTTTCTTCTTCAGATGTTGGCCAGTAAACCATCCCTTTCCGTTTAGATATCCAAAGGCAAGCACCAGCCTTGCTCTCATCTCCTATAAGCTCAAATGCACCTAATCCAAATAAAAAGGGTTTGCTTACCATGCCTATTATGGGGGGGAAAAACTGGGCAATGAAGTGAAGCAAATACTTACGACTACTAGGGGAGAAATCTTACCATTAACAACATCCTCCACCTTCAAAAATCCACCAAGTGCATCCACAAGTACACGATTTACTTGTTCTCCCATATTAGTTTGGACAAACTGCATATATTAGTGCAACATATAAATCTAAGATAAATAAGACTCTTAAATATCACCACAGTTGTCCTTGTCCTTCCAGCAACTAGTTGTGGAACACGCTTCTTTTAATTTGACAAGTTAGGTGTTGTACAATTTTAACTTGAACCATTGCCCCCTGCCCTTGAGAACCCAAGTACCCAACTGGTGAGCAGCCACTTTCTGATAAAATTGATATGTTTTCTATCCTGTCCATATGATTTTGTGTAGCAGAGGATGCAGTATGCTATACAGTACAATTTTCAGATTAGCCTTGAATATTGCAGAAGCTATAGTAAATTTTCACAAGTTAATAAGGAACGTCGGAACAGTTTCAAAGTAACTGTGAGGAATGCAAAGTCAATGAGTTCAAGAAATAATTAGCCATATATGTCTCAAGTCATGCAAAATCTTAATACCTCAGGGCATAGTACATTGACACGAATGCCATGCCGCTTCAATGGGGCAAGTGATCTTGTAAACATAACTACACCCCCTATAAAAATAAAGTTTCAGGTCACAATAGTGTACATATGCGCTGAACAAATTATTCTTTCAAGGAAAAAAAACTCAACACCCAACAGGTCTACAGATGCCCCAACATAGGGACTGCATGGTTAATAACTTAATACAATGGAATAGCACTGAGCTTTACATGACCTAGACTTGGATACATTTGAAGGTAGTGGTTTGTGATTCCACGGTAATTTGTACGAAATAGAAAACTAATTGGTGTGTGCATTATTTTCTATGAATCAACAGTCCTAGATAAATCCAAAACTGGTTTCATGTTCCAGCTGCTCTGCTGCCAACACAATAACCATATGGTTAGTAAATGTGTCCTCCATAACAGTGAAGAAAACCTTTTGTCCCGCTATACACAGGTTCATAGCTCATAGGATATAGGCCAGCAACTGAGCCAATATTTATTATGACGCCAGACTTCTTCAGGGATCGCATTACTTGAGTCTGTGGTGTAAAAAAAATCCAACATTAGTAGTGCACATGTGTTATTGGAAATAAAAGTAAAATAACTTGGATAAAATTGAGTTGTGTTTGAAGTAGTGGAAGGTTGAAGAATTAAAAAACATTGCAAATAATGCAAGAAAGATTTGCAAGGATTTGGTGTTGATGTTGATGTTGAATGCAAGAAAGATTTGCAAATTCTCAACTGTGAGTTATCCAAAATTGCATCCTGCTTGCTCTAAATGGACAACAAGAACAGGCTATATTCTAAAAACATTGTTACCTCTTTAACCTTTTATAATGACAATAGTATTTGAAAAGGACAGCTACTGCTTTTTATTAAATAACTGTATAAAAAATAAATTGAAATACATATGTATTTCATATTCATAAATAATAAAGTGCATGCAGGAGCAGCGCTCAGTGTTGCTGCAATCCTACGATAACAGTTGGTGGGAGGCTTACTGCAATGCGAGTACCATCGATAACAGCAACAAGATTCACATTTATAGCACGCTTCCAAGTGGAAGTTCCATCAGATTTATCATCGTAAACCAAAGATTTATTCACAAATCCAGCACAGTTGATGCAGATATCTAGTCCACCAAATGTGTCCACATGTTTCCGAAAAGCAGCAGCAAGAGCATCTACATGTCAAACCAGTGGCAAATCTTTAAGATCATGTCTCCGATGAACTGTTGGAAACATAAAGCAAGTGACTCAATATCCAATAAGAACTATAAAGCTGATGACCTTAGCCCCTAATTATCAAATGTTCTAGGAAACATAATTCAAAGATCTGACACGAAAAGTCTGAAATCTGAATAGACCCCTGCGGCATGTAATTTAATATTGTTTCATGTATGATCCTAAAATCCTTAGATATTAAATACATTTCTATAGAACCTCACAGGTGCTTGCTATTTGTGAACTTATTTCACAGAATTTTGATTGTCAGTCAGCGACACTTAAAAGTTGATCAGTCTATTAGGCGTCAGACGTATTTGAGTTGCCATGTGCTGGTAGCATGTTATGGCTACTGTTGCTTTAGAACTTAGCGTCAGGAGAACGTGCCAAACTAATGGTTTGGACAAGCTGAGTAGTATACAAGATCAATCTTCTCCCCTGCAAAAACTTACCTCCGTTGGTGACATCGCACTTGATGAATATGGCAGATGGAACTCTAGCATATTCATGGATAAATTTGTTTTCCTTTTGAACAATCGTGGCAACTTCCCTGCCATTTTCTTCAGAAAAATCTACGACGGTCACAAACACACCCTTCCTTGCAAGAGCAATGCAGAGCGCTTTCCCTTGAAAAACAAAGGAGGAACTGTCAGCCAATACATCATAAGGAATCTACTAAAACCGCTGTCCCCGCCCAAAAAAAAAAAAAAAAGCGAACGGAGAACGGAACGAACTCGTGCTTCCAGCTATGATCCCAACCTACGCCGAACGGCCGAAGCGTGTGCCTCTGCCTCACCCGAAGGGGCACAGGCACTAGGTGAAATGTGGGTAGTGGGTACACCACTGCAGGCTGGTTGATGGTGGACGGAGAGAGAATCAAATCCACGGCTAGGACCTAGGAGACCCCACTTCCGGCCGCCACCAACGGCGGTGGTTTACTCGATTGCGGCGGTGGCAACGAGCCAACGACCACATCGCCGGAGCACCACCACCACCAAGAGGGCTAAGAGGACGGGAATTTTGGAGAGCTAAGAGGCCGTGGCCCAGGACAATGGCCGAGCTATGGAGCCCATCAACGAAAAGCGGCGAGTCCTCGCTGATCGGGCCCGGCCCATTTACACCAGGAGCGCAACCCCTCAACCGCACCTCTGTATGAATCGCGCGCGAGGCGGCGGCGCCGGGGGGCGTTCCTCTTACTTACCGATGCCGGAGGCGCCGCCGGTGACGAGGGCAGACAAGCCAGGCTTCAGCTCCATGCCGCCGGAGCCTCTGGCGTGGGACTCGCAGGTGACGGAGTCGGAGGCGGCGAGACTTGAGAGAAGCACGGCGGAGTGAGACGAGACGGGGCACATGGACAAGGGATCAGGAGATCAGACCGAGTAGTAAGTAGAGCGCGGCCCGGCCGGCCGGTGGAGTGCCGAGATGGGGACAGACGACGGGAACGAGGCCGGAAGCCGGATGCAAACAGCGCGCGGCGGTTTGCCCGCCTCGATCTCCGCTCCGCGTGCTTATCTCCGTCATCACGAGCTCCTTTTCCCCTGATGAATGATGATGCTCTCCGTCCCGTTTGAACCTAAAGAGAAGAGTGTTCTCATCATTAAAATAAAAAAGAAGAGAAGAGTGGGTGGATTCGGAATCTAGAGTGTGCCGTACGAGGAAATTTTCTTCGTCATTCACTCGTTCCAAACATTTCACCAGGCGAGGTGGGGCATTCCAAACATTCCGCGACGACGCTGAAAAGTAAACACGGATGGTCTCCATGGTTCAAATTGTTTCCAGCGCTCTCTACAAGAGAGCTCGATATGAATTTTTGTGTTCCTAATTTACTTAGAACGCTGTTTTTTTGGCGAGACATCTTTCCATTCCAGAATCCGTCATCCAGTGCAATTTCCTCATCGATGGTTAGAATGATCCCGGAGACATACACCGTTTTATCCAAGAGACCAAGACAAATTTTACACACAAGGTGGAACGATATCACACTGTTGCATTGCACAGATCACCTTGTGCCGAAACCAAAAGGATCCTGGTCTCTGGGATTATAAACTTATTCGATTTCCATGTCCATATCTGCCTTTTAGTCTTGCATCTTATAAACTATGCACAAAACTGATCTATACACCAACATATGCATATTATTCAGTTCTTACAATGTGGTTTTATTCAGTGCTACCTCAGGGCTCTACATGTACCCATAACAGCCTTAACCTACTTTGCCACCGTAAACGACAACACATGCCATTGTCCATAGGTTATAGCTTAGCAACGACCTGACCGTATGATGGATCGATGCACACAACCACCTGAAAATGATCCAAATGGAAATTTGTAAGTCACATCAAATAGACAAGAACAGCTTCTCGTGTTGTTATGGAAACGGTGTTACCTTTCCAACACTCTTGCCAGAATGAAGATATTCTACAGCATCTGGCACGGAAGCAACACCCAGGAACTTCTTGGGATCTAGGGAAACCTGTTGGTGGTGTGACATGAAAAGATAAGTTAAAAAGGGAAAATTGATTAAGAAAGGAAAACACTTTAAATTATTCCAAAATTTTATCAACCATCACTGGGTAAAACATTTGAGTGAGGTAGTTGTCTTTGTTCCATTTTCCTACTCACAGTGTCATAACTATGAAGCATACCTTTAGCTTTCCAGAGGCATACAGGTCAAAAAGTTTGTCAAGATGATCTTGCCACAGATGAGCATACTGAACAAGGAAAAATCCTGCCTGCAATTGAAAATGGAAATTTTTCAATGTTGGATGGAGCATACTTAAAAAAGTTACTAACAGATTCAATATCTATCAATGTAGCTCAATCACTATCCTGTGCAGTTCCTTTACTACTAGCATGTAACTTTGAGCAAGTACAAGTGATATAGCTAACGAAAAGTTTGGTATTCTTTATTTAAGATGAATTATAAGTTTATAACCTAGATTTAGATGGAGACATTTCTCTCCTATCAAAAACTTGATGCTTGCCTGTTGCTATTGCATCTTGTATTTGCAAAATACCGATGAAAATGTGTATATCATGTTCGCTCTAATTTATCCTGAATTTGCTAAATGGACATCACATTTTTACCACAGCAGCAGCACATCATGTTATGCAAGGATCACATGGGCACGACCAGCACAGACCTTGGCCACACCAAGATCAGGGCCACATTGGCTGTTCCACAGGATCAGACTTGATCCTTCTATTCAAAGTTCAGTTAGGCAACTTATTGGATAAGATATCTTAAGACGTGTTTGTTAGCGTCAGTCGCTTAGATGAGATTGTATATCCTGCTGTATTAAGAGGCCGCCTCTACTATCATTAGGAAGCAATAAAGTTTAACCTATTCCCTCACCACAATTCTCTACTTCTCATCTACATTCTCAAGTGCACCGTTCTCAGTGACACACTGACACATCCTGAGTCACCGGCAGGAAGCCAGCAAACCTTTCACAGTCACAGCCACCCGTTGTGTACTTGTGTTCCTTGTCCCAGGGACGTGATACATTCAATTTTGCATCTCAACTATAGTAACAAATAGATGGATGCCCAACGCGTTGCGGCCAATGTAGGTCAGTCTTTATTATGGGCGTATAGAATCTTCAACCTCTAATAGGCGTGCAGAGAATGATTGAATGAGTATGGTCATTCTCTGCAAACTATGCATTTTGTTTTTTTAATTAAATATAGAATCTCCCAGAACAATCAAATGTTAAACTTTATTTGATGATCTGGCTCCATAAGAATCTAAGCTGGGGCGTTCTTAATACGTTAGATGCATTGTCTACTAACAGATTTGTTTAATGAACATCAAATATCAATGCAGAACATGCTAACTAAATAAGTCGACACATACCACAGTTTGACTTTTTGCTAGAATCTTTTCACATAGTCCAGTGTAATTCTTTGGCTTCCATCCATCCTCTCCTTGATACTGAAAACACCAAGTTGCCAACATTTAGGTGCAAGCTATAAAATCTTACTGAAAATTATTACAAGGAAAACAGGATAATGACCCAAAATAATTCAGATAGGTGTCGACGGAACCACAATAGATTAGTTAAATTCCAAGTCTCCAACTATTAACCAGATGCACAATGGGCAAATTCTTCATTAACACTTAGCACATTTCAAAATGTGCAGAGTTTATTCTTCCACCAAATTAAAAAAAAAAATGCAAGAATCATCAATACCAAGTCTTCAGCTTCAATCTTCCTTAAAACTCTGAATGGTGAAGTGCAGAACAATTTTACATGTTCCCCCTCAGATGTTGCCATTCTCAAATCAAAATACATGAATAAAATAAATAAAAAGACAAGGGCTTCAGGGGCTGACAGAATTACCTGGGAGATCATACCAATTACAATGAGATGCCCATGGACTGCAAGTGCATTCAAGCACAAGTCAAACATTTCCCCACCAACAGATTCATATATGATATCGACACCTCTTGGAAACTCTTTCTTCAGAACCTGAATTTGAACATTTAATGAGCACATTGAAGAAAACAAACAAAAGGTCAATTTAAATGGTTACAGTCACTTATGATTAATGATATCAGAAATTTACTTAGCTTATAGTTTCTACAGCAACACGCGTAGTTCAAGAATGCCTAACAAAACATTTGACGTTATGTATGACACAGGAAATGTAACGCTAGTTTAAGGACAACACAACTTCAAGGTTGCATTCCTGCTAACAGAGGTAGGACGAAAACCAAACAACAGAAAGATACAGGTTACAAACTAAATACGGCACACTAATGCCAACGCAAGGATGTAATATCAAGCTCAGACACTTGACACATAAACCCTTCCATAGTAAAATCACATTCTGTGCAGTGAATGTAAAAAAAGGCCAATCTAAAAAACTGAAACAGGAACTCACATCTTTGACGCTTTCATTTCTGTAATTGATAACACGATCAACTCCTAAGGAAGCCAGAAGTTCAGCCTTACTTTCACCTCCGCAAGTGGCAACAACCTTGTTGCCTGCTAGTTTCGCCAGCTAGTGAAGATATGAGAAGAAAAAAAATCCAAATAAATAAGGATATACTTCAGAGTTAAAAATCAATGGTTGCTTAGAATAATATGTATTTCCTAAGATCACAAATGTAAGTTCACTGGACAGTCACCAATGAAACTTTGACTAGCAAGATCTCTAAAAATGTATTATTTTAAATGAAAATAGTTATATATTATGAAAGTATATGTCATAATGAATCTAGTAATGCCAATCTTGTTGTGTCAACCCATATAAAATTTTAGACATTGATGGTCGAACAACAACAACAACATTGATGGTCGAAATTAAAAAAAAATGACTTAGGACAAACCTAGATGGACTTATATTCACAATAGGAGGAAGTAGACAGGAAAACAGAACCAAACATGACAACCTTGTCCACGTCATAAAACAGCATGCTCAATGCTCAATCCAGTAACAGTGCATGTAAGTTATTGTACGTCCCTAAGAGCTAGTTAACTGTGAAAGACAAATTAGATGAAACCCAACTTAAAAAGGAACAGTTATCCTGTTCAAGTTTGAAAAGTATAGAACAGTAAGCTGTTATACCTCCATAGAAATATATGTGGAATTAAGCATTACATCAAAACAATAAATCGTAGTAATGATATTAACATGGTATCAGCTGACCTGAACGGCGAATTGTCCTGTTCCACCGGCAGCTGCTGTAACTAATACAACTTGCCCAGATGCCATTTGCCCCGCCTAAAGTCAGCAAGAATCAACCGAATTAGTCCTGGATGTAAAACAGATCTACCATAGAGAAGATAAAGAATAGAAACATGGGCTTATATTAAGTAAACCTTTTCAAGACCAATTGAAGCAGTCAGTCCTGATGTCAACATAGCAACAACCTCCGGGTCTGGCCTTGGCACCGGAAGAAGATGTTTGGCTGGGACCTTCACAAGAACAAAAGGCAAAGATAAAAATCAACTGATAGACAAACATAAAAATATTCAAAATTCAATATGCTGAAGATGATCCCATTTCAAGAAGGACGGATGCTAATTTGTTGTGTGATGGAAGGGCATAAAATGCAGCACCTGCGTGAATTCAGCATAGCTTCCAAAAGTCATAAGTGCCACAGGAGTGCCTACTTTGATATGATTCACTGAATCTCCGACAGAGGCAACAATTCCCACACCCTGAATACATTAAACTTCCTCATGAGAAAAAAAGCAAAAAACTTAATGAGGTGAAAAGTGGAAAAAAAAATACACAAATTATTCTGACTTCACTGGAGTATAGCAATGCCTATGCAGAAAGTGGCAAATGACATGCCTATGAAAGTTATGCAGAAAGTGGCAAATGACATGCCTATGAAAGTGATAGTATTATTGAATTATAAGATAGGATGTGCAGTCAGGTTTTGATATACTAAGTATATAGCATGATGTGGTGATGTTCCCATTTTATAGGCCAATTATACTTTATGCCACGGTGCATTTGAGTATTTGACCACATGGGTTATGGTCATACTATGTCTACCTTTTCAAGTGCACTATGTGGAATCATAACCACAGAGCTGTTACCTTGCTGCTGTCAATGAGATCATTTCTATGATTAAGTTTCTATCAGAAACTATCAGTGAAATTGTTATGCTTGGGAATTTATGGTATATAAGAATGATAAGTTGCTAGAGTACAACATCTCAAAAGCATTATTAAATATTGAGCATGCTATTAGAATGGACATGTGAAACAGTGAAAGGATCAATTACCTCAAAACCAGCATCAAATGGAAGGCGTGAAGCGACTTCTTTAGTATTACCGCTAAAATAACGCCCTGAGCTGAAGTTTACCTGCACAAGGCCATTATATCGCCCAAAGGTTAATGGATGGGCAGCATGCATTAAAAGAAAAGCAACTGAAAATAAAATCCAAAGACTTACATCACTAGCATTTACACCAGCATATATTATTTTAACCAGAGCACTGTGTGGTTCAACAGGCAATCTCAGTTGCACACGCTCAAGTCTTGTAGCATTGCGGAAATTATGGCTGAGTGTGTGAACAACTCTACACAAGCATCAATAAGAAACAATCATTAATAAAGTAAATGCGATTTTAAGTAGCCTCCACAAATTTAACAACCTGTGTATCTGGCAGGCTATTGCTGTTAGAGGAACATTCTGATGAGTGAAACACGATAAGTAACAGGCTATATAGAGTCAAAGCTCAGCTATTTTGTAGAAAACAACCTACTAGAAATTGTCATGTGCTCAAGACTAAAAGAACACCAAAAAGAAAAGAAAGGATGGTAAAATCTCATAAGATCAATATCATCAATATGTCAGCTTGTGTAAACAATAGAGGCACACCTTTCCAGCCAAGCAACTGCTGAAGTGCTGTGAGAAGCATGGAACCAAATGTGTTAAGTTTCTGTTGAAGTGGTTGAACTAGTGCCTTAAGTCTTAACTCATTATTAAACATGCTGGAACAGAAAGGCCAACTAATGTGCTGGGGGCAGTCAGACAGCTTATATCTTCTAAAAGAGATATATCTTCTAAAAGAGAGAAATATTTAGCAAGACTACTTACATCTTCTCAAAAGATTCAGGCGTTTGAATGCTGGGATATATGTTCTTTGTCAGCATCCTTTTCGACTTGTTGGGATTCACCATATACTTTCTTCGTTCTTCTGGTGTTGGCCAGTATTCCATCCCTCGCCGTTTCGTTATCCAAAGGCAAGCACCAGCCTTGCTCTCGTCCTGTATAAGCTCAAATGCACCTGACGCAACGTGTGGCAAAGATACAATTTTAAAGATCCCTCAATTATATCTACCGGGGGACACTGTTTGGGTATCCATCACTTGCTACAGTTCTCAAACTCAGAAACCAAAGTGACTTATTCATGCAAGTTTGGCAGCCTACTATCTACTTTATTGAATTTAGGTCAGTGGATCCACAAGTTTTACAACGAAAAAAATATGGACAGATGTTTCTGTTCAGTTCGATCATTAAAACACCCCATCTCAGCATAAAATGAAAAATTTAGGACAGTTCATCAGAGGTTTGCGGTAACCTGTAGTAATCATGGCACATAATTCATGGTAAAATAAAAGCTATGTAATGATGTACCATTAATAATATCCTCCATCTTCAAATATCCACCAGTAGAATCTATAATTTTGCGGCTCATTTGTTCCGCCATATCAGTTTGAACAAACTGCATGATCAGTACATCACTAGGTCAATTCAAAAAATAATCATAAACCAACCTCATATTTGTCCTTTCTAGTTGTCAATGATGATTCATCAGAAATGATGACAGTTAGTTGCTACAAATTACGGTGATCGACTCATCTGGCCCACTCTGTAGGACACTGGGCAGTTACTACAGACAAGAGATTTTTTGCAGTGTCTTACAGGCAGTTGGTTTTATTTAGCGTCATGTGGACTTGCCCTTGATTTGTTCAGAGGTATTGATCTCCGCAATTGTCCTTAAGATAGTGACCAGTTACACTATCTAGTCAGTTACTGTGAATCCATGAAATGGATAATACAGTGTGAACAAATGTAGAATTGATGATTTTTTTAAAAAATACAAAATCTAGTAAAACGTTACAAGGTTAGGAATAAAAATTAAAATATATATGCAATACTACAACAAAAGGAAATACGCAAATTGTAGGAAACATTTGCATTCATTAATGCAGGCTCTTAATACCTCTGGGCAGAGCACATTTACACGAACACCATGGCGTTTCAATGGAACAAGTGATCTTGTAAACATAACCACACCCCCTGCCAAGAAATGAATTTTGAGGTCACAAAGTATCTTAAACCATGTATAACTGGGTTATGCGCACATTATTCTCCACAAATGAATAGCCATAGTAATATCCAAATTGACCCAGTATTGCAATCTTAATTTGCTGACAAGTAAGAGGGAAGAAGAAAAGGGTACATAGGATCACATACCTTTTGTTGCACTATATATGGGATCAAAAAACATAGGATAAAGGCCTGCCGCTGAACCAATATTTATTATGACACCAGGCTTCTTTTGGGATCGCATTATTTGACTCTGATGATTAGAAATTCAACAGTAAGTCATGTGAAAGTGACATTTGTGACAATTAATAACATGATTCAAAATAGTTGGACAAAAATGAAGAAACCAGACCAAAAAAGCCCTGTGCTGCCTATTGTAATTGATCCAAAATAATATCATAATATCCTACTTCTTGCTCTTAAGGAAACCTTGAGAATACTGACAAAACTATTACTTCAACATCAAAGCCTTTCAGTCCCAAGCAAGTTGGGGAAGACTAGAGTTGGAACCTTCAATAACAACAACATAGCCTTTCAGTTCCAAGCAAGTTGGGGTAGACTAGAATTGAACCCAACAAGAGCCAGAGAGTTGAAACCTTCCCAAAATAAAAATAAAGTTATGATTTGAGACAAATGCGGTTAAACTTCGTTAACTATGGCTATCTGTGTATCATGAATATGTTTAGGAAAATATCTTTACGTATACATAATTAGACATACAAAAAACTATGTCAAGATTGGCCAACAAGTCATAGCAATTTTTACAGGTGCCAAAGTTGCACCTAGGCAACCAAGTGGCTGTCAAAAAAAATGACATTTATTTTCTCTAGTGTCATCCAGTAATAAAAGCATAGAAAGGGCAATCCAAACATTTTCTTTTGAAATTATTGCATCAAGCATCAACAGGCAACAAAGCACATGTGCAGTTTCTAATCATTTGATAACAGCAATTACTGTTGGTACAAATTAACAATTTGAGTTGCTGAAAGATAAACTTGACAATTGTTTTAGGCAGACTTACTGCAATGCGAGTACCATCAATAACAGCAACAAGGTTCACATTTACAGCATGCCTCCATGTTCTAGCGCCATCAGATGTATCATCATAAACTAGTGTTTTATTGGCAATTCCAGCACAATTGATGCAGATATCTAATCCACCGTACATTTGTACATGTTTCTCAAAAGAAGCAGCGAGATTATCTGCATATCAAATAGTGCATCTTTAAGATCATGGGGAACACCTGAAAGCTCAACTAAAGTTGTGCTTCCAGTTAACATTTAAAAGTTTTAAACTCTTACCTGCATTGCTAACATCACACTTGACAAATATAGAAGATTGAACTCTAAGATCTCTATGAAATTTCTTGTTTTCCTTTTGAACTAATGCAGCAACTTCTCTTCCATTTTCTTCTGAGAAATCGACAACAGTCACAGATAAACCTTTCTGGGCAAAAGCAATGCAAAGCGCTTTCCCTGAAATAGAAAAGGACTTGGTTAATACATTGGAAGTTATATAGCTTGTTGAATTGAAGGGATACATTTAACACAGAAGAGCAGAAGCTACTGTAAAACTTTCCTCAGATTGAACTAAAGGTCTAAGATCTAGATGATTTATGGTCAAATTGAACATAAGGACGTTAAATTGATCTATATTACTGCACTTGCCAAAAGCCAAATTTCAGTTTCGTTTAAACTATCCACTACTTGCATTTGCATCCTTGCCATCTGGAACTTGCCAAACAAAGAACCTTGCTACCAATTACATGCCAGCTTCTGGAAAGTTTTGAGCCTTTGCTTCTGTTGTGGACAGAGATTGTTGCATGGCTGCATGTTAACCCATGAGTAGTGCCAAACAAAGCAAAACGATGAACTCTATTAGGTTCCTTATTTCCAGCAAACCTGCAGTCTTCTATTCTACTATAATTTGCAAACTTCTCCAATGGTTGGCAGATCATTCTGATGCAGTATAATTGTTAGGTACCAAAGCTAATGCCTACTTGAAAAGTGCATGGTTGGACTAGTGCATGGTTGGACTAGTTAGGGGTGGGGGTGATCGGCCGATGCTGACACAGCACCATCTTGTAGCAATGCTCTAAGCTCTTTCTTAGTTACGGGTATAAAAATATCACAGATTAAGAATGCTATCGGTGCGTTCTAAGTTCACTTTTAGCTCTTGCTGAATGTACATCACTGCAGTTACGCTGCCTGCAAAACAATGTTACTATGTTAGGACTGACACCATTTCCCAATCCATATGTTTCGAGAAAAGCGCCCGTCGGACCCCCAATTCAAGTGCTACGCCGCATGATTCGCCTCACTCCCTCCCCCGTTTCCAGCGAGTCAACGCTCAATTACGAAACCCCCAGGCCCCAGCTCATCGGAGTGGAATCGGCCCCTTCGCTTAGGCTTAAACTAAGGCGGGCACGGCGCATCAGGATTCAGGACTCGAGAATCAGCACTGGGACTGAGAGCCGGAGAGGGAGAAGCGGGCGCTGCTTACCGATGCCGGACGCGCCGCCGGTGACGAGCGCCGACATGCCGGGCTTGAGCTCCATCTCGCCGGCGCGTGGGGTGGTGGAGGAGCAGGCGAGGAGCTGCTGCCGAGGTGTCGTGTGGTAGAAGGCGAGAGAGTCAGAGAGAGATTTCGGAGAGCGGGACGAGGCGATTGGGTAGCGAAGGGAGCGGCCGGCACGCGGAGCGGCCGAGGCCGAAGTGGGGAAGGAGACGAGGCCGCGGAGTTTATTCGGCGCCGCTCTCCTGTCTATCCCGTGCCGTGTCGCTCTTCGCTGTCCCGGTTTCCCGTCTCATTTCGCGTGGCCTCGGCGAGGCAGCTCCGTTATTGGACGCTGAGTCGCTGAAGCACGCGCCGGTGTGGCCGTGTGGGCACGCGAGCACACCGAAGCCATGCTCCAACGGCTTCACTTCCCGGCCGATACTTTGCAGTTGGGCCGATCATTCTTATCACCAGTTTTGTGATTCATCTGTCGCGAATCCAAACAATCGGTTCCAGTCGTTTCAATAAAAAAGAAGAAAAATAATCAATCGGTCTCACAATTTGTATTCATTTTATCCGTTAACCCGTTTGTACTTCTTCATCAATAAAATATTCCCTCCGTCCTAAAAAATGCAACTCAAACAAATCAAATTTGTATAAAATAATGCTGATATTTATGGTACAAAATAAGTTTCGTTAGATTAATTATTAAATATATTTTTATACTAAATAAATATATTTAAAGACATAACTGTTAATATTTTTTACAAATGTTATCAAACTTCAAGTTGTTTGACTCTTTGGGAAACAAGAGTTGCATTCTTTTTTTTTGGACGGAGGGAGTAAGCACAACCTCATGCCTCATATTAAAAAATAACAATTCGCAGCACAAGAAGCTGAGAATGACAAAATGAAGTGCAAGAGTACGATTCGGAGTGTATAAACTCTATACATGATAAGATACATAGGAGGACAGGAGCAAGAATGAAATAGGCGTTTCCAATACATGAATGTGTGGGGTGCAACGCATTATGCCTAGGCGACAAAACATTGAACCATTGCGGGGAGTAGATATGGTGCCAACCATGGAGTTTCGGTGGTGTATAGTTTCATACCTTATGCCTTGGTGAACCATGTTTCAATATCATCGCTTAAGTGCCACTCTCAGTTGAGTCGATCGTGCTAAAATGACAAGGGATGCTTTGTAGCTTGTCAAACGGTAAGTAAGAAAATAATAGGGATATGTCATGATTTGTAAGAGACGCTATTTGAGATCGAAATACAAGTCAAAGAAGTAGTTCTCGTCCGGAATCAGAGGTGTGACAAAAGAACAAGAACAAGAAGAAAAAAGAGGATGTTTTATTAATAGGAAGAAGAAAATGTTTAAATCTATCGCTACATAAAGTCTCCTTTTGATTTCCTTTTACCTTAGAAGAACTTCCAATGAGAACGAGAAGCAAAGGCCGAGCCACGGGAACTTGTACAAATGAAACACGAAAATTTAAACTTATTAAAAAAACCTATAAAAGGGGCGCCACTCCTACCGTACAATGGATCCCATTTTGTTTGTTTTGAACCTTAGTTTAGCCTCCATTATCGTGTCGTTAACATTGTCTGGTTTGATAGCTTGCTAGAAAACCAACATTGTCCGTCATAATCAAGTACTTTCTAATATATAACTCCATCTATTTAAACTAGTATAGTTTTTATAAAATTGTGAATCAGTACTTTATTAGAGATCAAGTCAATGGTCTAAACGAAAACGACATTAACATTTTTTTAACTAAACTGGTTTTATTTAAGCGTTAGCTGGGATAGCCTTTCCCCATGCATATTCACAGTCCCACCTCACTGTCTTAGCAAGTCCGTACAAAAAGGGTACAACTGTGCAAGCACCGTTTGAAAATTGGCACCCTCTCATCTTAGCTCCATTTGGAGCTCGCCGTCCGTCGCCGAAAGAAGCCAATGACTTCAAGATTGATGAACCTCCGGTACAGGCTTACAGCTAATTAATCGACCTTTATTTGCACCACAGCGCATAAGCTCATCCACAATTAGTCTGGTGGTCTACGGAAAAGCCTGACGACGAACTGGATGGGCCATCATCATCAGCATCAGCCATCAACCGTCCCGAAACTGGGCCGCTAAAGTCGTAGCAGAATCATGAAACGCCTCGGGTTTTCTACACAAACGCAATACGCAAACGCAAGCAACATCGCGGCGGATCCGGCGGGCACACGTGCTGCGGCCGCCGCGCTGGACGGCAATGGATGGGCATGCCCGTGCCCGGCCGCCGTTCTTGGACTTCCCCAGCCATCCCGGAAAAAGGCCACGAGACGGGGCTTCGGTGCATTTTGCATTTTTTTTTTTAACGCTCCAATGGACACCAGCCCACACCCCCACCTTTGGGGGGAGCAGAGCGCGCAAAGCAGCAGAGGAGAGGGGTTGGCGGGTCGCATTTCGGAACGTGCTCCACCTGTTCTCCGTCGTCGCCAGGTGATGGGCGCAAGGCAACCGTCGTCGCGTGATCGTTGTTTGCTGCTGCTGCTGCTACGTCCGCGTGTGCACGCGCCCCTGACCCCGTCAAACGAGGAGACCAGGCGTGCCCTGCCTGTGCCGTCGCCGCCACGCCCACGAGCCAAGCCGGCCTTCTCGGGTTCTCAGACGCGCGACGCGTCCCCCTGCCTGTGTCCAGCTCAGCGCGGCGCCCCCAAAGGCCCACGACGAAACACATGGACAGAGGAAAATGGGGTTGGATTGGATTGGAAAATTACCTCGCGCGGCATCCTACATATTCACATGATCACATCACAGGCCAGGCCGTTACGGCAGCCAGCCACCGGCCGGGGCCGCGAGAGAAAACGGAACGGGAAGCGAGCGAACGGGGGGCGGACGGAGGAGATAGACAGAGATCGCAACCGTGCCACGGAGCCGAATCCAAACCGCATTGCGTGCTCGTGCCGATAAAATCGAAACGGCTGCGCCGATCCCTCTCCTCCATTCTCTTCCTCATCACCCCGACTGACCTCGTCTCCTCCAATCCATCCAAGTCCCCCAAGTCAATCGCGTCCCGCTCCCACGCACCGCGTGGCGGCCACGATCGGGGCCGCCTGCTATATCTGCGGGGCCACGGCGCTTTCCCTCGCGCGATCCTCTTTTCAGGGGGGGTTCGCTTGCGACCGAGCACGCACGCAGGCGAGACCGCGAGAGCCGCTACGCTACTAGTACCCGCGCTGCCGCCTGAAGGCCAGCAGAGCCCTCCCTCCCGCGTTATCATCTGAGGGTTTTTTGAGGGCGGCGGCGGCGGCGCGCGCGCGGGGACGGGATGGCGATGGCGGCGGCGGTGCCAGCGTTGTCGGCGGGGACGGTGCCGCTGGGCGTGCTGCTGCGGCGGGAGGTGACCAAGGAGCGGATGGAGCGCCCCGACGTGCTGTGCGGGGAGGCCAGCCGCAGCCGCAAGGGCGAGGACTTCACGCTGCTCCGCGCCGACGCCGGCCAGCGGGTCGCCGGGGACCCGTCCACCTCCTTCTCCGTCTTCGCGGTACCCACATTGCCCTGCCTTGTCTCCCATCCTCTTCTCCTGACCGAGTCCCCCCTGCTCCTGGAGGGTTCGCAGGAGTTGTGTGTGGTTCTGGACATGCAGCCTTGTACGTGCCTGGCACTACGCGCTTGCTTTTCGCCTTTTCCGATTGACGGAGTTGCTCCAGCTTTTTGGTCAAGAGGAAAAGTTGTTGCGCTTTTTTTGAATGTAGAACAGTGCATGGTGCTAGCACGACGCATGTGAAATGCCTGTTGCCTTTGATCCTAGTGATGCTCATTGCTAATTTGAGTTTACCCATGCTCGTCGTATCCTAATTTTTGTGCTGTTATGATAACCATGTGGGTGAGGGGTTGTTTTCAACTAGGGAGCAGATGGGTAGTGAATTCCTATCAATTGGTCTGGTCTTTTTTTTTCTGTGTTTTGGTGACAGCATCAGATGGTACATCGTTGATCACTGTGTTTTTGTAGTGATATTTGATCTCACCATGTTCTGTTTTTGGATATTTAATTGATCAATGATCACTGCGTTCTGTTGATAGCTGTTTGATGGGCACAACGGATCTGGAGCTGCCATATACGCGAAGGAGAATCTGCTGCACAATGTTCTGCGTTCCATTCCTACGTGCTTGAGCAGAGATGAGTGGCTTGCAGTGCTCCCACGTGCGCTTGTTTCAGCATTTGTCAGGACGGATAAAGATTTCCAGAGCGTAGGTAATAAACCAGCCCTCATCTTGTTCAGCTTACGATATTCAACACTGATAGCACGTTTGTTATACTTATTGAGTCCTTCAATAAACCAGCATACATTGCACGTGATTTCCCCCCTTTTTTTATTGAAGCCAAGACATGCACATATGTTATCATTATCAATTTCTGGTTTTGTACAGGAAAATAGAGTATCTGATAACCTTGTAGTGTAGTTCAGATTTGCTTGTATAACTGCATTTTTTCCTGTTTACATGTCTTTTACATATCTGTAAAGATGTAAAGCTGAGTTATGCCCTTTCCTTTTCTTTTCTGATGAAAAGTTCTATTTACGGTTGCAGCCGGAACTTCTGGTACAACTGTCACATTTGTGATAGTAGACGAGTGGGTTGTAACGGTAGCATCTGTTGGTGATTCACGCTGCATACTAGAATCTGCTGATGGTTCAGTCTACTATTTATCTGCTGATCATCGTTTCGACTCCAACCCTGATGAGTGAGTTTCACCACTGATGTGTATTTATTGAGATTTGTGCAATTCTTCCCATCAAAATTTGTGCAATTCTTAGAATCTTTTTTTTTCTAGGGTTGAGCGAGTAACTGCGTGTGGGAGTAAGGTTGGGAAAATGGATATTGTCGGTGGCCCAGAGGTTTGTAATTCATCCTAAATCCTCTGTGTGCTTGAATTGGTATACATAGTTTGCATGTTTGGTGTATCAGTGATAACTTTCCATTGCCTGCAGTCACCTGTTACTCCATGATTTAACTGTTGAATTTGTGAATTTGATTGGGGAGCTATTTTATCTTATCTCAGACACTGCAAGTTCTCCTCTGTCTATACGCCAACTAGCATTTTTGTCCAATGCATTCTATGGTTCCTTGTCTACTTCATAATTCTATCATATCTGTTAAATTGTGTTGGATTTATAGATTTTATCTGTTGCATTTTCAGGTTGGTCCTCTGAGATGTTGGCCAGGTGGCTTGTGCCTGTCTAGATCGATAGGGGATTTTGATGTTGGTGAATGCATCATCCCTGTTCCACATGTTAAACAAGTGAAGGTTTGTTCATCTCATTTGAAAGCTCTGTTCTGCTTCTGCACCTCACATACCTTGTTCCAAATATTGCCTGTGAAATGCCCTGCCAACTTAAGTTCTTGGAGATGGCTTTATCTAAAATATTCCACAAATTACAACGTTTTTGTGTCATCTACTTTTAATATGACCTCTGCAGTTCTCAATGTGACCCTTTTTGTGATGCTATTTGATCTTCTAATCATGCATGTTTTCATTACAGCTTTCCAATGCTGGAGGCAGAATTATCATCGCAAGTGATGGCGTTTGGGATGATTTGACTTGTGAAATGGCTCTTGACTGTTCTCGTGGGTACCCATCAGATGTAGCTGCGAATCGAATTGTTAATGTAACTATTGTTTTTCCCTGAAAGAAAAACTCACATAATTTCTTTGATTGATCTCAACAATTTCTGATCCTCAACTCGAAATTTGTTTATCTTATTTAGGAAGCAATCCGCCCTCGAGGAATCAGGGATGATACTACTTGCATTGTGATCGACATACTACCTCCTGAAAAACTAGCTCCAACTGCTCCTAAGAGGATGGGGAAAATTGCGTTCAATAATATGTTTCGCAAAAAATCTCCAGGTGTGCCCTTTAAAACAGATAGTGAATATGCTGAACCAGATGTGGTGGAAGAAATATTTGAAGATGGCTCTGCGATGCTTTCTAAAAGGTAACGTGCAGCAAGCTTAACTGTTCTTTTTCAATTCTTCACTTGTGATATAGTTTAGACCTCAGGTGTTTGTGAAAGTAAAAAAGGCGAGTACTAGCATCACTATAAATTTTGATGGAGATGTCCATGTGTACCAATGCATCAATGTGGAGTAGATCTGGTCACTATGATTATGTCCTTGTGTTTATGGCATTGAAAGAGACATTTTTAGCTTGTGCGCACTCAGCTAGTGTAATTGCTAGTTATGCAGATCTGGTACTCCACATGATTGTCCCATATGAGCAACATCAGATCTTGCTGTCTGCTAAAGAATAGCAGAACTTTTAGTGATTATTCGAAACAGAAAGTGAGTTGGCATTATCGATTGATGGTATCAGCCACAGTCTCATTTTTGTTTCCTTAGACGTTATGGTCAGGGTTGTCTGCTGATTCCTTTCCCAAACCCTACAACATTGGATCCTATTCTTTCTCTGATCATTTATGTGTTGTTTTCTGCAAACCATCCAGATCGGATTGACACACATACTGAACACATTTATTTACAATTTATCTTTGTAGAAGAAATATGTCACTAAACCAAAAATCTTGATGTTTCTAGGTTCCCTTTCACTGTCCATGTAGTACTGGAGATAAAAGGGTTCCATGGTTGAAATGAATAAAAGGCAGAGTGCATATGTTTCATAAATTAAATTATCAATTCTGCTTCCCGCTTGGGTTCTTGTTCTACTAGCATACGTTCATTACATCACTGTCTTCTAATATGAACCTGAAATAGTGGATACACTTGTAATCATTTGATTAGTTTGATTCCCTGTCTGTTTTGGCAAGTTTAAAGATATAGTGCCTGCTTGCCTGGTGTTGCAATCATGGATATTTTGTTAAATGGTCGTGAGAAGAAAATCCCTTTTTTTTCTGCTTGCCATCTCACTTGTACTCATTACATGCAGGCTAACCACCGGATATGCACTTGAGAAAATTTTTGCGCCCTCTAGCTGTGCAGTTTGTCTTGTACGACTGAAATCTGGGCAAGGGATTTCTCTGCATGCCAACCCACTGCAACATGAAAAACTACAAGGCTGGCAAGGTCCTTTCCTGTGCCATGCCTGTCATGATAAGAAAGAGGCAATGGAGGGCAAACGAAGACGAAAAGGTACGCCACAAATAGTTTGGATGTTCTCTTGTTATCTGAAATGCATTCTTTTTTTTATCTCATTGTTTGAAAACTCATCTGTACTACTTTCTGTGTGCTGTAGAGAGGTGTTAGCTAACCTTCGAGATTGCTAATTTGTCCTTGGTGCATGTTTGTCTTTGCAGATTGTTCACCAACTGTCTTTGGCCACATGTGCTAGGCCCGCCTAATTGCCGGACCCATTATTTCGTTTCGTGCCACTAAAGATTCTTTTATTCATAGCTGGAACCAGTAGTCACCCCATAACAATTCTTTGGCTAGATTGACCACGTCAGTCGGGTAATTCAAAGTATTCTCGACAAACAACCTGGAGATTTATTCATCTGTTGGACTAGTAGCATCATAGGTATAGCCCATCTTAATTTTTCAAAGGACCACGGGTGTGTGTTCAGTTCAGCCCAGGCTGAAAGCTGCTGCTACGGCACTCCACTGTACAGAGGTCGTTGTCCTTGTACATAGAGCTCCGAATGATCATTGGCCCTCTTGTAATCTGTTGACGCCAAGTTCACTGACGACGCCCGAGAGAAATGATTAGCTTAGCGATGGGTCTCTTTCGAGATTCACTGGTGATTGATTTTTTTTTTCCTCTAAGCTTTGGATTCCGTTGATCGGTCGATGACACTTGGATTGCCAGTAGTGTGCCCGCTGTTCGTTAAACACATCCGCTGTCAATCACCGGGAAATGAAACGAAACCGACATGATCCCCGAACGTCAGACCCGTTCCAGCATACACACAGTATGGAAATAATAACTACTAGTCTCTATCATCAGTGGGTTTCTGCTCATCGTGTAACTATCATCCACCCTTACTCTGGACCATCTCTACACGCCTCTGCTCCCATCCAAATGCGTCAATCTTGTCGCTCCTCGCTCGCTCGCGCCAAACCGCCAGCCAAAGCCATTTGTTTGCCGCACTGTGCGCGCGCCTAAAATCCAGTGACAAAATCCGGAGGAAGGGAATCTCTGGCCCCTCTCCGGGGATCGCTCTCCCCCCGCCAGGGCACTGTCATTTGGCACCTCCCGTCCCCCGGTTTGTCTCCTCCGGGGCGGAGGAACATGCCCCGGTGAGGTGACGGAGCCTGGAGCCACCCCCCCGGAGAGCGACGACGCGGTCGAGGATGATTTATGCCAGCGCGCACACGGCCCCCGCCGGGCTACGGCTCACCTACTGTGGATTCGCACGCGCCACCTGACCGCTACGCTTAACCGCCCGCCCCCCACTGATTAGCTAGGCAGCCGCGCCGGGGCGACACCGAGACCAAACAGCGGCGGGACGGCGAGTCCATCGGCGAGCATTACGCCAGAGCCGTGACCTCGACTACCGCCGCCTCTGAACGCGCGGCGCGGGCGGCGGGACGGCGAGGTGACCGATCGGTGCCGCGTCATGTGCCAGGGACGGGGGCGGCGGAGGACGGACGCGTCCTCGAGCTCGTTCGTCCACCCTATCCACTCTGGCACGACCTAGCCGTCGAGCCCCCCGCGCGCGCGCCCACGTGCCGATCGCTCGTCCGCTTGTTTGGACTTGGACTGGAGACCTAGTAGCTAGAGGGGACGCCATGGTTGTGATTAGCGAAGAGCTAGCTTCGCCGCTGCCGTCGCGCCTTTCGTGTCAGGTGCTTATTGCATCCATGGGGAGCTCTTGCGTACGGCCCGACCGTGTACTACGTCAGGAGGCATCGGACTGTTGTCTCTAGCTTTAGCGTCTAGCCATAGATCGATTTCTGCTGGGTTGTTTTTTGGATGGTGGCGACTAGTGAGCCGTCGTGTTATTAACTTATCATTCGTCGTCGACTAGATAATAATTAAGTAGAAGGAAAAAAAGAAACATATGTACGTGTGAGTGTGTACGCGTATGTGACAAATGAGTAATGCGGAAACTGTACCAGAGCGCAATTAGTGTGATCGCAGATTGATAGCCGGACTAAAACCGCTGTGATTGTGATTTGCTAACCAAACAGAGGCTTAGCTTGCGCTGGCTAGCCGAGTTTGACGAAGTGCGCCTGTACAAGTGATAAGTGAGCCACACGATGCTTACTCTCGAAATGAATTCAAAAGGTCGTGTGTGCTTTACATAGCAACTAACGACCCAACAAAATCAACGAGGAAATTGAACTCTGGACGAACCGAACCAGCAAAAAGTCGTTCTGTGAAGGTTTGCTCCGATCCAGTAGGGTGTTAATTAACTGTAATCTTGACTCGGTTAATGTGGAGGAGACGATCGTGAGGGTTGGTTACAATGTAGTTGAGCAGATTATCTCTAAAAGACGACGAACGCATGAGAAACACGTCAACAATACAGTCACCCTTTTGGCGCCGTCGAGAGATGAACATCAGAAACGACAGCAGTACGGCACGGTGCTTTTTCTTGTGACGTTACTT
This sequence comes from Urochloa ruziziensis, assembly GCA_015476505.1. Taxonomy (NCBI): domain Eukaryota; kingdom Viridiplantae; phylum Streptophyta; class Magnoliopsida; order Poales; family Poaceae; genus Urochloa; species Urochloa ruziziensis. The sequence goes on along the minus strand of CM027119.1, from coordinate 53,267,264 downwards.
ATGTATCCGAGCGAAATGTCATAACTGGGATTATTGCTCACAGGAGGATTATAGTAATCAAGAAAGACGACACAGCGGCTCGATCGGCAAGGACACGAAGGAAGAGCACAAAAGGGACAAGGGCCCATTCACCAACTGGACGTAGCTCCCTGCAGGCTGTTTCATCACATCCTTCTCAGATTTAAATGAGTTTTCTCTCTGAAATTAAATCTGCGTAGTGCACACTGTTCCGCAACCGGCCAGGCGAAACATCCCCTCATCTGGATCGCGTAACCGTGCCAGTTGATCAGCTCGGCCGCATTACGCATCGGCAAACGTACAGTGGCCACCATGCATGGTGCGTGTCCCTTGGATCATTCCGGGACCAGCTGTATCTGTACGCATACATGCATGCATGTCCGAGTCATCGGGTGGTATGCCAGGTTGGTCCGCGTGTCCTGAGCTCTCTAGCTCGATCGGCGCCGGCAACTGAAGCAGCTGCAGTAGTGCAAATGACGACGGCGTCGCTGCTGGTCAAGTGCTCTAAGCTACAGCGACACCCCTAACAAGGGCCCTTCTCCGTGTGTGTGATGGGCTCATGGTTTGCGCTGCCGTCAGGCTAACAGTATGTAGTGTGTAATGCACTAAGCTCTAGCTGGCGACTAGTTGCAGGTTCTGGTCGGTTCATCATTGCATTGGCATGGGCTGGGGACACGGCAACATGTCAGCATGGCCCGTGCCCCGTGGGGTGTGGTGGGGAGCTACGGATACACGTACACATCTCAGTTGACGATCGGGCTATGGCGCAATTAGTGCGCTGTCCATTCCAAGGTTATGGTGAAATAATTACGTGTCATCCGATGAGGTCCTATAGACTGATCACTGATTGAGTATGTTACTATATAAGGTTGTGGCTACATGTCGAAAGAGAAGAGTTTAGCCAACTGCGCAGAACCATTCGTACTTCGACATGGCATGATATTGGATTCAAATCCAACAGTGCAGCTGAAAGTTATCGTCGTCTGTCTTCTCAGAGGACAAAAAAAGGGTTATCATCTGTCAGAAGCGCGCACAGTTGTTTGAGTGTGAATGGTACGTTATTAACGCGGCTTATCAAGTTATCATCAACGTAATCAAGTCGCATGCATGTAATCTCATTCAGGTTGATTTACGTTGCATCAGCCGTTTACTGTTTCTCCGATCATGGCGACCACGTGACATCAACGCGTCAGTTCGATGCCGTTTTCCTTCTTTTAATATGGGGTTACTATCTTCTCCCTCCTCCACTTCACCGTCCCAAATTCACATAGCAAAAGCTAGCTCCTGGTTGAACTTAAACCCTCTCCGTGCTTAGCTTGCTGTTAATCACTAGGTAGCGTCCTCTGGTACCTCTCCCTCCCTCCATGCATCCCCCTCCCCCACACCAGCTGTCCACCTAACCTTGTCACCCACACGTACGCGCGCGAACCCTACCTCGGCGCTCTCTCAAAGCCATGGACACGCACACGCCGCGGCTGCGGTCACCACGTCCACCTCAACTTCCCAGGCCAACGCCAACCCCACCTCTCCCGCCCCTCTCCGCCGCCACTTCCCCCTCCCACGACGACGTCGACAACCTCTCCTTCCTCTCCCCCTTCTCCGGCCGCCTCCCCCCTCTCCCCATGTCACGCACCCCCGTCGGCCGCGTCGGCAGCGACCTCAGCCACCTCAACCACGCCAGAGCAAGCCACCATCACGCCACCACCAGCACCAAGGACAGGGCCAAGAACAAGACCTCGCCTTTCTTCTCCGGCCTCGGCGCCGCGTGGAGGAAGGAGAGCACGAGCAGCGGCGGCGGCGACGCCGCGGGAAAGCAGCAGCCGGCGGAGGAGAAGAGGAAGGACAAGGCGGCGGCGAAGAGGGCGCTGGACGACGTGGGCCAGTGGGTGAAGAGGCACATGGCGGCCATGGTGGAGCAGCTGCGGCGCGCCTCTTTCTCCCGGCAGGCGGCGGCGGAGAGGGAGAGGCGGGAGCAGCAGCGGCGCCGGCCGCACTCGTTCTCGGGGCGCGGCCCGGGCGCCGCGAGAGAGATGAGGGAGCAGGAGCGGTGGAGGCGGCGGCGCGGGCAGCAGCTGTCGTCGGCGCCGGCGTCGCTGCGGGTGTCGCCGGCCAACAGCGGGCACCTGTCGGTGGGCGGGTCAGTGAAGGTGTCCACGTCGTCGGAGGAGAGCACCATGGAGGAGCTCCACAGCGCCATCGAGGCCGCCATCGCGCACTGCAAGAACTCCATCTCCGTCGCCAAGCAGACGGCGGTGGCCGGGGACGATCGACAACAGGCTTCAGTAAATCTGTAGTTGGTAGGGGCGGCGCTCTCTCGTGCGACGTATGTACGTGCTGCACGTATGTGTCTGGCTTATGATCGAGCTTTGAAGATCAGAATTTCAGAAGCCGGCCGAAGGATTGATTTGGTTCGATCACATGCAAGGCCATGTAAATTAAGATGCAAGAACAGATGAAAGAAGTATACTGATAGTGTATTTTTCAAAACCTCGAAAATTATTTCAGAGCCTTTATTTTCTTGTGTTTGTACTTTGGCGTCCTAGCAGAGTATAATTTTCAGCCGCGCCTGACTGATGGTGAATGCTGATGGGCAATGAGTAATTGAGTACAATACCACTGCTAGTGTGTCCACATTCTTGTGCGGTTGTGCCTTTTTTTTTACACCGCGATGGAGCCATAGCACCGTACGTTTAGAGTTAGAGCAGCTCCTATGGTGCCATAGCTAGCGGCCCTGTCTTACTAATTAGCTTCTTGCTTATGGACGTGTTTATTTCCACCCTTTTCATGAAAAGTTTCATTTTGGAAAATTGTGTCAGTTCATTTCTATCTCTATGCATGCTTCCCTAGCAACAATACTTTTCACCCTCTCTTCCAACTAAACACCTCCATATATATAGGAGTGAGCGAATGACCGAGATAATATTAGTTCTTTATCAAAAGATAACCGTAGAATCCAACCTAATCAAAAGATAATAGTAGCACTCCTCCCCCACTGCATTAACTGCGCTCCAATTGAAATTGTTTTTATTCTTGAAGCAGGTGCCCAAACAAAGCTACAACTGCTAAGAAATTTTATCATAGCGTACCCTCGGCTCCATTGTATTACATCTCAACCTATCTCGTTGCACTAACTTAGCACTCACATGTCCTGGATCTGCGTTGAGCCGCTGACACAATATCCTCGCTTTCTACCAAGTGAGACCTACAATAACTTTGGACAATACGCTAAAGTAAAAATGGGTGTATTTAAATGGGTAAAAGGGGGTGAAAAGGTGAAAACTTTTTGCATTGGACCGCATGCACATAGAGAAGAAATGAACTGACAGTTCTCTAGGTAAAAACTTTTTGCTCTTTTCGTGAAACTAAACACGCCATGTTGGGGACATACCTTTTGTGCTAGCTCTTCATGGACCCGGTGAACAATACGTTAGATCTAGTAATGCTTCCTAATTATAAGTTCTAACTATTGTTAACTATCTTTCACATGAACTTAATTCTTCCCAAGTGGACTCATACTTCATGTTACGTATATATTATCGCCATTATTATATAGCCACATTTTCTAATGAGCTTTCATGAAGCCGATTACCTCAAATGTTTTCATTCCTAAACACCACAACACCTATGTGCACACACACTAAGGACAAAAGGAGACCACGAAACTAGTGGTGGAGGCTAGAAGGACATGCCACCTGTAGGCATAGAGGTGGCCATGACAGGCTCGGAGTTGATGGGGCCTATGAATTCAATGCATAGTATGGAGAATGCCATGCCATGCTAAAAGAAAAGGATGTCCAACTTCAGCTACAACATCAAGGGACATTTGCATGATCATATACATAGAGGGGCAAGATTATGTATTAGCCAACATATGGTGTTAGGGACTTCGTCCATACAAGATTTTTTTACTTACTATGTAGATACTAAGAGGACTCAACACAAACAACAATTTTTGTTAAAAAGATGATTTTATCGATATACTATATGTATTGCATAATAAACTTTGTTACACATCATTTTTTTTACCAGGGGCAATCCTAAAAATATCTTATTATGCTAATTCTTCCTGTATTTGATAGAAATGTTTAGGACATTTTTAAAAATATATATTATCTTAACATAGTGTGTCAATTGCCACCTCTAAAATATTGAACTATATTTAATACCTATATAATGTTATTTATATTAAATACATATACAATTTCTGGAAGATGATACAGTGATCATATAAAGCTTGCTACTTTAAAAGATGTTTCTAGATTAAAAAAACTTATACACAAAAGATATTAACATGCTACATAAAAACGATCACATATGTTTTCAAATATGGTTATTTCTAAGAAATGGTTTTTAAATATATTTTTTGCTGAGAAGAACTGCATTATAATCAATTATTAAGCATAATAAGCCAAATGACCAGCACCTTTCTCATAGCTCGACATAATGGAATAAAAAAGCTTACGAAACTAACATAAATTGCAAAGTGTACAAAGTGCGTATTTTACTTGTGAGAATTTGTTGTGCTACTATGTGTGTAGAATTGTTAGTTTCTCCAATGGGTTGTTAATAAATATTAAATTTATTTCAAAATAATCTTTACTTTTTTGGAACTCTTGTATTAAAAGCACATAAACTTAAGAACACAATATGAATATTATATGCTCACTTGGCAAAGATTCGTCTTTCTTTCTACAATCGCAGATTACATAGACAAAAATAGATGCATACAAATTAAATGCTTATGGAGGGACAATCAACACCATGGATATTCCTCATGTGCTTGTGGACACATGAGTTATCAAGTGCCTTGGTACACTTCCATGCTTGGAGATTCGTGAAAGTGAAGGAATCTGTGAATCATGTTGCTGCAGGGTGTGGCTAATGTACTAGAGAGCAAGACGGGGAATTCAACTCGCTGCATTTTGAATAATTATATTATTAGTTTCAATAAATATTGTACAATAGCTTCCTATTTTTATATGGCATGATATTTACCATGAATTACCATGACGGTGATTCAGAGTCGGTACCACTAATAAGTTGGACAATGAATGGCTGAACGCTTGCTATTTGTCTAAAGTTCAGCAATGTTTTGTATAGGTGGTGTCACTCTAAAATATTTTTGGCCTTTTACTGATGGCAGCCTACGACATGGCAAGTCAGCTAATGTGGACTTGAAAAACATCACTTAGCTTGATCGTGCTAAAAACAAGATCATTAAAGATGATAGAGTTCATCACATGCAAGAATATTGTCTTCAAAAGAATTTTGACATTCTGTTTTGTCCCCTACATAAGTGAGGTTCATGCCAATTAACACTATACAAGGCACGAATAAGTAATTCTGCATATGTTGTATTAGCAAATAATGTCAGTGGGGAGACTACTTTTTGTAGTACGTTTGCAAAAGCTCAAGCCAAGAAGTTGGTCTAAATCATAATTGAATGCCAACTCACTTGATTTGGCAGCAACAAAAATAGTGGGGATTGTGTATTTGCCCTAACACAATACATGCATTCCAAATTAAAATACAACCATAAAAACATCAGATTATCTTCCAGATAGGGTGTCGTTCTCTATGATCCAACAAGTTCATTTAAATTCATGCAATTGGGACACCACCTAGTCAAACAAGCATTTTAAATTCAAAGACAACGATCAATGCAGAACAAAACCTCCTCTGGTGGAACAGGCACATGGCTAGAAAAGTTCATGCAAATAAAACTATAAACATAATGAACTGAACAACCATTGCATTCTAACAGTGTCACATTCCATATTAAGAAAATCGAGTAAATGCCCCCAAAAACCTAGCTCTTAATCCAGTGAGTATTAGATAACTTGGCAATACACTATAGAAGCTAAAAGAGTCACATTTCTTAACCATTTAAAAAAGCACATAGACTAAGAGATTATGTGGTCATTAATTCTATCACTCTAATTCCTTAGGCATATCATAAAACTAATCTATCACCATAGTATAGTGTTTATCATACCTGTCAAGCAAACTTAAGATGAGCAAAAGCTTCAAAACCACCAGCTAATTATAGAAGAACATTTTTCCTTGGATCAGGAACTTTGTTTTTGGTGTTTTACCTGAGATTCATTTTTGGCGCTCTTAATTGACATACTTTTAGTGCCATTCAGGTGATGATTTTTGGCTTATTTGTATACTAATATGCCACTTGGTACCGAAATAACTCTATTTTCACTTATGTCTTGTATTTTGGAGCGTATTGTGCTTTTGTAGGAAACTTGACATATTTAGAGCAATTTGCTAATGGGCTTAAAGCATCACAAAATTGGACCGAGGAGAGGGACTAGCACGCGAAAGATGAAGCTGAGACGAGCCAAAAAGAGGTTGGGCCACGTGGCCCAGACCCCCTCTGGCCACGCGGCAAGGCCCATTCCAGGGTCAAATCGAGCCCCCGTTTCTTCGGAATGAAGCATTCCGCAACCCTAGCCTACCTCTTCGCCGCCATTCGCTAGAGACACTTACAAGTACACGAGGGGCGGCGGAGAAGATGGGAGACGCGCGAGAGCTACACGAGATCGATTGGAGAAAAGTATTTTGGAAATTTGAAAACAATGTGAATAGATTTGTCTTGAAAAGTATTTTTTATAAAAGTATAAATATATTATTTTTTAATAAATATTTTTGAAAAAATAAGAAGTCAAAGTTACATTTTGGAGACCGTGTCATTGTCCGAAATGACTTCTATATCAATACGAAGGGAGTATTATCACCACCATATAGCCACATTTCTTCATGATTTTTCATGAAGCTGGCTACCTCAAATAAAGTGTGCATAAAGAGGAAAGGAGACCATGCATGACACTAGTGGCGGAGCGGAGAAATACATGCTACATGTGGGCATAAAGGTGGCCATGCCGGACTTCCAAGTTGATGTGGGGCCTATGAATTCCATGCCTACTATGGAGAATGCCATGCCATGCTAAAAGGATGTTCAAATTCGGGCACAACATCAAGGGACATTTGCACAATCATATACATAGAGAGACAAGGTTTATACTTTGTTGATGCCATAAGCATGTAACTTAACGGCTCTTCCACACCAATATAAGGAACAACATATATTATGTATTATCCAACAGATGGTGTTAGGGCTTTGGTCCACATAATTCTTTTCACTTACTATGTAGATACCAAGAGGAGACAACACAAACATAAATTTTGTTAAAAATGATTTTATTGATATACTATATGCATAACGCATTGCTGAGCAATAAAATTTGTTACACATCATTTTTTCAGGGACAATCCAAAAAAACACCTCATTATGCTAATTCTCTTCGTATTTGATAGAAAAGCTTTAGAATATTTTAAAAAATATTATCTTAACATAGTGTTGCAATTGCCACCTCTAAAAATGTTTAACTACAATGAATACTTATAGAATGTTATTTAAATTCAATAGATATACAATTTCTAGAAGATGATATAGTGATCATATAAAGCTTGCTACTTTTAAAAATGTTTCTAGATAAAGATTTGTACACAAAAGATATTAGCATGCTAAATAAAAATGACTACATATGTATTTCAAATATGGTTATATCATAGAAATAGTTTTTCATATATATTTTAGTGAGAACAACTACATTATATTTGATTATTAAATAGACAAAACCAAGTGACCCAGCAACTTTATCATAGCTGAAGTCTAGGAGTGGCATGACATATTGAGATATGTCATGACCGACATAGTGGAATAAAAAAGCCTATGAACTCAAAAAATTGCAAAGTGTACACATCTTGTGTTTTACTTCGTGGAAATTGCGTTGTGATACTATTTGTGTAGAATTATTTTTTTAGCAACTTGTTAATAAATATTTATTTTATTCTAAAAATACTCTTCACATGCTTGGAACCTCATATATTAAATGGACATAAACTTAGGAACACAACATGAATATTATGTACCTTCATTTCTAAAATCTCGCGCCCTCCACCGCTGACTTTACAATACATGCAATAGTAGTCTTATCGGTCGAGCTTTGGTATGATAGAAGGGTAAGTCGTGTAACTTTTGTTTCAAAATCTTGTATCAACAATCAACCTTTATGACGTCATACTAACAGGGCAGTATTGAATAAGCTAATATAATCAACAGTCGAGTGTTTTGAGGGTTTCAACACTCGATTTCTTAACCGATCGATATCTATCGACACCCGTTGTAGTTCTTCAAGTATCTAGTGTGTTTTTATTTTGCTTGTTTATCTATACCATGGGTAATGAGCCGCATATATTATTAGTTGGTTCATTGGACTACCAGTTTCAAGAAACATGTCTATATTATTTAGTGCAGACGGATCTTTTTCAGACATGACTTCATTTTTTATTTCTTGTATGTCTTCATTGAGGCAAGAAATTCAATATGTGTGGTGAATAGCTATGGTTCTAGCAATTTAATTAAACATCTTTCTTCACTAATATTATGAGATTTTACGTCCACCCATGCGGCTATGCATGTGATTTGTAGGGTTCATGCACCACCGCCCCTTGCAGTTGATCCCCTATTCTTTTCCCCGCTCCTCGTCTTATTAGTCCATCTCCTTTGTGGTTTTTTGGTCGATTCCCTTTTTGTGTTGTCTTGGGGCACAACCCCAGTGCCACGAGGGAGCATGAGCATTGGAGGCAGCAGCAGCAATGCCAACTATCATCGATGCCAGCGCTATGGGTGTCACTAGCGAACAATGGACACTTGTTGCTAGGTGGGACGGTGAAGGTGTCGACATCGGAGAAGGAGAGCACCATGGATAAGTAATACAACATCATCGAGGCCGCCATCTCGCACTGCAAGAACTTCGTCTTCGTGGCTGAGCGGATGGCATCCTGAGACGACAACAAATTTCAATAAATCATAGTTGGTAGGGACGGTGCTGCTCATGTGACATACGTACGTGTGGCTTATGATCGGCTTTAGATATCAGAATTTTTGAAGCAGAGTGATTTAGTTGATCTCTCGCAAGTGATGTAAATTAAGATGCACTTAAGAACAAATGAGAAGCATGAAAACCCTCTGGCCTAGTTGGTTAGAGGGGAGAGTACCATGGTCACACCAATAAACTCGGGTTTGATTCCTCATAAACTGTGGGTCTAGTTTTTTATACGATATTTGAAAGGTGGTATATGCATTTTCCAAAACAATATATAAAAGCCTCTTGTTGTGTTTCTACTTCGGCATGCTGAGTATTTTTCTTGCTGTGCCTAGCTGAATGGCGATGGGCCTGCCGCCCTTATTTAAACGAAGCTGGTGTGAAATTTTGAGCCCTTCAACAAAATAAAGAACACTACGTTTCATATTGACATTTTCAACATAGCCACATCACCACAAAGAAAATGAAACAGTGTTGGAAACCACCCATACAATGCATAGTTTCATGTTGATGTTTCATAAGCACCACATACTCCCTCCGTTCCAAAATAGATGTCATTCTCGCTTCCCGAGAAGTCAACATTCTCAAAATGCCGGCAATTATATATTAAAATATATAAATATTTATGCTAAGTAATTAGTATCATTGGAAAGATCTTTAAGTCTAGTTTGTTAACAAATTTATTTGGAGATGAAAATGTTGCACGTTTTTTCTACAAATCTAGTCAAAGTTGAGAAAGTTTGACCGGCACGCATCCCATAACGTCATCTATTTTGGAACGGAGGGAGTATCATTTAGTTCCATGAATCATTCAGAGTTGGTATCAGTACCAGTGGGGGTTTCATCCTGATGAAACTAGTTCCTTCTTTCTCGTCTTGAATTTTCTATCATGTCACCAAATTAGCTGATGTGACATTGTATTTAATGTGTATGAAACTCCTGCTGGGCCTAGCCTTAGTAGCCTAAGTTAGATGTGATTCAGTATTCACATTAGTAGTCTTATGAGTAGTCTCTCACCGATTTTGTCCTTTTGATATGTTCACAGTGTCATCCCACATATCAAAGCAAATAATAGACCTGCGCTTTCTCCTCTTGTTTGAATCTTTGCACTCTCTAAAAAGACAAAATTGGAAGCGTCCAAAAAAGACCAATTAGGGTTGAGCCCAATAAGGCCCATATATATTATGCTCCCTCCAACAAGTTGAGCAGAAATCGGCCTAATAGACAGCTGGAGCTTGTCTTGGGCCAGTTCCCAGCTCCGTTGCACACACACTGCTCTGCTGCAGCGCCCCTATACGCGATCCAAATCTGGGGGCGAGCGCACCGGCTGGCCCGTGCGCTCGCTCCCCCACCCCCCGCGCGCCAGGACTCCTTTACAATGTAAAGGAGCGTTGGTGGGACCTAATAAAAGTTGGTTGAATAAATTTTTGTTGCAAAAATTTTGGCACTGAAGTTTTTTGTCGCAAGTTTTGTTGCTAAAATTTTGGCGCTAAAGTTTTTTGTCACCAGCAAAAGTTTGTTGACAAAATTTTGTTGCAAAAATTTTGACGCTAAAAATTTTGTCACAAGCAAAAGTTTGTTGACAAAATTTTGACGCTGAAAAATTTTGTCGCAAGCAAAAGTTTGTTTGACAAAATTTTGTTGCAAAAAATTCTGAAGAATTTTGTCACAAACAAGGAAGCAAAAGTTTGCTCGCTCAAGATTTTTATTGCAATTTTTTTTCGTGAAATATTTTTATGACAAATTTTTTGTGCTGTATAATTTTTCCTTCAAATATTTTTTCTTCTCAAAATGTTTTTTAGAAGAAAAAATATTTTTTCTGATGAATGGGGCCCGCCTGCCTGTCCTCTTTATAGCCTACCCTTACATGCATCCAGGCTGGTGGGGGGCCGCTTTGTCGCGGCGTGCGACCGCGCCGTGCGGTCGCACGCAAATTAGCGGCGCCCGCTGCTATAACGTCCCTGGCTGAAAATCGGAAGCCCCCGTCAGGCCGCAGAGCAGAGTGACAAAGGATAACGCGGTGAAAGAGGCGGACAGGCCCCGGCCACGCTGCACCGCGCAAAAGCCACGCGCAGCTGCCCTGCACCGCACGCGCCCGCCTCCACCTCTCGGCGACTCGGCCCCCCGCCTGGCCGCCTCCTTCAGATCGGATTACTGAGAGACCGCGCGGCTGCCGCCTACAGCCGCACCGGACCCCCCCCCCCCCCCCCCCCCCCCCCCCCCGCGCGCATGGCAATTGTGTGTTTTTGTCCCGTGGCGACGGCCGGTGCGGTGCCTGCCTGGCATCATGCAGCGCCAGAGATCGAGCGCAGAGGCGCGGGGAAGGGCATGGGGAGGCACAGGCAGGCACGATGGACAGCTAGGTGTCCTCATAAATTTGCGCACTGTGGCGGTGATCACAACCAGGTAGGAGTAGCGGATGGACTGGACTGGCGGAGGAGCCGCGGCTGAGGAGCATTACGCGACAGGGCGGGAGATGCGCTGAGGCCTCTCCCCAGTACAAGAGGACAAGAGGCCCGCATGCCGGACGCGGACGGATTTGATTAGCAGATAAGCGCGCACCCCGTGGAGCGTGGATGCCCCCACTGCCGCAAATCTCTGCACGCTAGCTTTCCATTCTTGTTTGAATCTTTGGGTGACGACGACCGGGCCACCACAGCTTTGACCACACCTGCTCACCAGCAGCTCTCTCTCCATGGCTGCCGATTCAAAAGCACGTAGCAGAACCGGAGGAACGTCACGTAATGCGATCGACTCGCCGACGGAATGGGGATTGCGTTTGTACCATGGGCATGTTTAGTTTCGTGAAATTTTTTTTGCGAAAAGTTTTGCAAAGGAACCTTACCAATTTAGAAGCAGTAAATGTAGATTAATAATAAAACTAATTAGAGATCTCACATGAAAATTGCGAGACGAATCAAATGACGGTAATTAGATGGTAATTAATCTATAATTAGGGATAGTTGTTGTAGCATCACTGTTGCAAATCATGGATTAAATAGGCTTGTTAGATTCGTCTCATAAATTACAACTCATCTGTGTAACGAGCCATTTTTTGTCTGTATTTAATACTTCATGCATTGCATTGTAAGATTCTTTTTGATGTGATGGATGAAAACTTTTGAGGAAAGAAACTAAACATGGCCCGTGCCGCAGTCATGTGATCACACAAAAAGTTTTACATATATTTTTTAAAAAATAAAAGGCTTCATGTTTCCTGCTGCGAAATTAATAAGCACATATGGTCTTCATTGGTCTCAAAAGCTACTTGTACTAGCTAGCCACAATGCGAGCGTTTTGTACAAAGTGATGAATGTGAGGAGTGAAGGGGGGAGCGGCTGTGCCAAAAGCAGACAAGCATGGGAACAGCTAAACAACACGTACAGGGACCACACACCATGTGCGGGGGGAAATACTACATTTAACTGGCCCTTTTTCAAAACATCAGAAGAGATAGGCACCAGCTAGCGGGAGTTAATTTGACTACGACTACGACGACTGCGCTACGCTACACGCGACCATTACAAATGCATCTACTACTGCCCAACGAACCAATTACTGACTAGCTACTACGTACCGAGGAACAAATGATCATCAAAAATCCCTTTTACACCCAAATTAAGACAAAGAAGAGGAGAAGCAGCAGCAAAGAGGTAGCAGTAACAAGGAAATGCACATTGGTGCGTGCCTCCGGACGTCGTTCTTCTCCAATCTCCATTGCTTCATCTCTCCGGTTACGCGCACTGATATGATCGAGATAGACAACTAGAGCTCGATCTATCAATTGCCGAATCATCATCAGCAAGAAGATGATAGCATGCAGCTTGTTCGATAGATAGACATCACCACCCAATAACCACCATATGCAATCTTCAGCCCTCCAATAATTCAGTCTCTTGTGCCTCCAAGTTCCTGCAGATGTTGCATACATATTGTTTGTTACTGTGAACACTGAGCAGAAAAGATGCATGGCACGAGTGGTACCGCCAGCAGTACTGTAAAAGAAACAACTATGTGCAATGCATCCGCTCCCGGTTAGTTTGGAGAAATCTTGGATGCAGCAAGTACTCTACGGCATGCAGGCTCGTTGCAGAGTTGCAGGTAGTAATAAGTTCAAACTTTCAATAATAAGGATTCAGCAGGCAGAAAACGCCAATGGCCGCCACAGGATAATGGGACAATATAATGCACTATAGCCGCCAGACGGACAGAGTGTGGTGGTGCTTGCTGGACGGATGATGCGGGAGTAGTGAACGAAGATCTGCGCGACGAAATGCTTACCATATGGGCGTCGGTGGACGTGCCGGCGGCCGCAGCGTCGGCGGCGGCGGCCTGCTTCTTGGGCGCCTTCTTGAGCCCGAGCAGCTCCTTCCACCGGATGTTGGGCGCGCGTGGCACGCGGCCGTGGCGCTCGTCGGCGCGGAGCTCGTCGCGCAGCGTGACGGGCCGGCCCCCGGCGCCGCCGTGGGGGGACTCCCGGAGCGGCAGGAGGCGGCCTTTGGAGAAGAGCTGGTCGGCGGCCATCATCGGGTGGCTGCCGACGGAGAACTCGAAGTCGGCGTCCCCCGGCGCCGGCGCGCCCCCGCGCGCCGCGGCGGGGGGAGGCGGCTCCACCGCGAAGTCGCTGGAGAAGGACATCCGCGGCGCCATGAAGGGCGACGGCGCCGCCTGGTGCTGGTGGTGCTCCGGGTTGTACATGTTAACACATGCCATGCATCGCCACGCACGCGCGCGCTCTAGCTGGTTGGTTTGGTTCGCTCCCCGGCCGGCCCCTAGCTCTGGTGAGCTCTTGTACGCGCGCGAGTCAGGCTTGGAATCAAAGATCAAGAGGAGGAGCTAGTGAGTACACTCTGGCTTGTGAGGGAGTGGGAGTGGAGAAAGCTCAGCTCGTGGAGTCCTAACTGGCCAGTGATGGGGTGTACTTGTGATATGAGTGAGGAGAGCGACGACTATGAGCGGAGCAAGCTCAGGTAGCTAGCTCTCGTGGAGTGAAGGGGGGTGGGGTTGGCTTCGGGGCCGGGGGGGCGATATATAGGGCGGAGGCCGGCCGGGTGGGAGGGAAGCGAGTGAGCGTGGGTGCATGGGATGACGGACGGACGGATGGGGGGAAGAACGGGCGGGGGCTCGCCGGGCCGGATGTGGCGGTTTGGATGCACGCGGAATGTGCGCGCGGGTTTTAGTAAAGGGGGGCACGGGAGTTGCTGCTACACATCGTGCTGGCCGCTCAGACCTCCCGTCGCCTCCGCTCAGGCGATAGGGGGGCGATTCCTAACCCTAGTCGCCGCCCCTCCGCTCCCCGCCGGCCACCTCCGCTGCGCTGCCGCTCGAGGGGCCTCGGGAAACCTTGAGGCGCCCAAGGACGGCGGCGGCGTGGCGTTTCTTCCCCAGGCTCGAGCTCGGGGGCGGGTGCGGCCGCCCTCGCCGGCGACGGCGGCTCCTGCGGCGGCGGCGGCCCAAGGCCACGGATCCGGCCCTCCCTCGCCCGGATCCGGTGGTGGCGCGGCTGGGGGCGTCTTTGTGCGTGGGTGGGAGCTAGGGACCGGCGGCCGCGGTCGTGCTGGCGCGCGGCGACGGCGACGGCGACGGCCGTGCGCGTCATCTGCGGGCGCGGCTGCTGGCGCACGAGGCGGCTGCGGCCATGTGCGTTCACGCGCGGGGCGCGGCAGGCAGCTACGGCTGCGGCCTGAGGCGGCTGTAGCTGCTGCCCTGTGCGCGGCAGCTGCTGCCAGCGGCGACTGCTGCCCTGCTGCTGGTGGTTGCAGCCAAAAAATGGCAGCTTGGCGGATTCTGCTGCCGGTGCGGGACAGCGATGGAGGTCGCCATGGAGAATGGATGTGCACAAGCGTCGACCTGGGCAAGGACGGTGGCGGCAGCGGTGGCGGCGCCCTGCGAGGTGTAGGGTGTTTGCACTCAGTGCTGCGGGAGGCCTTGCGTGAGGGACGTCGGAGTGGCTGGGCACCTTGGGCCATGGTGGTCGGGGGTGTTTTTGCGCAAGGGCGACGTGAGCTGAGGTGAGGTGAGGTGATGGTTTCTCCTTGTCGGCGACATTGGTCCGGCGTCGTCTTGGTGGTGGGGCTGGGGGGCTGGCTGGTGCTTGCTGGTGGCGCCGAGGTGGTGTTTCGAGCGGTGTCGGGCCTCTTCCGGTGGAGGCGATGTGCAGGCGAGGAGTGGGCTACTTGCTTGGCTGAGGATGTGTGGTAGACATGGTGCTGAGTCGGGCGAAAGCTTTCACTGACGCTCTGTCGGTGGCGATGGTGACGGCGCCCTCGTGGCGTCGCTCTCCCCGCTGGGGGCACCATTGCGAAGCACCATGTCCCTACTTCACGGGGATCTTTAGGGTGAAAGCCCGGTCCATCTATGGACGTGCGACGGCGGCGCCATTGGCGTCGTGCCCTCCTTGGAGGCGCCGCATCTGAGACCCGCCTCGGTTAGGCAGTGGTGGTGGTCGGTTGGTGGTGTTGCCCGCGCGTATCGGCAGAGGGGGTGCGATTGATCCGTGTTGGCAGGAAGGCGTAGAGGACCCATGGGTGCTGGAGGTCTTGAGCTGACGCACATGGTGCTGTGGTGAACCCGGTGACGGCTGGTCGGAGGTGTCGCTCTCATAGCGGTTTCAGATATCTGAGTCGTGGCAGAGGAGTGCGAGGCGGTGGGAGAGGCGAGGCCCCCACGCAGAGAGGCCAGGATCAGTGATTTTCATCGGCACTGCGACGAGAGTGTTATGCTAAAGAACCACTGGGACAGGGGGATCGACGATCATGTGTTTGGCTTGGGGGTGATAGTCCCATGGTGGAGGAGTTTGAGTTGTCGCTCAGGCTTGCAGCGGGCCATGACATTCGGTGTGGCACAACGTTGGCGACGACGGCGCAGCTCGTGGTGGCTTCTTTTGGCTCTTCTCCCAGATGGCGGTGGTGTAGTGTTTTGTTGTGTGCGTTGTTTGCGTGCGTTGTTTGTGGTGGTGTTCGCTTCGGCGCGTTATGTACGAATGCTTCTTCTTCTTATATGATGTGGCAGTGCTCCTGCCTTTTATTAAAAAAAAGAATGTGCGCGCGTGGAGGCACGCGAGGGTAGCATCTAGATCTGCCGGGGTAGGGTGGTGGCTAGGCTAGGTAATAGGCATGGCGCCGCGAGCTTTTTTTTTTTAATGGAGTTGCTGCCTTGCTGGGGGGCTTGTGCTTTGGATGTTCAGGCGGGGAAGTGGAGGAAGGATAGATGATGATGATGACTTGATGAGGGATGCATGGGCGATGCCTGCATGCGTACTACACTTGCTTCTTTGGAGGGTTGGTGCCGGGGTATGTAAACGGGAGTATTTTATGAGCCCTCGCACATTGTCGCTTCACACGCTTCGGTGGCGGCGTTGCCCCGGGGTCGGCAGGCAGGAAGGTGTTAGTTGGTTGCTAGTGTACTGTTTTAGGTATTAGTCGGATACGTGAAACTCTTCTTGTGGCCGGAATAATTCGTGCAAAATCAATGTATATGTTCTATTGAACTTAATTGTTCTTGTATATTTCGACCCATACATTTTTGTAATCCGGCCGGGCTGTTCTCTCCAATCCTTTTTCTTATCAGTTATCATCAAAGGGTAGCTCCAGCCCTAATGTTATGTTATATCATGACCGGAGGAGCACTACTTACACTAATTTGCCACAATAGTCGGTTTGATCCTCAAAATATCACCACAGGCGATTAATTAGTCCCTAAATTTTCTCCTTTGGTCCATATATAACATTCCCTATGATGACATGAAGCTACGCATCTCTCAAATACCTATTTGGCCGTGAGCCCGTGAAGCTACTCGAGAATATAGAAGGTGAGCAGGGTGTCATACTCATACATGTGTCGATGATGACTAGATAGATGCTAAGTTCCACCTCATGCCAGGGTCTGTGTTTTGGATCTTTTGGATATTATGTTGAGGTATCGAAGATAACAAGTACTAACTTTATTCAGCAACTTGGTTTTTTTTCGACAACTACTTTTTTTAGGCTTTCTCTGATGGGCTGCAGCTAGCTATTGAAGTATATTGTGTAATAAAAAACTATCCACTCCACCAAATGTGTCCTACGTTGTAGAGGCTAGGATATCATCTGGAAAACCAGTGTCGTTTAGTATATAACAAAACCCTATACCCGTGGTTCTGAGACTGATGATGACTGACCAACATGTCTGCATTTACCCGAACAACTTCTTCGCTGAAACCAAGCGCTTATTGTCACTCGCGTCGTCGTACTACTTGGCCTAATGATCCCAGGCCGCATATGATTTGGCTCTGCTTTAATTTTGTCTGGACGCGAGCACAGCGCACTGCCAAGTTGTCGAAGAGATCCTGAGCATCAATCTAGCACCCCGATAACGAGACTCAGACTTTCAGAGAGAGAGAGAGAGAGAGAGATTATTATTAGTAGCTTAATTTGATCACTACACACAATGCAAGCTCAGGGAAAGGATCGAGCTAGCGAGCCCGGACAAGACGACGGCAGCACATGCTCACCGTTTCCCTTTGGGCAAGTGGGTGTGCACCAGCTAATAATGCTCCCGGCCGGACACATTCCCAGCAGCTCGCAGCGCCATGGCCGCCTTTCGGCCGGTTTCTCTATGTGCCTGTCCCCGGGCGCCTGATAATGCCGTGACTGTGGCTGGCATATCAAGCTTTTGCTGCAGTATTTTATGGCCAAAACCTATTGTTAAAGCAAAGGCAGCCGGACTAATCACGTTGGAGCTACATGATGAGAGTGATGACCGGCCCAAAAGGGGATGGGCGGCATCCTATTACGTCGCGACACTATGAGTGTTCGATCTGCACACATATACTGCTAGCTAGCAGCTGCTTCATGTATTTTATCGTTTTGCCCCCAAGAATGGTTAAAAACAATACTGTAGATGTACTGTACAGTACGTGCTGCACCTGCTACACTAGTACAGAGTATATTTACCGTGGGAGGATCGGAGCTACCGAGTCGGAGAGAGAGAGAGAGGCCGGGTTGACTGGGGTTTGACTGGGGTATGGGCGCATGCATGCAGGGGATAAGCTGGCGACGTGGACAGGTCGAAAAGACCACGTGATCCGGTGCGAGATCCTCTCCACTCCCGTTGTGCCTGCGCGTCCTTGCCATCCCATCCATACGTCCATCGCGTTGGACGGACGGCCACTTGTGCAGCGCAGCCTTCTGCGGTTCCGGCAGCCACTGCTTAACTCAGCAGCATTGAAACTTTGCAACCAGGACGGTCAGTGCGGTGCGGACCGTATACAAAGATGCCGATACGGTTCCATCAATCGTTTGGCGGCCTTTGTCCTGCGGTCTTTTTGGCGGGCTATCCATCAGATTCAGAGCAGCTGGAGGACTCAGTACACAGTACGTGTAGTACTTGCGCTTGCATTGTTTGCCTGCCACTCTCGCTCGTACGTTCGATGACCGATCGAGGCCCTCGAGACTCTACCAGTCTACCCACTACCAGCTCTGTATAATACGCGCTCCATCGAAATATACTCTTGCATGCGGAGTTATTGGGTACATATGCATGTACATTTTGTCGTCTGTGGCATATATCATTAGAGATAGCATGCGATGTTCGTTAGTTAGTGTGTGTCATCTGGCTGTTACGGCGTGGATAAGACATCATTAGCTCTCGTGTCTGGGGTCTCTCTCTTACGGCCTCACGTGACCTGTGCAGCCAGCAGTGTGGACGCGAGCAACGTGGCTATAGTTAGCTTGTTTGTCGCCGTTCCGGGACAATTACTGCAACAACTATTGTTCGCAACCTTTCACGCCGTACGTACGTCCTTAGCCACACTGTCGACTAGTAGCTCGGACCGAGAGCGCAGGTTTCGCGTGTGGTGCAAGTGTAACTCCACCACTTACCTGTGTACTGCAGATTATGTAGCAGCTATAAGAGTCAGACGGGTAGTATCATACTCTCCGTGTGGTAACAATATTTTGTGAAGCTGCCGGCGGCCGGCCCGTTCCGATCAGCATACATAAACACCGTTCGCCTGAACGCGTCTAGACGATTGTTTAGACGCATTTAATAAACAGAGGGCGCGTGTCTAGTTTAGGGCCTAGTCGCCCAATTAAACGCTAAACGCGTTTAAATGGTCAAATTGGTCACAACAAACAGTGTAAACGATATGAAACTAAACAACAATTAAACATGTCTAGACACTTAAACACATGCTTAGACTGTCATATAGGTAATAAAAAACCTGCTCTAAAAGGATAATTAAATGCAAGTCGATCGAGAGTAGTGTGTATGTAGTTGTTAAGAACTATATAATAATTTTGTGTCATTATATATGTTATGTTACAACCTAAAACTGCAATTACTA
The DNA here is from genome assembly GCA_015476505.1 of Urochloa ruziziensis. Classification (NCBI taxonomy): domain Eukaryota; kingdom Viridiplantae; phylum Streptophyta; class Magnoliopsida; order Poales; family Poaceae; genus Urochloa; species Urochloa ruziziensis. Next base: position 53,248,022 of record CM027119.1, on the reverse strand, counting down.
AAAACTAGCAAGGTGACCCGCGCAAATTGCGCGGGCCAGACCAGTTATAATTTTCATAAACCTAAAATCATCTAAACAAACTTTAAAATATAATATATGTTGACCCATGGCTTTATTGATCATTGATATCTTTTATTGTTGATGTTTGTTACGGTTCTATTATATGTGGCCTACATGTAACCTCACTCTACCGAATTTTGCATGATCTCGTACAAAAAAATGTTTATAAATTGATTAAAGTTGATAATGAATTTAGTCAAAATTAGCGCCGCCAATCTTTGGGACGCACGATTACCACATTCAGAACTATTTCCACCTTCCTTGCTTTCGGGTGAAAAAAAATGTCATTTGAAACCAGTGCCGTATTATCAACTATATATAGCAATCTAGAGTACCTTAATGTAAATATGAGTTAGACAGGAATAGTTGATAGTCAAATGATAATCTAGATTGCTATATATAGTTACATCAAATGGTAATTAAACGAACAACTTATTAGCAAATGCAATCAAATGATATACTTGCTTCACTTCCTCCTCGGCTCTTGCTCCTTGTGTTTCTGACAAAAGCCATGACTGAACTTCTACTTATATACCAGGCCAACTCTCGACATGGCTATCTGTTTTATGAGCTTTCTGCCATGGCCTTGTATGTGAGAATGTCAATTAGATTCGCTGCCACACAATCGTCCATGCTCATAAATCCCCTTCTCAGATGGAGCGGTGGCGCTACCTACTCCTCGCTTTTTGTATTTTGCAATGCTCGTTGTTCACATCCACGTAGCCTTGAGCCAAGTGTACTGGAGCACCCCTGATGGCTCGTTTGAATCACATTCGACAATTGAAGTGCCAAGCAAGTTCGAAGATCTGTGGCGAATAGAGGTTGCTATGGTGATGTAAAGAATGACAGTCGGGTTATGGCTACGCTTCACGGTCCTTCTTGGCTCCATGCTAATCTGTTCTTGTAGTTCATGATCCACCCCCCCCCCCCCCCCCCTTCTTCTAATCTTTTAGCATCAGCATCAATGGTGCCATGTAGCAGACCAATTTCATGGAAAGGTTGAGAGTCAGGTCACAGTGCTTTTTTTCTCTTATTAAGAAACATTTATATTTTCTAACGCGACTATATTTCCATCCCATACAAATAATATGCAACACTTTATCAAAGTTGGATTGTAGTTCATGGAAAACAAAAATACAAATGAAATGGATTTAGATGTCATGTGATATGACTTACATAAAGATCGTTCTGCAATATAGATTTTTGGAGGTATTGGGAGTATAGATATCATCATAATTTTTTGGAGGTATATTTATTAATCTCATTTAAAGTGAAAATTTTATTTACTCTAGACCGGGCGCTGGGGGCTAACAATTTTTTATTTTATTTCCTTTAATAGGCTTCACCACCCGCCTTGTTCGCTTGTTTTATCAGCCCAGCCCAGCGGATTATTCTCCTCACAGAATACTATTGAATCATCCAAAATCAACAGACTTATCAAACCCGCTTTTCTCTCTCTGTGTGTTCCCTACCTGAGATATGCGATTAAGGGACGCACTCCAGTTCAAATTATAGATTGTTTTGACTTTTGGCTTTATTTTGTTCATAGTTGTTGTTATGCACCGAGAAATGCATTAATTTAAAAACATAGCAAACATTATGAATATAAAAATGTCAAAATGGCCTATAATTTGGAACACACAGAGAGAGTAGTTTTGTGTTGTAGTGCCTAGAGTTCATGCTGTCCATTTTGAGTGTAGGTGCATTGTGGAAGTGTAGGTATTCTATGCACATGGTTTGTATCGCAGGCCGGGATGGTTGTGGCACTACTACACAATGTATGGAAAGTATTGGGGACAATTGATGAGCAGAGAACCCATGTGGAGGAGGACCATGGCATATATAGGAGGTAGCTTGCGTGCCACGGACCGGCCAGGTGGTACAATTGGGAGCTTATAGAGATGTGAAGCGTATGCGCGTTGAGGAGGAAGCTAGGAGAGAGGGCAAGGCCAATGGGACTGACCCTGGTGAACATGCGGCACATTTATTGGCCTCGTGTTCATATTCTCCAATCTCTTTCTGCTAACTTTACTGGCGGTAAAATTTTGAAGCCAATTTCCTAACATATGGGATACTGATTTTTTTATGCGGACATGACCAGGGATTACGTGTGGAAACCCTACGTGAAGGAGCCAGTTAGCTATTTAGCTCCCTATATAGGACTCGTTGATTTTTCCTTATATTTTATTTTTCAACATGTCACCCCTATGTCTTTTTTTTTTCCTTTTCCAATCCGTATGCCTTGTCTCCTTCTTGTCTCGTAGTCGAACTCTTCTCCATCCCGTATTACTATTGGGTTACAATGTTTGATTTTGTTGAAATTCTAATCTTCGTATACTATTTAGTAATCATCAAAATCATCGGTGGTGCATATTCTTTTCCTTTTAAATATTTTCTAGTCTTATTTAACACATATTGTTTTGAGGTAGTACAAATCGTTAGATCTCTAAACATGGATATGGATTGTTTTTGAATTAATTTAATCTGTATATTCTTCTCCTGTTAAGATTAACATGAGAATTTTTATATTTTTTAGACCGTTAGATCTCCATAAAATCCAACGGTGTGTATTATTCTCTTTTTTAGATAAACATGAGAATTTTTAGGCTTTTTTACACCGTTAGATCTTCATAAAATCCGACGGTGTATATCCTTCTCTTTTTTAGATTAACGTGGGATTTTCTAGGCCCTCTCGGTGAATCTGGTGGCTCCTTTTGCTTCTGTTTTAATAAGATAATAGATAGTACCAAATTATAATATTTTAATATATATTTATTTCTACAGAGTAAACCTTTACTCGTTTAATTTATATTGTCTAAACTGTTTAACACTAAACGGAGAGTGACCGACTGTCTAGCGTTCAGAGATAACCTCGTATATAAGCACTCCGGACCGGCTCGGACATAGCTTCCCTCTTCAAACTCCAATTGATGTGCGCATGATCTACTACAGTCCACGACTCCAACTACAACAGTGGCAGTTACGTGTAGTACAGTGCAGGGCGCAGCTAGCGCATACATGTTGCGCTTTTAATCCTTGTTGCTTGGTCCGCCTCTCTGGCCCAAAACTGGGAGAATAAATGGCCACTGTACATCTGTATAGAGTATAGTATACGCGCGCGCAAAGGGTGAAGACAAAGCCTACTGTGCCATGAACAGTGGCGTACGTGTCATGACACGCTTTAACCATTTTGAATCTATCCCGCCTCTCTCGTCGATCGATCTCCCAGTCCGGCAGTCCCCTACGCGCGCTGTCGTCAAAGCTGCTGTGGGGGAAGGGGGGATCCATATAGGCCCAACGTGGTAGCATTCATCGATACGTGCAAAGCCAGCGCGCGCATGCATGCACGCACGCAGCTGAGACCCGACGCCGACGGGAGCGCGAGCGAGGGGCCGGGCTGGGCTGGCTGCGGGGCAGAGGCAGAACAGAACAGAACCCATGCATGCATGCATGCAAGGGGGCACTGTGCGTGTCCCGGGCCGCGGATCGTGCACGCACGCTTGCCCCGCCACGAGGGGCCGTCGTCCTTTGCAGCTGCACGCGTGCATGCAGCGCGCCAATTAATTGAAGGCATCGATAGCGACGTGCCCTCCGTCCTATAGACTGCACTACACACGACACGCATGTCGACGAACGACGACGGCCCGACCCGGGCCGGGAATGATTGACACGCCGGCCGGCTCGGGATCCTCTCGTGTAGCACTGCAGTTGTATCTTCCTGCGTGTACGACTACCCGCTAATTTAGAGTACGTACGTACGTAGACACACACACGCACACACCTTGCATTGCCCTGTCGTCATTGTCGCCGATGAAGCCATCAAGAAGGCACCCGAGAAACGTACGTGCTCCGAGTTAGAGGGTACACGCAGCTAGCTCTCGAGATGCATGTGATATATGCCGGCGGCGTCTAGAACGCTTCCCGTATTGGCCACCTTGTAGGTATATCAATCTCTCACGGCGTAGTAGGGTATATAGCTAGCTAGCTATAGCTAGTTAGGCTGTCCTCACCGTACTCGTACGTACTAGTATACCATATGCAAGCTCCTGCCGCCCAGCGTCCAACCAAGCACAATAGTCCAGGATATGGGATTGCCGCGATCTGCTAGTGCCAGCACGTAGGTTATAGAGACCCGGGTCGTAGCATCTAGATGGGGCACACCCCGCGCCCGCGCCCGCCCGCCCCGCCCCCCGGCGAGAGTCAGTGCCTCAGCTAGCTCCTCGTCGCTCTCTCCCTGCTCCGGTGAATGGTGATGAAAAGAAAGGTGTCATAGGGCCAGCCCCGGCATGCACCGCCTACCACTGTTTCGCCATGTGAAGGGCTCAGACTAATGGTCGCGCCAGGGTAAACCCGGCCGGAGTGCGCGCGGCAGGGTCTTGCACTCTTGCCTGCATGCAGTCTTGCTCCGGCCATCTACCGCACCGGGCTGGTGCTAGTACGCGCCAGTAACTGCAAGGCCATTTTTTTTTTATAAAGATGCAGCCATTAAGGTGCAGTACTCGTACGTTCATGATGCATGTGTACCGTGTACGTAGCAGCAGCTAGCCCTGCTCAGTACGGCCGGCGCCCCACCTGCAGACCAACAAGCAGCGAGCGCGAGCCGCCGAGCCCCACCACACCCCCATTTCAGTCGCAGGCCATGCGAAACGCGATCGGAGCCCGGCCGTGGATAAACACGGCGGCGCGCGGCCTGTTAATTGGGATCAACACGTTCCGGCACGCGACGACGCCGGCTTTCCGCACCGGCGCGCGCGTCTTTCCACGTAAAATAACGGTAAGCTATCTACTAGTACTACCAGCTCGCGTTCAAAAGCTGAAAGCCCAAGCCCCCGGGGTAGTTTCTGGGTCCTCGCGCCGGCGTCCTGACCAGGCGCCCGGCATTTATGCGTGCATGGACCGCCCGTCTCGCCGAGCGACCCGGCCGACTGCAGACGTGCGGTGCAATGAAGCCGCCTCGGCTCGAGGCCGACGACGACGACGACCAAGGTTTGCTGCATGCGCATCGGGAACGCCGCGTTCCAGAACGCCCGCCCCGGCCGGTCCTTTAGGTCTAGGCTATCTTTGCGGTTGCCTCCCGAGTAAACAAATGAAGCCTGGATGATTGAATGAATCCCGCGGATCGACGAGAGATGCTACTGACGCCTACGCAAGGCACGGCAGGGATAGCACTAGCACCCGGCCGGGCCTGCCTGTGCAGCGGCCAGCCGGCGGCCACTGGCCAGTGTGAGCGCTGAGCGAGCAGCAGCTGCGGCATCTGCATACAGAAGCCAGCCAGCGGCAGCTGCGTACCGGCTCTGGATGACTGGATCAGATGGAGTACGTACTGCCCGAGTAGGAGTACGTCGATCAAAGTGCTCTCTTTTCTGTGCCCAGCTTTAAGGTGCTGCTGCGGCTGCCAAGCTTTTGCGAGGGGGGTGTGTGTTGCATGGACAACAGTGCAGGGCTAGGCTGCTGGACCGCTGGAGCCTGGAGGCCGGGGTAGTAGTAGGATTTGACTGGTACTCCTTGAAAGGAAGCGGTTGGACTGGGCTGGAGCTCGCTCTCTCCGGGCTTTTGCTCCAGCAGCCAAAAGTTGCTGCAAGGATGCGTAGGCAGGGGCTCGGGCTCCTCCCTTGAATTGCTGAGACCTGAGACAGGCCGGGCTGGAGGCTGGAGCTGCACCAGTCGGGGTGCAGTTTGACCGTCCAATGGAAACCCATCGCCACGTACGGGTGCAAGTGTGCAACAATAACACGAGATAAGCCGATAAGGCAAGGCCAGCCCCCATTGGCAATGGCAAGTTGGCGGCCACCCTACCGTATATAGATACCGGGCTTGCATCGCAGCGCAGTCACAAGAATACATCCACCACTACGGGAAACGAAGGGTTTGCCGTGTGCCAAGAGCACACGGCGAAGCCTGAAAGGCACACAGCAACAATGTTTGCCGTGTGCAAAAGGCTTTGCCGTGTGCAAAATGGCACACGGCAAACCTTACGACGGCAAACAACTGTTTGCCGTGTGCCATACCACGGGCACACGGCAAAGATGTTTGCCGTGTGCCACGTGTATTTGTCGTGTGCCGTATGGGGCACACGGCAAAATAAAGTAACTGACGGTGGATACCTGGAGACCGGCTGTTTGCCGTGTGCCACGTGGCCGGCACACGGCAAACACAGGCTGTTTGCCGTGTGCCACGTGGCTGGCACACGGCAAACACAGGTCCAGGGCACACGGCAAACATTTTTTTTATTTTTTCCTATTTCAAAATTATTTGCCGTGTGCCCTAGGTCTGGGCACACGGCAAACACTTTTACACTTTCTAATTTTTTTAAATTTTTTTTGGAATTTTAAAAATGTTTCACGTTTTGAAAATTCTGAAATTTTCAAAATGTTTGCCGTGTGCCCTGAATCTGAGCACACGGCATGCGCCGCCCATGGGGCACACGGCAAACAATCCATGCCGTGTGCCTCTAGGGAAAGCACACGGCAAACATTTTCTGCCTAAAAAAAATTTAAAAATATTAAATGGATTCAAAAAATAACCAAATTTGGTCATGAACCTGTCTAAGGTGTATGAAGACTATAAAAATTGAGTTTTATGGTAATACAAAATTTGAATTGTCACATTGTTCCAAATCACAACATCTCATTCAAAACTCTTAGGATCTTCTCCCGAGAAGCTTCGGTTTGTAAAGAGGCATTGCGTCAACTTGCTCGAAACTTTTTAAATTTTTTACCATACCAGACCCATAAAGTTGTTCAAATGGGACCGGGGGGGGGGGGGGGGGGGGGGGTCATCCATAGGATTTTTGACTTGTCAATACGAGGCGTCCACATTTGAAATGCCACATCAGGTACCGTAGGAGTATGTGTGTGGACTTAGATGGCACATTTATAACAAGTGGAATAACCAAAATAATATTTAATTAAATAAAAAATACAATGACCAAAATATTATCTAGAATTTCATGGCCATGAATGAAACACTATTAAAAGATATAGAGTATGACGGGTGCGGCAGAAATGAGTATAGAGAAAAGAATCTCGATGACTAAGACAAAATATTCCTTTTAGAGAAGTCCGACAAGTATAGACAACCTAACATTTCCTTCGGAGTTTCTGCAATGTTCCCGCGTTCAAAGACTACAAACTTTTACTACTACAACTACCATGAAAGCTTTTGACTGACTAGCCCTGGTTCATGATGGAACACAATTTATCCTGGTAAAGTTGAAGGCCAGTCTCAGTGGAGAGTATCATTGCACGTCAAGATGGCAACGGGGCGGGGCAGGGCCGGGGACATGCCCCCAGTCCCCGCCCCGATCCCCGAATTGGCAGCCCCGCCCTGGCCCTGAGAAATCCCTGACCCCCAACGGGGCCCCGGAAGATTGAAGCAGCAGCACAGAAAATCGAGTCCTTCAATCCACACTAGCTTAATTACAAAAGAAAGGATAAATCAGCTCCTGTTGAAAGCTAGCACTAGTGACAAAGAAAAAGACATATACATTTAAAAGTTTGAGAGTAATACATCCAATCATTGGTCCAATGGCTTCATGCCGCAGCTGTCGTGTAAAGGCAGATGCCAATTGCCAAGTCATCTCCTAGAAATGCTCCAACCAACGGTCAAAGTGAGCACACAAAGTGTAGCTATAGTACTCCCCGCATATCAGCTGCCTGGCTCCAACTAAAATATGGTCGCAGCTCATGATCGCCCCATGATACCATGCCCCCTTTCACGCCAACTAGCGAGCCTGTCCGGTCTCCGATCTCGGGGGCAAAGTGCGAAAGCACTGTGCACCCGGGTGAGCAACGCGTCGCCCTCTCCCTTTGGGAATGTGTGTATCATCAGGCCGACCTCGCTTAGTTTACTGGCCATGGTTTTGGAGCTTTATTAGGGGAGGCCGGGGGCTGCGTGTGATGTTCTTCAAAAGCTCTAAAACTGAGTTTGGTCCACATTAGTATATTCCTGTTCTGGCTTCTGGGTGCTGGGTGTGATGCATGACAACATGAGGCTGCTGGAGCTGTGTGCAGGATCACATGCAAAAGCACGTATGTTTTGTTGGGTAGCAAAGGGAAAAGGAGCGAAAGAGCTGCCGTAGCGCCATGCGTGCACGGGTCACCAGATGGTATGGTCAATCCTCCAATAGTCAATTTGTGTAGTAGTAGATGCAGATAACCCGAGGTTGATTACTTGCAAAAGCTGGCTTGGCTGGCTCTGCTGGCTGTAGAATAGGGTGATTTGTTTACGTGGAGGGCCATACCATACCTCGGAAACGCGACAAAGGCTGTCTCGCGATCCTTGATTCCTTGGTGGATGGTCACTTGACTATTGCATGATGCCCCCTTCTAAACCGCCTTTGACCCATGAGTAGTATTTTTTTTAGGGATGTCTTGGTGGAAAGATTTTGTATGACACCATGCCACGTGGCAAGATCTACACAATCTATTCACTCTGAGAAATAAAAGCAACTCAAGCAGCATCACTACTGAGGCCGCTTCACCCCATGAGTCTCTAAAGAGCATGTACAACCTTTTTCCTCAAGCGTGCGCATGCACGGATGACGGGGGAGGAGGGAAGGGACAATCAACAATTTGTTTGTAGGCAGCTCGACTCCGCCGCGTGCCCATCCGATTCGGCATGTGACACTATCATAGAATGAAAACACCTTTCATCCACCACATATATACCGGTGTGAGTTAGACCCGATACTAATGCTGCAATCCTACGCATCACATGCGCATATATTTCAAGTGAAGAATTGCACAGCTTGTGACTTCTGACTTGGCAATTGGCATCGTATTCCTTCATTAATTTTTGGACGAACTACCCTTTAGTTGGAAAAAAATTCTATGCAGAGTCCTGCAAAACATCCATCGTGCAGGACGGCGCTCCATGGCTGACGCAGGGCGCCCTTCAGCATCGGACGCTCACAACCGTCTCACGGCTCCCGTAGGCTCACGCGCACGCTGAGAGAGCGCCTCTCGGCTTGGGCTTCCCAACAAGCGGCCTCTCGGCTTCGGCTCCCCGACGAGCGCCTTCTTCCTTTCTGTCGCTATAAGTCGCCGGCGCCGGTGGCGCCGTCATTCATCGCCGCCTCTTTATGGCCCCATATCACCCGGCATGGTCGCAGGTCTACTATAGGAGGACCTAGTGTCTGCCGCAATCAGCGTGGTTCACGGACCTCTCCGCCTTCGAGGTCCTACTGCTATAGGTGCTTGCGCCGCCTTCTCCTCTCTCTGATGGTGCCAGAATCCCACCATGTATCGATTCTGTCTTCTTCAGAGTTCATATACATACCAAATGTTCATCGTTTCAGTGATTTCGGAGTAGAGCATGTTTCCCAAATTGCTTTTTGTTTCCGAAGGAAATCAAGGTGATGAAGGGTCAAATACCTCCTGCAGATTGTATTGACGAGGAAAGCTTCCGGGCCATCTGAAAACACCTGCAGATTGTGTGTTGGCCAGGAGGAAATCTGAAAAACACCCTGAATTGCAGGCAGTGGACTTGTTGGAAGGAGCACGAGCACCTAAGGTAGGAGTAGGATCGTAGGATGCAGCTTTTCTGCAGCTCGCGCGGGACCGAGAAGAGAACCACGATCCCCTGACCAGGCGAGAGATGTGACTATGTGAGAGTCGAGGGAGCTCCTGCGAGCCGATCTGATCTATTATTTCTCGAGTCGAGCCGGGGACTCCCTAATTTGCGGTCGCCCGCATGGGGGGCACCGTGCGCTCGGTCGCCCCCCAAGGCGGCGGGCCCCGCCCCCACTGCACGGTTCCATCCCCCCTCCGTCCACGTGAAAAAAATTTGTCCAAGGGAGAGAAAACTTTGTCTAGAAAAAAATTTTGCAACAAAAGTTTGTGAAAAAAATTTTTGCAACAGAAAATTGTCCAGAGGGAGAAAAAAGTTTTGCAACAAATAAAATGTAGAAACTTTTTCTGCGAAAAAATTGTCCAACGAATAAAAAGTTTGGCAAAAATATTTTGCATCAAAATTTTGAGCAAACTTTTGCAGGGGAAAAAGTTTGAAGAAAAGTTTTGCAACAAAATTTGGAGAAAAAATGCAAAAAAATCAGAAAAGATTTGCATAAAAAGTTTTTCAAAATAATTTTGCAAAAAAATTCAGAAAAGCTTTGCAGAAAAAGTTTATCAAAAAAAATTTGAAAAAAGAAATTGGAAAAAAAACACCTACCTCCCGGGCGGCGGCGCCGCTCGACTCGCCGGGAGCTCCAGCCAGCGCCGCCATCGCCGCTCGGCTCGTCGGGGAGATCCGGTCAGCGCCTGTCGCGCCCTCCCCGGTCACGGCCGCCGCCGCCGCCACTCGGCTCGCCGGGGACCGCCGCTTCCTAGAGCATGGGATGCTCGTCGTGCTCGTCGTTGTGTGGATCCGCCGCGAGCGGTGCTCGCCGGGCGTCGAGGGCCACCTCCCGGCGGTGAGGCACGCGGGGCACGCAGATCTCCGACGAGGCACGCGAGGGCCAAGGCGGGGCCGCAGCTCTCCGGCGCGGCACCCGGGGGCCGGCGGCGGGTTCGGAGCGCCGGGGCGGAACACGAAGAGGCACCGGGTGGATCCGCCTCCCCCGCAGCACGCGGCAGGCAGGAGCCGAACCACCTCGTCGGCGGCACGTAGGTGAGCGCCCCAAGGCCTCGCCCGGCAGCACGCGGGCGAGCAGGGGCTGAGGCCTCCCCATCGATGGACAAAGAGGCGGCGGCAGAGCGCATCCCCTGTGGCTCGTGGTGGGCGTGGATCGTACTGCTTCATCGACGGCGTCCGAGCGGTGACCCTAGAGCGATGGGGAAGAAAGTGGAGTAAGAAAAGGGAAAGAGAAAGAGGCCTGCTCAGGCCCACCATGGGCAGCGCGGTTGAGGAGTGGAAGGGCGAAGGCAGCCGGTTGGATCGAGCGTGAGGTCGAAACCGTACGCGCGATAGTAAAATTGGGATTTCGGTCGAGCCGCGGCGAGGAACGAAATCCCAAATCTACTCTCGCCCGTGACTTTCCCCCTGTGCGCTCAGCACCTCCGTCTCACACCCCACGTGCATGGGTCCCACAGCTTAATTAAACCGTCTTTTCTCCTTCTACCGCATTCTACCGCATTCGCCTTCTCTCCTCTCTCTCACACGCGCATCCCTCTCGATCTGGTGCTGCTCGCTCGCCGTCGGGTGGGAGTCCCTGGCCTAGCGCGCTCGACAGCGGCAGCTAGCCTCGTGCTTGCCGGCGGCCGGCCCTGCGCTCGCGTGCTATCCCAGCCCAGTGCTCGCCAGCGGCGGCTAGCCGTTCTCGTGCTCTCCATGGGGCGGAGAGCACGAGCTGCGCGGGGGGCTCCGGCGAGTGGAGCAGAGACGGCGAGCCCGACGAGCGGCGGCGGACATGGCACGCGGCCCTTGCGAGGGTTGGGTCGCCGCCGGCGAGGCAGGACCCTCGCCAGAGCCGGCCCGACGCCGGCCGCCCGTCGGCATCCAGGTACCTTTTCATTTTCTTTTCTCTTTTTTTGGATAAAACAAAATTCTGAAAATTGTGTCGTAAAAAGTTTTTCGCCTTTTTCTCCAAATTTTGTTGCAAAACTTTTCTTCGAACTTTTTTCCATGCAAAAGTTTGCTCAAAATTTTGATGCAAAATATTTTCCCCAAAGCTTTTTATTCGTTGGACAATTTTTTCGCAGAAAAAGTTTCTACATTTTATTTGTTGCAAAACTTTTTCCCCCTCTGGACAATTTTTTGTTGCAAAAACTTTTTTTGCACAAAATTTTGTTGCAAAATTTTTTTCGTCACAAAGTTTTCTCTCTGGGACAAAATTTTTTCCTGGACGTGGACGGAGAGGGGGCTAGAACCGTGCAGCGGGGGGCGGGGCCGGCCCGCCTGGGGGCGACCGAGCGCACGGTGCCCCCCGTGCGGGCGACCGCAAATTAGGGAGTCCCGACGAGGAACTGGCTTATCCGTGCCTCCTTCTCTAGCGCGAGGCGCAGGCGTTTGATTTGCTAGCGTCCACGCGTCGGCTATCGAGCGCGGTCCTGCACGGTGCGTGGTTTGCAGGACTCCTGCACAGAATTTTTTTCCCTTTAGTAAGGGCCCCTTTAGCATTAGGCCATGGAACCGATATTGGAGCCCGAGTCTTTTACTCTCGGTTTAACAATACTGGTTGCACATCCGGTACTTAACGGGGTTTACCAATAGATAATAAAACCATTTTTCAATAACACAAGCGGGTCCTGAACACCACCGTAACCTCACACCTTGTCTGCCACTCCTCTGTACCCCTATGACCGCCCGCTTCCCTTCCTCTGCGTCCTCTACCTCGAATTGACGAGGCATTGTCGCGACTTGGAGAACAACCATAGGGAGGAGCACAACCTTGATTTGAGCAGTGGCAGAGCCAGAGGTATTCATAGGTATTCATGTGAATACCCATGATTTTGGACAAAACAACTACTACATAGAAACTTTAGTGTTCATACATGCATAGATGCTTATCAATCACTGGCCGAGCTAAAAAAATCTCCATTGTTTTTTTAGAATGAATACCTAGAGTAGAAATCCTGCCTACGCCACTGGATTTGAGGTGGAGCTTGATGCTTGAGCATAACAACCGGATCTAGGCGGTTCGAAGGGAAGCGGGTCCTAGGTGGCAAGGAGCCGTGCGGCGGTGAAGGGAGAAGCTATATGCGAGCAGTAGAGCGAGATGAGGTGTGTCCCTGTGTGGTCGTGCGGGGAATTAAAAAAAAAGAAATGACGATGACACATTGATATAGGAGCAAGAAGATATAGCCTATTACTAATGCTGATGGTGAAAAATCTCAATAAAACGGGAGCATCTACAAAAAAATTAGACTATTGATGGAGTTTTTTTTTTTTTTTTGAGGACAGACTATTGATGGAGTTGCTCGCTCTAAAAATTGTTCCACAAGGGGACTCAGCTAGCCTTCTTCTCAGCAACGGCTGGCGTGATCTTTAAATAAAAAAAAGCAGGTTAAAACGGCGTATGGGCCTTTTTGTTGGCCGAACATGTTAGGTTACATACTTAGAACTAGGCCCAAGATCGACAAGCACCAGCCCACACTTGTCTATCCGCCGGCGATTTTTTATCTTTGCCACGAAGAGCCAGCCCATAAGCCTGGGAGGCCGAAGCGTGTGGGCCGAGATGTTAGGTGGGCCACGCGGAGCCCAACGACTGAAGGGAAGCTTTTCTGCTTGCTCGGCCATGAATCCACAGTTCCACACTGCCGTGGACGAACACGACGCTAGAGGTCAGAACTGCTGAAGCTAGGCCAAACGCGCTCAAGACTAGTATGGGGTGTCGGTGGCACAGTCAGTCTGGCCAGCGGAGGAGGAGCCTCAGCCGGAACTACCATACAAACCTTCAAAGAACTCGAACAAACTTTAATTTTTAAGAACATGCTTAATTAGAAATAGGGAAAGAGTTCGAGTGCCAATTTGAACCGTCAACAAAACCTTCAGATAAAGGAGACACGGCATATGATGGTCATGGATACATTGTCAATTTCACTAGAGCAAATTAACATCCGCAGCACCATGGAACTGCCCGATTGACCTAAGCTAGCAGGCAAGCAAGCCGAGGCAGCCGCGCATGGGTACCATACACACCTTACATAGATCACACACATAGATACAGCGCGCATGAATTGATTGAGTACGTACAGGAAATTAAAGCAAAAGCTTTTTTAAGCAACAAACGGTCGATCGATCAAGCACAAGCAGTAATTCTTATTTTTTAGCGGGGAGATCGAAGAAGGAGATGCCGAGCCCTGCCCCTGCTAGCTCCCCCTGCATGGAGAGCTATATATGTATCTAGCTCGTTCAGTAGGCGACGATCTTGAGGCCGAGGTTCTTCTGCGCGAACTCGATGAGGCCGTCCACCTCGCTGTCGTCGATGTATCCGTCGCCGTCGGCGTCGGCGTAGCTGATGCCCTGCCTGCTCCTCCACCCCGTGAACCGCGCGCGGATGGCGCGCATGGCGCGCCGCAGCTCCTCCCGGCTGATGCGCCCGTCCCGGTCCGTGTCGAACCGCCGCAGCCACTCCTTGAACTCGTCCACCGTCATGTCCGCGTCCAGCGACCGCGTCGCCACCGCCATGTTGTTCCGGATCGCCATCGATCTGTGTGATCCGGGCGCAGCTAGCTGCTAGCTCAGCGAAAACTTAAACGGCGTAGCTATGCGCAACGAGCTACCTGTACTATGCGGCTATGGCTGCCTTGAGCTCTCTGCTATGTGTTGCCTGGCTTATGTGCAGCAACTTGTTGAGTCCTATTGTCCTTATATACAAGGCAGGCAAGGACGAAGATTAAATCTGAAAATACGGCGCGTCAGCTTACGTTTTCCACGCCTTATTATTCCTGCCTCGCGCCTAGCGACCTTTCGCAGTTAGCTTATTCGTTACGCGCTGTAGCTTTACCTCTCCTTTGCAGGCTCAGATATGCTGGCTGTCGACAAGTAGCTGATCTCCACCCACGTCCAAGAATATAGCACGCCGGAGCCCGGAGTGATCGATTATCGGGTCATCTTCGTTCGTCAACTAGCGTGCACTTGAGCACTTCTCGCTGAACGAACATAATGGAGCAAGAATCCGCACCAAGTCGCACGAAAGAGCGGCGAAAGGTTGCGGATGCACTTGGGGGCACGGATGCAGTTACTTGATGTGCGTGCGAATCGAATCGTGTAAAGCGTGTAATCTGCAAGAGGTAAGGACGGGCAGCCACACAAAGTGGGAATCTGAAACGAGAGAAAAATCATACAGCATGTATATATATATAAATATTTTTCTAAAAATTTAAGAGGGAATAGGATGCCGATCAGATCAGGCATGCATTATTGCCCTCGCTTCTAAAACTCAAATAAGCAATAATGCATGTTTTCTCGCATGGTGCTGGCTGGCTTCGATCAAATATCGTGTCAGGCTTGAAATATCTTGCCGATGATGACTTTTAGATCAGGTTTCATGTCCTCGGATTTCCTGTACTTTTGGTAGCTTGATTTGGGTTCAGCTCTACTTTTGGTCAGGAAATCTAATAAAGCAGTTCTCATGAATATATTTTTTTGAACTAATTCTCATGAATATACATGTCCCGCTTTTGCAGGAATACCTAAGATGGCGCAATCACACAATGTGGCCAGCAGATAATTTATAAGAGCATCCTTTATGGCTCTATGTGGCCGCAGAGGCCGGAACTTTATCTTTTTTCTAAAAAAATGTCTTCTTTAACCACATCGACTTACGATAAAGAAGTAGCAATGGTGCGATTGGGTACACAATACGGCCGCAACGAGCATAATCTCATAAAAAGCTGAACAATACAAGCACATAGTGGGGAAATATTTAAGAAGAACTACAAAAAAGGCTTGCCAGAGATAAATGTGCAAAGGATGGAATAGGATTCTAATATTAAGAATGCATTATTGTAGAGTTGTGTAGAAATCTCCATTAATATCACACATCGTGTTGTGCTGGTACGACATTAATCCATTAAATAAGGCTTGCATAACTAAGACCTTTTATGATCCTCGACCGAGTCTTACTGGACCTTTATATATAGATCTCTAATGAGCTCAGATTTTTTCCTTGGTTACACAAATTGTTTCACATTTATAATGGTATTTCAGTCATTATGCTAGCGGCCTATACAAGTATAAGGTCAGAAGTTGAACAGACTTTCATACCAACCATAGCAAAAGAGATAGACCATACCATAACTCATGACATTCCGCTATTACAGTTCGACTACAAATACACAATCTAGCTGTGGTCATTCTCCAAATAGAAAATATTGCAATTGCATTGCCCTAAAGCCATCTTGTTGAAGTTGTATATTTTTATTTATCTGAGGCATTGCTTAAAAATTACAATATAATAATTCTATAAAATATTTTTCTCATATCAGATGGATAAATATAATGTTAACGACTGTAAGACATGCAACCTTACAGACAACAAAATATTTGGCTAGACATTTATATGCAAATATGATTCAAATGATACATTATATATCATTTATTGATCTTTCACTTATGACAAAAAATCAGTGTCATATTTTTAGACAAAATTTTAAAAAAGGATTTTAATTATATGTTATCTTAATACAATAGTGTTAAAAGAAGCTACCATATTCACTGAGAGAGCATAGAAATTCTCACATTAATAAAAAAATAAGAATATACACCGTTGGATTTGATGAAGATTGGCTTAGACCAATGCAGTGAATCCACACTAAAGACAACTAAAATTTATCTCATATAGATTATAATAATTAATAATTGTTTGATATAGATGGAAATATAGTGCAAAAATTAGAAATTCAATACAATATTTCTTATAGATATAGCGGTGATGTATATTTCTTATATTAATGTGACAATATTTGTATTGTATATGCCGATACGAAAAGCAAAAGATTTGTATCATTGGGTCTTGAAAATAAACGCATCCATACATGAATGCTACCATGTTAGTTCATTTTATGATCTTGTTTGTTGGGAATTGGGGAAACGATCCAGCCCTGAACTATCGCCGAAGCTAGTTAGGGGGCTTAATGAGCCTTCTCGGGATGCCATGAGCCTTCAAGATAACTCAAGGAGGGTTTTTTCGGTCCATATTGTTCAACTTGATAGCAGGTCCAGCGTTGTGCACACAGGTGAGTATCCTGAAGTCGGTGGAGAAGTCGGGGCATCTTTGATCACCTTGGTGGGGGGAGTTCTAGCAGAACGCGAAGATGAAGGAGAGGAGACCAAAGCTAGCATAACAGAGCGTGCAGCCAGGGGAGAGGAGCGTGAAGATGGCATAGCGGAAGGACTTGTCCAAAGGTTGTGGGCACAAGGTGTTACCAGGAAGCAAACAAAGGCAAGATTCAAGAAATACACCTTAGCAAGACAACCTCGACTTGGGCGGGGTGGTTGTAAGCTTATAGGAAAAGAATAGAGAGGGCCTGGGGCTCAAGTTTTAAAGTGTGAACAAGAGGCAGGATTGTCCTATGTAATTAGGGTTGGACGACTAAAAAGGAGACCCACCCCCACTATGAAAGAGACAATTATTTGGTTGAATGAAAAGTTGCCCTAGGGTTTGCTGGATTTAACCGATACTCGTGCTAGGGTATCATGGTCCTTAAGGGAACCCTAGGGTTTCTTTCTTCCACGTCTCGTTCCTATTCTTGTGTTTGGAGTCGAGTTGGTTGGGCCGAGACCCAACATTTGGCGTCCACTGGTTGTGAATGGCATGTACAAAAACCCACATGGCACCATCGAAGAGGAAGAAGGCCGCGACCTCCGTTGTCGCATTGGAGGATGAGGGGGGACAGGGGGTCCCAACGGAAAACCACATCATGACTTTCGAGCAGAAAGATGACGTTCAATCGAAGCTTCAGAGGGTAGAGGAGAATCCTAGAATGAGAGCAATGAAGAAGAAAGCAAAGGCAGAGGCTGCGAAGGTCAGCGCAACAAAGAGTGTGGCCTCCGCCTCAGGTGTTGGGGACCCAGAGATAGACAAGTTGACCAAAATACTTAATAGGCTTGAGAGGCTTACCGAGGTTAGAAATATTATAAGCGAACATGCCCATCGGCGGGATGAGAAAGAATGGAAGACTAGGCAGTTAGCCGAAGCCAAACAAAATTTGGCTTACCTAGAGGGGGAGATGGATAACCTTCGGAGGTTTCAGGATGAGAATGAGGGGTTAGAGCAACCAGATGTGGATGTGGAAATCGTTATCCGGCCATTAGGTCTCAGGGGTCATTCATCGCAGCAACAGAGGCACCCAGCCTCGAGGCCGGGCATGGTAGATGTCACATATCCATTGTCACAAGGCTTGAAAGCCATGCCATGGTCGATCGGAGTCTTACAAGCCTATTGTGTAGCCCAAGTACAACGGCCTTTGTGACCCATGGCAATTGTTCTGTTGGGTGATTTTGTTAGTTCCTTTCAATTCCACATGGCAATTGTTAGTTCTCCTTTGAATCTCTCATATTGCTAAGCGTGGCTCCTCCCATATGTTGTTAGCCTCTGTTAGAACCGGGCATCAATTGTCCCCACCCAATGATCCCTGCTGATGGAGCTCTCCTTCCATTAACGCTTCACACTCTGACTTGTATGCACTTCTCCTCCATATGATATGAATGTAAGGAGAGCCCGATCAGGTTTGTTCCATGCAGACTTGAATTAATTAATACTCACACAAATCTCGACATAAGGATCTTGATCACATGCCGTTCATAGACTTGAATGAATTACCAGGAGCTTGATCACAACATGAAAATGATGTCTTGCATGGCACCACTTCAACTATAGGAAGAAATCATGACTGAAGGCACTTGTGTGCAACATGTAAGCACAAAAGCAAACCAATTGAGGGAGAGGGGTTTAGGAGACCCACATCGCCCTATATTTTCATGCTTGCGAAATTGCAGTAGGGTAGATGCAAGAAACAAGTAGAAAAAGAAGCACCTGGTGATGAGATTGAAAGAAATGCCAAAAGAGAGAAAAACTAAGGAAGAAATTGTTTTTCCCTTAATGAAGAAAATGGTAGATGACTAAGAAGCATGGTGCAATTTAGAATCAAATGAATTTGCATAAAAATTATAAAAAATGATAAATGGAGTAAAAAGCCCATTAAAATTAGTAAAATTAAAGATTACATCAAACCCGAGATGGAAAATTTTAAGTAAAATTAGGATCCTAGCTTACATATGCTTCATAATTAAACAAACCAAATAAGAATCTATGCCAAATAAACATAAATAAATGCATAGTTCTTAGTAAAATAATATAAATAACTCAATACATTAGAATTTTATACTTATTGTTAGAAAAACATTAGGTAAAATTAGGAGCCCAGCTTTCATATGCTTCATAATTAAAGAAACCAAATAATAATCTATGTCAAATAAACAATATAAATAATTCAATACATGGTTAAGCTTTTATACTTATTGGTAGAAAAGCCTTAAAAGGGACTCATGTAAAATCTAATCCACAATAAATAATTTTTAGACTGACACATGAGAAACAATAGTGACATTGATGGTCGAAGGATAGATTTACAGGGGTACATATTTTTTTTTGAAACCTTCAGGGGGGCGTTGCCCCACTTACTTTCATTCGAATTGAGGCGCAAGATGCGTAGTACAAATTCTCAGCAAGCCGAGAACAGAGTTACAGGGGGAAGTAGAAGCAAACAGCAAGGGGAAAGAAAATTACAGTTTGGACTTCAAATAATCTACCCAAGCTTCCATAGCTGATTTAGTTGCCTTGTACCGATACTTATAGGTTTCCATGCTACTAATTACATTTTGCAAGGTACCAACAGCATTGACATCCCTGTGATCGAAAATTAGAGCGTTCCTGGAGAGCCAAATCTGTCGTAGCAGGAGCAGGATTACATCGGGCCAGACAGATGTTGGAAGGCCTGCCGGAGGTATGCTTAACCAAGGAGTGCGCAGCTCATGTTCATGAATGCAGAGGCGAAGTTTATTCCAAAAGGAGACCGCGGATGGACAAGCGAGGAAGAGGTGGACGTCTGTCTCCAGAGTTGACGCGCACCGTTGGCAATTTGATTCTTCCCTGGATCGAATATTTTTGTGCCACAGGTTTGCTCTTGTTTGTAGGCGTTGATTGTATAGAAGCCAGGAGAAAAGTTTCACCCTTGATGGAAGGCGGCTTGACCAAATGATCATTGCTCCAGTGTCTGGCACTCCACTGTGGTGTAAGAGAGCATATGCCGCACTAGAAGTGTACAAACTAGGTGATCGAGTGCGAAGAATGTGGATGTCTGATGAGTCAGAGGAATGGAAGGACTCCATGATTGAATGGACGGTGGAGAGTTCCTCTCTAGCAGCCCTAGTAAGGTGATTTCGTAGAGGGATACCGTTGTGGATGACATTCTGAAGAGAGCAGCCAGTGTTGGTGGTATGGGAGTAAAGGGCGGCAAATCGTTCTGAAAATGGGACACGCCCGTTCCACGAGTCAAGCCAAAAGGATGTGTTCCGACCATCGCCGGGGGAGACAGTGGTGACGGTTCTGTACCTTGGAAGTTCATCATGGATGAGGCGAGCAAGGTAGCCATCAGGTCGACGGTCGTCGATGGCGTGGCCCAGACTGTACTGCACCCAACGCTTCCAAGGGAGCTCAACAGGTCCTAGGAACCGATCAACAAATTTCATGAGAAGGCAATGATTTTGCATTGCCAAACTTTTCACCCCGAGGCCTCCTTCTTCCTTGGGGAGGCAACATTTCTCCCACGCCACGAGACACTGAGCACCAGAGCAGCTATCTGAGCCTGTCCAGAAGAAAGAACGCCGTCGAGCATCCAGGAGCTCGATGACAGTAGGTGGCAAGCGGAGCGAGCTCATGAAGTAGACAGCCAAGCTCCCGAGGACTGCATTTGTAAGCACTAGCCGGCCGCCGGCACTGAGTAAGCGAGCACGCCAACCGGCTAGATACCGATCAAAAGACGCGATCAAGGGAGCATAGTCAGAAACAAGTAGCCGGGTTGGTGACAGGGGGAGGCCAAGATAAGTTTGAGGAAAGGACGACACAGGGCATCCGAGAATGGTATCCATATTGAGAGAGATGTGTTCATCAATGTTCATTGGAACGAACGTCGACTTGTGGAAGTTGATGACCAGGCCAGTTGCATTAGAGAAGGAGTCCAGAATTGTTTTGAGGGCCGTGATGGACTGAACGTCCCCCTTGACCAGGATGAGGGTATCGTCCGCGTACTGGAGGACGGGACAAGGGAGAGAAGGTTCAACCGGGTGAGAGAGAGTGCCGTTATTGCATGCGCCAAGGATGAGGCGCTGCAGAACATCAGCGATGATTATGAAAAGGAAAGGAGAAAGTGGATCCCCCTGGCGAAGGCCACGACGGCAGTGAAGCCACGGTCCAGGAACACCGTTCAAAAGCACTGAGGTCCTACCGATAGCAAGGATGTTCGTGATCCATCCTCGCCAGTGATCATCAAATCCGCGAGCAGACAAGATACGATCCAAGCTGTCCCAAGAGATGGAATCGAAGGCCTTGTGGAAGTCCAATTTAAGGACAACAGTTGGGCATCGACGCCGGTGACAGCACGAGAGCAAATCGGCAGCATAGACATAGTTCTCTACGATGTTCCGGCCATGTACGAACCCTGTTTGATCCATGTCTACAAGTTCAGGAATGTAAGGGCGTAGGCGATTAGCCATCACTTTGGTGAACATCTTCATTGGGCAATTTTGGAGTGAGATAGGGCGGAATGCCTCAGCTGAACGAGCATCATTCTTTTTTGGTAGGAGGATTAGGTGGGCGCGGTTTAGGGCGTCCAGGTCGGCAGTGTTGTTGTAGAATTGCTCGAATAGGTTAAGCATTCTTGGTTCAATTTGAGACCAGAAGGCTCTGTAGAAGGATGGACCGAACCCGTCGGGACCAGGACTGGAGTTGGGGTTCATGGCAAAACGGGCGGTGCGAATTTCTGCTTGCGAGAAGGGGGCAGAGAGCGCTGCACCATTCACTGAGAGAGAGGGGTACAGAGAGTTTAGCGTGAAGCCCCACGTGGAAGGAACAGACGAGCCAAGCAGAGTTTTGTAGAAATCGTAGAGTACTGTGGCTTTGGAGTTGTGGGCGGTGTGTTCTTGTCCCTCTGCTTCCAAGACACTGATGTAGTTTTTGCGCCGGCGTTGTGTAGCTGAGGCATGGAAGAAACGAGTGTTCTCATCGCCTTGGATGGACAACTTTATTGAGTAGCGTTGGCGCCAAGTCGCCAGCTTTTCTTGGGCGATCAGATTGAGAGCGTCAGAAGCGAGCAAGCGTAGAGTTCTTTCGGCACGGGAGAGCGGTCGGCATTCTTCCAAAAGATCAATGGCTGTGATGAGCAGTTTCGTGTCCGTCTCTCGCTGATGGATGGGGCCGCGCCGTTTTGCCCAGCCGCGACACGAGCTACGACACTTTTTCAGGTAGCGAGCAAAGGTGGGCTGAATTTGATTATGTGTCGGGCCACGCACCACGTCGGCCATTGCCTGCCTGAAGAGAGGAGATAGGAGCCAAGAGTTTTCGAACCGGAACAGATTAGAGCGCAGAATGCGTGTTGAGACGAGCAGCTTCAGTGGAACATGATCAGAGGTGAAGCGGGTTAGGGAAGAAAGGGTAGAGTTTGGAAACTTCTCATCCCATGAGAGGTTTATAAAAGCTCGGTCCAATCGAACGAGAGTTGGAACGTCTCTTTTGTTAGACCAAGTGTATGCGCGATCTAGAAGTGGTAGTTCCATTAAGCCTAGCGAGTTCAAAGTGTCGTTGAACAAAGTCGCTTCAGAGGAAAGGAAGTTAGAGTTGTTCTTGTCAGAGGGGGATCGCGTGAGATTGAAGTCTCCAAACAGCAACCACGGCATGGAGTCGGTTGGCGGGGAGGCGGACAGGTCATGAAGGAAAGGAACTTTGTTGGTGTGGTTGGCCGGGGCGTAGACGTTTGTGAAGAAGAAGGTAGTGTTGTCGCACCGGTAGGAGAGAACGCACGTCAGGGAGAAGCGACGACGTTCAACGGCAATCAGTTTGAATGCCGAATCATCCCAAGCCGACAGTATCCCTCCTGCAACACCATCAGCCACGATATGCTCGCAAGATTTCAGCCGGGAAGGGAGGAATGAGCTGGTTTTAGAAGGAGTAAGCGTGCTGAGCTTGGTCTCTTGCAGAGCCACGAGAGATGGCCTAGCGGAGATGAGCTCAGTGAGTACTTTGCCACATTTTTTCACGTCACCGAGACCGCGGACGTTCCAAGAGATGACAGGGAAAGAGCTGTTACTCATGGAAGAAACAAGGAGCACCGCGACGTTAACATTAGGTACGAGTACGACACAGCAAGAGATAGGACGGCGAACAGGGTGGTAAGAAAGCTAAGGCCGTGTTTAGTTCGTGAAATCATTTCGGTGAAAAGATTTCGGGTTTTAATTTTACCGATTTAGGAGTAGTAAATGTAGACGAAAAATGTGGAAAGTTATACGGATAGGTTGGAAATCTCGAGTCGAATCTAACGATGGTAATTAGAGGGTAATTAATCTATAATTAGCGGATGGTTACTGTAGCACTACTGTTGCAAATCATGGATTAAGTAGGCTCATTAGATTCGTCTCGCGATTTACAGCCGATCTATGTAACTTTTCACCTTTTTCGTCTACATTTAATACTACATGCATCTAAGATTCTCCTTTGATGTGATGGGTGAAAAGATTTCGTTTTGGAACTAAACAAGGCCTAAAACAAGACAAGGGAACAAGGACGACGCTGTCACCGTCGCGCCCGCCGTCGGGCCGCCACAAACAAAGGTTGCAGCACATCAGACACCCGCAGCCTCCACCTCCTCCTCCAGCGCGGACAGGTCAGGGATACCGCAGGCAGCTCCCAGACGCCGGAGGTGACGAAGGGCAGTACGACGAGGCGGAGGGCGCTGCAGGATGCCGGACGCCGCAACGGCCGCAGACAAGGAAGAAGAGGCGGCGCTCATGTCTAGCTTGGCCGCCTTCACTAAGGTAGCCTTGTCCGTGGCGCTCACATAGTGTGCGGGCTCCTTCTCCGCGAGGCGGCGGCTGCGCCGCTTGCAAGCACTGTCCACGACGCGCTTGCGGCGCGCCCGGCGGCGTCGCAGCGACACCTCGTGCTCATCCTCCGCGAGAAGGTCCTCCAAAGATGGGAGGGAACTGCGGGGCTGCGAGCGCGCCTCGTGCAACTCCTCCAAGATGATGTCCTGGTCCACCAACCCACTGGAGTCGACGGAGACTGGCGGAGTGGAGCGTGGCCTAGCTGGCGTGTGCACGTCCCTGGTGACCAGAGCCGGCGGACGAGTACGAGTGCAGTAGCCGGCGTCCGGCGATGGGGGCGGCGACGGAGTATCATCACCGTCCGGAGACGGAAGGCTGGAGCGGTGCCCCCGCAGGCGCTCCCCCAGGAAGCGAGAAGAGGATCCAGACATCCTGGGACAGGTGGTACTACGGTGGCCGTAGCGAAGGCAGCTCCGGCAGCGCTCTGGCTCTCGGCACCGGGCAACCAGATGGTCGGTTCCCAAGCAGCGGAAACACTTTGTTTGGGCGGCAGGTAGCGAAAAAACACGACGTAGACGAGGGCGAGCAGCGGCATTTAGAGGTCGCCGCAGAGGAGAGAGTAGAGCTTCGAGGTATGGGCGCGCCGCTCTTGGACGGGATGGTTGAGACGACAGAGCGGCGGACGGCGCGTCTGAGCCGAACGTCGCAGACAGCTTTGGAGAGGTTGCGTCGTTGCAAACATTACAGAGCTCCGGCTGCACACCGTTGCTGGCAGAGTTAGAGTCCACAGTATTGAAGTCAAGGCCGCGCTTAGATGTTTCGCGAAAAAAATTTACAGTATGTCGGGCACACATTCAAAGTATTAAATATAGACTAATTACAAAACTAATTACAGATTATGTCAGTTCATCGCAAGACGAACCTAATGAGTCTAATTAATCCGTCATTAGCACATGTTTACTGTAGCAATTTATTGTCTAATCACGACCTAGCTAGGCTCATTAGATTCGTCTCGCGAAGTACACTCCATCCATATAATGGGTTATTTTTTTCGACTACATTTAATATGTCATGCATGTGAGGGAACATAGTCGAAAAAAATTTCGCAAAGGATCTAGACAGGGCCCAGACGCACCGAGAGAAATCCGCGAACCAGAGGGGGAAGAGATCTCGTGCCCCCCAGTGCATTCAAGCATGCTTGACTGGGTGCCGAGCTGCCGCACCGAGCTGTCGCGGGGAGCAGGGAGAGGTGTGCAGGGAGAGTTTATGGCGGTTGGTGACGGGGGAGCAGCAGGTAAAACGCGTGGGGTGTCAGATGTGTTCACGCGGTCCGTTGCCGGCCCAGCCCGAGGCCCATCCAGAGAACCCGGGTTTTGAATTTCGAAAAGGCTGGGCGGCTCCACACCGGCGTCGCCGTCGCCGTGCAAGGCTGCGGCGGTGGCGGACTCCGCCATGGAACGGCGAGGGAAAAGGGCCAGACGACAGGAGCCAGACGAGCAAGACCCCTGAAGAACGATGAAGTGAGCCACTGAAGGATTGACTGCAGCCGTAACGAAAATATTTCCCCCTACAGGAAGAACCTTGAAGCGAGAAGGAGAGACCGAGAAGTTGGCGTCTAGGATAGCCCCAACGGCACGATGGTTCAGAGCTACAGGCAGCGGGGTAGCAGGAGCAATCCATATCAAGGCTTTGTTGTGCGCCATGTCCCAGTTTCTAGCTGGAGCAGCCAAGCAGAAGAAGCGCAAAAGCATGGTTTCAGGTAGAGACACACCTGACTTCATGTGTTGGCGATGGCGAGGGACCCGCCGCTTGTTGGGCGCCGCCGGCGTCGGCAGCTTGGAGCTTGCGCACCCGCCAGCCACCGGGGGTTGACGACGTTGGCGACTGGTGGCAGCCGAGCTTCGGATGTGCCAGCGCTGGAGGCCGCCCACCGGCAGCGGCACCGTAACGCCGAGAGGGGTGAACCACGGCTCGAGATTCGCCGGAGTTGCCAGGAGTGGAGGCGAGGTGGACGCGAGGCGTGGGTACTTCGGAGCAGCGAGAGCGAGGGGTGTCTCGGCGGCGGCGCGAGCTGTGTCGCCCAGCGAGTCGCCCGGAGCAGAGGAGCCCGCGCGAGTCTCCATCGAGGATCTCCACAGGGGTACATATTGAATAAAACATAACCTACAAACCCTATGGTTTCCTTAATTTTACCAATTCATCCAAACCGAGGATACTGAAACCCGGTTTGAGCCCAGTGGCAATCTGACCGTGGCGGTTTTGTTAGCAGCAACAATGATCCTAACAACATCTCATGCATAAGCTAGCTGCAGAAAGTTGTGATTTTCATAGATATTGGGGTTTGAATCCGATCATTTTATTCTGGACGTGATTTGCATCTTGCGTGAGTGCGACATTTACTATTTACATCAGGATGCTCTTGGAAGCTCAGTGCTGCACAGCTGACGGCTTCCTCCGTGAGCGAGTCATCATGGCCATGAAATCATCCATGTCCACGAAGCCATCCCCGTTCCTGTCAATCTCCCTCACCATCTTCCGGCAATCCTCCAGGCTGCAGTTGTCTCCGAGATTGCGCAGCACCGTCATGATCTCCTCGGCGCTGATCCTTCCGTCCTTGTTCCTGTCGAACACAAAGAACGCCCGCCAGATGTCCCCCAGCTGCACGCCGTTCCTGTGAACCTCCATGAACTCCTCCAGGTCCATGTAGCCGTCCCTGTTGTTGTCCGCGACGCACATCATCCGCCTCGCCTCGCCTGCAGCGTCGGCCTTCCCAAGCCTCTCCAGGAGCACCTGCAGATCCTTCTTGTTGATCCCGCGGGGGTGGGTAGCGATCATGTTGAACACTTTCTTCATCTCTTCCTCGTCGGGCTTGTAGGTGCTCAGGTCGGAATACTGCCGATCCCTGGCCGACAGCGGCCGCCCCACTGGCCGGCCGGGTCCAAGTGGGCGGCCGGCCTTGGACCGGAGCTTATCAAGATTGTACTTGAAGGAGAGAATGCTCAGGTGAGACATTTTGAGATCGATTGATCTGCAGCAGCTAGCTAGAGATGTTGGATGTCCTTCAACAAAGTATATAGACTCTGTATCTCCCCCGCCATCAACAAAGTTTGCTAGAACACATATGGTGAGACATTTTGAGATCGATTGATCTGCAGCAGCTAGCTAGAGATGTTGGATGTCCTTCAACAAAGTATATAGACTCTGTATCTCCCCCGCCATCAACAAAGTTTGCCAGAACACATATGCTGTGACAGCTGCAGAAAGTTTCAGAATGTACGATTCCTTCAGTGTAGGCAATCTCAAACCAGGAGGGAGGGCAACAGATGGAACATGCCAAAGTGCAAAGTAAGAATCTACAAAGCTTCTCGGGAATGTACTACAAGCCAAAAGTTCTATACAGCCGAGCAAAGAATTTCCTTGAAATTTATTATTTTCTTTTCTATATCATTGTTATCATCTGTCAGCGAACAAGGGATACAATTACCCGCAAAAAAAGGGGGTACAATTACTGGGCGCCATTGATAAGTTTATAATGCTTATAAAGAATAAAAACCAATCCATGTATCGTGCCTGAACAGTAGAATGTGCAGTGGAAAGAATCACAGGTCGACTTGCTGAAGGTCGCGAGAACAAGCTATTTGGCAGCAGTTTCAAAATCACAACAGTCAAACAACTTGGAACCCTTCAAATTATGATGGTTTTCCATTGTCTAGCTCATCCATCTTTTGAATGTCTTCACGAAATGTAATTTTCCTTACATAACCTGCAAAACGAATAAAGTTCCGGTCCCACAGGAACGGGAAGAATTCAGCGTATAAACTTTTCAAAATAACAGTAAGAACAGCAATCCAGTAGGAAAAAAAGCCCAACACTTTGTCATGGCATAAGCCCCCAAGCCATACAGGACAATCATATCGGTCCAGCCTTACTTCCCAATACCATAAAAGCAAACAGAATGAGGTAGCGTCAGCAGAAAATCTTGGTACGGAACCACCCACTAGACAAATGCATTACAATCATATGGCAACCACTTACAACCATACACATCTAAAGGATTACCAATCTTATCTGGAATTTTATCTACCAGGAACGTTATTGTCTCAGGTAAGGTAGCAGTACTAACATATCACTCCCTTATTTCTCATGTTCCCTGCAGGACGGCTATGTACCATGGTACCACATGTTCTGTAGAAGTTAGAAAAGAAAACCACTGAACTGGTCCTGCAGGTAGGAAATTCCTACTGAAACAAGCAAATGGATCAGCTGATGATCTTTCAATCTGTTACTTCAGAAATTATGTCAAGTAGGGTTTATGAGTTTGATGTGAGTGGCGGCTAATCTAGAAAAGGCAAAGCCCTGAGAAAGTACAGTCAAGTTTGCTGTGAATAAGGCACAGATTGATTAATATAATCTGCTGCTCCAAAATTGAATGGTTATGGGTAATTTTCCAGTAGGTTCCACCTAAACACCTGTTGCATAGGATACAACCTTTTCCGACTAGTATAACAGAAAAACAATATAACATTTGAAACAGCGAAACTATAGGAGAACATAATTAACCAAATAGTTTAGCGATACAAACTATTTCTAGGGTAGATGTTGTCCAAGTTCTACCATTGTTGTCCAAAAATGTCTAGTGCTACATGATCAAGGGTTGTCTATACTCTTTAGTTTATGGAGCATCATTAGCATATCATCTAAGGTCTCACCCCAAAAACTGCTGCCCATTTACTGTCTTCAGATCAACATACGCTTTATTCATGCATGCCATCAACTAACATGCTTAGTTCAGTTCAGATGTCTTGTACGCAAATCCGTGAGAATGAGAGCTGAGGGACTATCCTGTATATTATGCATAAAGTAGAAATCTCATGTTTTGCCACTGTCCAATTGTCTTCAGCACATATCCTATTTATTCATACATTTACTACTATGACATTGATCATTTGTAATCATGCGTGCCAACTAACACTTACAGGCATGTCCATTATTGTTTCTTGTGCGATTATCTTGCATAAACCAAAGACAGTGAGTAGGTTAGAACAACAAAGAGAACCTTAGTGCTCATGTACATAATTATCTGTACTTCTGTAGGAACTAATCATGAACTGTATTACTTCAGACAATACACCAACATAACTCCAGTAATATAGACTATAACGATCTCATATTTTGCAAAGAAATGTGAGTGACACTTTTGCACAAGACTATCACACATAAGTAGTATTTCACAAGGCAGTTCAGTGAATACTCTCTCAAACCTATTGCTGGAGATATTTTCCTTTGTCATCTCATAACTAATCAGTAGTCAATCCACAATGCAAATAGCATTAAAAAAAACGTCTATGGCCACAATCGTGAATGTTGGAGCTCTTAGAAATTAGTGCAAGTGGTAATAGGTTGTAAATGCCTAACCATATGGTCTAATTTATGACAAGCTACAAGCTAGGGTTCTTCTCACAAAAATCGATGACAAATGCCCATTGTTAGAAATTCAAACTGCAGCAAATAAGTTAATTATGGAGTTCAAAGTTAAAACCATCCTAGTGCTGGACATTTTATAACTATAACAGCACTGCGCATCCACCAGTAACATCTTTACAGCATGAATATATTATCTATCTAACTAGATTTTGTCACAACAATATCACATCTAATCACAAAGCCCAAGCCTCAATTTTAAGTTCCACCAACTGGGCAATAACAATGGTAGATCTACCAGCAAGCAGACCTGGGTACCCTTGGCCTTGCTGCTCTCTCTAGATGTTTTACTACTAAGTACTAACAACAACAATATGTACCATGTAAGGAAATCAAGTCCAAGAAATCCCATCTCACCAATGCCGGCGCATGGCACGCATTTGCAGATGGTCTCCTTGCCCTTCTTCCTGAAGTAGCTGACGAGCCCCGTCCCCTGGCAGCTCCGGCACTTACCCGTCCACTCGTAGGAAATCGTCTTGCAATCCTACAGCCCAAACCCACACATCCCGAACTCATCACCTCTCCCAACCTCAACTCGCCCAACAGAACACATAAATTGAAGCTTTCAGCCTTTCACATCGGCCGGCCGCACTCACATCGATCTCGACGTCGCAGCTGAGCCGGCGGTCGAGCTCCTCCGGCGACATGGGCTCAGACCCTGGCACCGTCATGGGGATCGGGAGCGGCTCCACGTCATCTACCAGGTAGCTCTCCTTGTCTCCGGACCACCGCTCCCACCACCTCCTCCTCTTGCCCTTCTTACCCTTCTCCTCCTCGGCTCCCTCCTTGGCCTTGACTCGAACGCCAGGGTCGCGCGCGGCGACGCGGCCGCCGGAGGATGTGGACGGGTCTGTGTCCGGAATACGGCGGGGGCGGAACCAGTCTGGCGACGAGGCGGCGCCGGTGGTGTTGGCGGCGGCTGGAGGATGGGGGAGCCGGGGGCGGCGGTGGTGTGGGAGGGAGGGGTTGGGGCGGGAGGAGAGGATCAGGGCGGGGTTCGCCGGAGTCATCATGGAGACGAGGAGAGGGTATGAGCTTGGCAGGCGGCGGTCATCGCCGGCGGCGAGTCGGAAGTGGGAGTGGCATCTACGGTGAAGCGCGCGAGGAAATGAAGCGATAACCGAGCAGACACGACACACGACACGAGGATGAATGGGAGATATCTTGGGATAGTACGGGATAATGGGCTGGGCTGACGGATCATGGGCTGATAAATATAATCCCGGGCTGGATTGCACGGCCTGCCACAGAAGCATTTCTGAATTGGGGAACTCATCTTATATAACCAACTGGATTCCCTCAAAATATTTTGTTTGGGTGTGTTAAAAATCTTATTACCAAATGGTTTTGAACTTTTGATTCATAATAAGTGAAACCACACTAGCGGTTTGACCTTCTGGTCATGAAGAAGCTGTATGTACAAATAACAAATGGTTTGCAATTATATCGACTGCTGTTATGAATGTGTCTTAAGTAACTAGCCTTGTTTTCCTCGTTTAAGAGAAGACGCTCTTTGTTTTTCATGAACAAAATTTTACACCTTTACTGGAATAAAAGTAAAATTACATCTTTACAGTACATACAGATATACAAATAAAACAAAGAAAAAGAAAGAACAAAAATGTCTGAAGCACCAGAAAGTAAAGAAACACCATGATATAAGATCAGCAGTCAAATAATTCTGTCTTCCTTGTGTTATTGTTAGCTAAGGTTGTTCCCAGGTGTGTAACTGCCAATGCATTACAAGGTATTAATCATTTATACTGCAGGACGCTACGAACTAATACAAGTTCACATTAAAATCACTTACTTGAACCTGAAGCTAATGTCCACCATCGCTCTGTTCCTTATGCTGCTTGGGATTGTCCCTTGCAGATTATTGTTCTGCACAGACCTGTCAATTAAGAACCATTCGAGTGATCAGTAGGTTAAATACTCAGGAGTATCACCGAGCAATGTCTTGCTACGGTGGAGTGGACTACATATTGAAGTAGGCACTCACAGTTCCTCAAGTCTCGTAAGGTTTCCGAGAGATTCAGGGAGCGGGCCTGTCAGTCCGTTGTCCTCCAGGTGCCTTTAAATTTCCAGTCAGGAAAGCAACGACATCAGGTTAATGAAGCATCCAATATCTTCAGTGTTAGATTATCCAGAAGTGATATTTAGCCGTTGGGTATTTACGCATTGCTGTACTTACAAAGACACTAGATGATGCAGGGGGCTCATATCTGGAATAGCCCCGGTCAGATTGTTCCCCACAAGCCAACTGAAACAATCATCGCTCCAATTTAGCAACCATTTCCTCTATTTTGCAGTTAGTATGAACATCAGTATGTCTGAAGAAGCTTACATGCTGGAGACTGCAGTCAGGTTGGCAATGTGGTCAGATATTGATCCTCCAACTCTGTAATTTGTGAGGTTGCTGCAGTGCAAGGACCATTTGTCAGTTGTTCAGAAATCGACAAGAACATTTGTTAGACTCGCTTCCACAGCACAGTAAGATTTTCTGATGTAGTAATTGTTCTCTGGCTGAAGTACTAGTAACTTACATAGTGATTACTCTTGCAAGTGGGTCTTCGTTGCAGGTGACACCAGTCCACGAGTTCCCCTTGGGCAGGCAAGGGTCGCCTCTCCAGTCTGACGGTGGGTTCAGGAATCCACTGGCCAGAGCCTCCATGCCGATCACTGCATCAAGGAGATAAATTCATTTGCTGATCATCAGGTCCAGTGAGCAAACAAACAGTTAATCGGCCACGGCGATGAAAGGTGCGCCGATCAGGTTACCGTCTCTGGGATGCGTCCTCCCTCCGAGGGGAACAACCATCATGATCTCGGCCGCGTTGATCACCGGCCCGACCGGGGAGTCCGGCGCCGGCGTAAGCGTGATCGTCGTCTGCCCGGACAGCGGCCACTCGGCGCCGTACACCATGGACCCCGCCGTGGAGACGTTGAGGCCGGCGAAGAAGGGCTGCCCGTTGACCGCGACGTCGAAGACCCTCCAGCTGAGCGCGCTCGGCGCCCGGTTGTCCTGGAAGTAGAGCGCCAGGTAGTAGCTCGCGGCCGGGAGCGGCGCCGGCGGCCACCGGAGCTCCAGGCTCTTGCCCCGGCTCGCCGTCAACCCTCGCCGGAACACGGCCTCCGGGGGTTTGTTCCAGAACGCCTCCGTCGACACGCTCCCCTGGCTCTCCACCACCGGGATGCTCCCGTCGCCGTACGCCGGCTCCCAGTACCGGTTGAATCGGTCACCTGGGTAGCTAGACCGCGCACATTTCGCACCACACGATCGATCAGGTCGCCGCATATATCTTCGATTCGCCGAGACATCCATGAATTAAATGCCGCAAGGTTCTTGCAATCTTGCTTGCTTACCCAATGATGGATCCGTTGTTGCCGAAGCTGTGGCGCGCGATGGTGCTGAGCGCGTAGGCGGAGAAGTTGACGCCGGCGCCGTAGACGGAGCCCTCGAGCGGCACGACCTCGAGCGCGGAGATGAAGGGGCTCCGCCCGGGCGCGGTGGCGGCGCTCCTGGCGACGCAGACGCTGACCTCCTTCCCGGGGGCCTCCACGACGGCCTCGAAGTACGTGGCGAGTCCCCTGGCGTACCCTGCCGCCGTGTCGACCGCGCTCCACCGCGTGCCGCCGATGACCTGGTCGAACACCGGCGGCGCGCTCCCGCCGTCGAACCCGCCGTAGTAGTACGTCGTGCGGACAAGGTACCGGGCGTGCTTCTCCGCGGGCACCACGTAGCAGTGCTTACTGGCCGACGCGTCCGGGAAGTACCGGAGCGTGGAGAGCATCGGCATCATCCCGCCGCCGCGGGAGTCGAGCGCCGCGGCCTTGCCGGAGTTGACGAACGCACCGTCGGGCACCCATGTCACGTTCCCGGCCACTTGCTCCGATGTCGCGCCGCAGTTTATCTGGTACCCTGCGAGCAAACGGATGCAGGTAAAGATGAAATGGTCGTGTAGTAATAAGGGTTACAGCACTTTTGTGCTGAGAGGTTCAACCGGACAAGGCAGCATCGGCGGCGCCGGCGAGGAGGACGACGAGGGTGCCGGCGAGGAGGGGGAAGGGGATCATTGGTGGTGGTGCTGGAACTGGAAGTGGTCCTCCAATGCTGGCTGCCCGCTGCACCCGGCGACAAAGACGCGGATTTGGATTGGAAGAGGAGAGGGTGTAACGGCAATGGGATGGAAGCAACGACTAGACAGCTGCGGTTGCCATCGCAGGCCCGCAGCTTGCATTGTTTTGTTTTTGCTCGGGCGGCAGCTTGTTTTCAGGAGGAGCTAATTTTGTGCGAGTACTTCAAACTCTGGCAGTGGTTGATGCGCCCACATGCTCATACGCCGGACGCCCGGACCCGTTCCTAATTCTCGTAGGTGCGATTCGTTAGGGACAATGATTAATCAAGTCTCTGTCACCGGCTTGTCGCTCCTAAAAATATTTGGCGGAGCGGAGATGGAATGCCATTTGGGGGGTTTGCAGTTTGCGTGGACGGAAAGCATTTGGGCATTCGGCGCCGCCGCGGGCGACCATACGCTGCTGGATGCCATGATTCGTTGCGTCTCGCGTTCTCCGGCGGACGTGGTGGGCGTTTTGTTCCTTGCTTGCGCCAGTCCAGCTGCATCTCTGTATATTTCTCCTTCTGCCCGGCTGCCCCCGATTGGTGTTTGATCCTTTCGTGCAGTGCAGGACGTCGTGCTCGGATCAACTGCGCAACCAACCAACCTGAAATGGCACGTTGGCCGCTGTCGCTGTCCCGTTCCACGCGACGCGGATTAGGACCTTTTTCGAGGGCATTTAAAGCGTGGTCGTCGCCGGCTGGCTCTGCCACGCTGTACGCGGCGCCGGCATCAAGTGACTCAGGCGTTGATGGTCGACGCGATTGGTTCAACTTCAACATGAGTGAGATTTTCTAATTTTTATTTTCTGATTGAAACGACCGTGCTAGCTACTAATTAATGATGGGGATTGGGATGGGATGCAATGCAGGTCATAGAAAGTCTCCCTATCTGGAAAGAGCTGGGCTAGTCAAATGCCGAAAGTAGTAGGCCTCAACACAGCGTGCTGCCATGTCTGGGCTGAGTCCACGAAGCCGTTAGATTCGGCCTATGAAGGCCCGTCAGACGCAACAAGGCTATCGGCAAGCTGTTGGGCCAAGTAACACCGCGGGCCTGTGTTTTATGCACACGATGTTTTTCTGATGATGATTCTGGGGTTCAGACTTCAGGTAACACACGGGGGAGCAACTATGTACCGCATCTGCGGTAAATCATGCGTCGCCGCACACTCTTCAAAAAAAAGCAGCTCAACCAGACCCTCTCATCCACGCTTCCCGTCCCGCGTCAGCTGGAAGTTGACATCCCCGTACCAGCCTGTCAACCATGCAGGCCGTGACAGCGCACAACTCCCACAACTCTCACATTAGCGGGGCCCACAATGAAAACTTTTGAAAAACAATTTGTATTTCACAAACCGAGTATCCAAATCAAATTCCGATTGCACCACTAGATTTCTTATGACGAGATCTTCAAAACTAGACCACACTTGATTATGTTTAAATTTTTAAAAAATAAAACATTTTTTTAAATAAGAGGAACAATTCACCCGATTTTAGCAACCAGAACAAATAATGTAACCTTGTGGAACAAAAATATTGTACAGAAGGAACATAACTTTTACACATGTGGAACAAATCATCTAGTGGAACAGAATATTATCATATAGAAGTTAAAAGCGAAACAAATCATGTAGCTTGAGGAACAAAAGTGTCATATAGAAGGAATATAAATATTAACATGTAGAACAAATCATTTAGTGGAACATAATATTACCATATAGAAGTTAAAAGTGGAACAAGTCATGTAACTAGAGGAACAAAATATCGTATAGAAGGAACACAAATATTAACATAGAACAATTCGTCTAAACTAATGAAATAGAAGTAAGTTAAAGTGGAATAAAATGTAATACAGAAGGAACAAAATATAAAAAATAGTGTAACTCATGTAACAAAAGTACATGTGGACGAATGTATTTATCAGATTCTTCTGAAACAAAAATATATACAGGCGGAACAAAAATATTATAAATTTGGAACCAATTATAAGACTTATAGAACAAATCATATATCTCGAAACACGAGAAAATATAAGTCGAAAAAATGCAATCAATAATACACCACCGAAAATAAAAGGAAAAATGATAGGAAAAGAATTAGCATCATGGTAAAAAGAGAAAATCAGTCACAATAAGAGATAATAAACAAAGAAAAATGTAAGCGGAAACAATGAACGAAAATAAAAAATGGTGAGCTAAGTAAGTAGAATGAAAAAATAGAAAGAAAAAATTAAAAAAAAGATCCCATCAATACATCTGGTGGGTCAGTCCACCGAGCTGACGCGCGGCCTTTTCTCTCGTGCATGTGTGCGTACTAGCCCACCCAGCTAATATGTGACAGTGACATCTCATGCAGTCATGCATGCAGCGCGCTGCTCCTCTGGGTTGTGCGGGGGCCGCCGTCCCACCGAACACACGGTTCCGGTCACTGGATTCATTCCGAAGCTAGCAGCTCGTAGAAAGAAACGAGGCATGCTTGCATAAACAAACCGAAGCTTGTATCTTACACCACGCCGCCGACTCGCCGTTGCTTCGACCGGCGAAAAAGTGCGAGCTCGTCCCGTATTCCCAAGGCTCTGCATTGCAGGGTGCAGGCTGTTCGTCCGGCTGCATCGGAGACAAGCGGGGGTCGTCGACGAGGGAACGGACGGGAAGCCGATGCGATGCGGCCGCCTCGCGTCACGCCGCAGCCGCAGCCGGCGGCGAGGAGCACCGCGTGGCCCGTCGGCCTGCTCGTCGCGCTCTGCTTCACCACGCTGCCGCTCTTCCTCGCGCTATCGCCCGGGCGGCCGACCCTGTTCGACCTGTGGCAGCAGATGGGTGTCAAAGTCACCCTGCACTACGGTAACGCTCTCGCGCTTCGTGTCGTCACGCAGCACTCGCAAATGCACACAGCAATTCGTGTCCGTTTACCCATTTTTGCCCGATCCAACCACGCAGATGACGAGACGCAGGCGAAGCCGTCGTCAGAGCCATCCGACTCCCCGCCGGAGAGCCCGCGAGACGTCCTCCTCGGCGGCCTGCTCTCGCCGGACATCGCCGAGGCCACCTGCCGGAGCCGGTACCTCTCGTCCCTCTACCGCCCGCCATCGCCGCACTCGCCGTCTCCGTACCTCGTCTCGCGTCTGCGAAAGTACGAGGCGCTCCACCGCCGGTGCGGCCCGGGGACGCCCCTCTACGACAAGTCCGTGCGGCAGCTCGCGTCCGCTCACCACAGCATGGGCCTCGCCGAGTGCCGCTACCTCGTGTGGACGCCGCCCGGGCCCGGCGCCGACGGCGGCAACCACCACAACAACCTCGGCGACCGCGTGCTCTCCATGGCGTCGGCATTCCTCTACGCGCTCCTCACCCGCCGCGTCTTCCTCCTCGACATGCCCAAAGACATGGCCGGCCTCTTCTGCGAGCCCTTCCCTGGCGCGTCGTCGTGGGAGCTCCCCGCCGCCGGCTTCCCCGTGAAGAACCTCACGCGGCTCAGCCGAGGCAGCGAGCACAGCTACGGGAACCTGATCAGCTCCAAGAAGGTCCGTAACGAGGACCCGGCCGCCGTGCGGGCCGAGTCGCTGCCGGCGTACGCGTACCTCCACCTGGCGCACGACTACCAGCTGCCCGACCAGCGATTCTTCTGCGACGGCGACCAGACCGTGCTGGGGAAGGTGAACTGGCTGCTGCTGCGCTCCGACCTCTACTTCGCACCGGGCTTGTTCCTCGTGCCACAGTTCGAGGACGAGCTCCGGTGGATGTTTCCGGCGGCGGACACGGCGTTCCACCACGTCGGGAGGTACCTCTTCCACCCGTCCAACAAGGTCTGGAAGGTGATCGCGGGGTACCACGCGTCGTACATGGCCAGGTTCGACGACAGGATCGGGATCCAGATCGCGACGACGACGACGACCCTCGCCGCCGCCGGGAACGGGAGCCCCACCGCGCCAGGCCTGCCGGCGGCGGCGGATGCGCAATTCGAACAGGTCACGGCGTGCGCGAGGCAGGAGAACATCCTGCCCGAGGTCGACCCCGACGCGGCGTCGACCGACTACGATGCGGCCGCGACGTCGAAGGCGGTGCTCGTCAGCGCGGCGCGGCCGGAGCTCGCCGAGAGGCTGAGGTCCGTGTACTACGAGCACGCCACGGTGACCGGCGAGTCCGTCACCGTGCTGCCGCAGCCGGGCGCCGCCGGGAAGCAGCCGGGGAACCAGAAGGCGCTGGTGGAGATGTTCCTGCTGAGCTACTGCAACGTGTCGGTGGCGAGCGGGTGGTCGACGGCGGGGTACGTCGGCAACGGCCTCGCCGGGGTGAAGCCGTGGCTGCTGCCGCCGCTGCCGAGGAACCAGACGGCGGCCAACCCACCCTGCGTCCGGACGACATCGATGGAGCCGTGCTTCCACGCGCCGCCGAGCTATGACTGCAGGGCCAAGAAGAACGGGGGCCTTGGTGCTGTTCTCCGGTATGTCAGACGCTGCGAGGCTGTGGACGGTGGCCTTAAATTGTTTGATTGATTTTGATACAGTTTTTATCGGATCAGAATCAGATCAAGTAGCACTACCAATTTTTCCAGACGCCGTGATTCAAAAGAAAGATCAAAATATTATTTTCTTTTGATAAATGTATTTATAAGAAAATTGCATGCCTGAACCTTTTTTTTTTCCATCGGGAGGAAACAGCCTATACGCGATTTGACCTCCATTGTTTCGAACTGGGTGATTCTCATACAGCCTAAGCAATTTTTTCAATTGATCCTTCAACAAACAACATCAAATTCTCATGTCAAGAGCAGCCAAAAAGTCATGCTGTATGCTTCTAAAAATATTAGCAGTGGTAACAGAGACAACTCGATTAGTGCCCGACAAAATCTACTATACAACACAAATCAAATTAAATTTCTGAAACACTTCTACAATTCTGTTTTCGAATTTATAACCTATATCCTACACGAGTACATGTACAAATGAATCATACTAAAGAATTTAGCACACCATTATCAGTGGAAAGGAACGTTACTTTCAATGTGTCTTCTTCCTAGAAACGAACATAGCTACCAAGGACCGTGGAAACAGCGACTTCCGTGGCTTTGGCTCTTTCACCCTAGTTGCTCCCATAGTGTCAGCTCTAGACAATGACCCAACCATCTGAGGATTGGAGGTTGATGATGTTGCATCAAAAGACCATGACGCGTTCTTCAAATCAGGGATATCAGCAATGGCATCGGCCGACTCATGCTTGGCCCTCCGCTTCCTCAGCTCATTCTCCATGGTCAGCTTGCCATATTGTGCCGAGTTGGCTTTCTCCTGTGCGGCCCTCAGCTCCAACTTCCTCCCATTGATCTGCTTGGCCAGCTGCTCCAACTGATTCAAACTCCTCACCTCTGCATCCTTGGCTTGCTTGATCTTCTCAACAGCCTTAATGACCCGCTTCTTGGCAAGATCCTCAGCATCTTGTGCCTTCATGCTTAATGCATCGTACTTTTCAAGGGATAACGTCACATAGTTGTCGCTTATTCGGTCAACTTGGGGGTCTATTTGTGTTTCCTGTTTGTATTCTTGCAGGGCATTTGCTGAGGCGATTGCAATTTCTTTAGATGTGTTCACTGCAAGTATCTCCCTCGACACTGCTTCGAGTCTCAGCTTGACGACATTGGCTTGTGCTTTGGCTTGATCTGCCTCTTCCCTAGCCTTTGCCACCTCATGACGGGCCATCTGAGCTTTTGAGTTTGCTTGTTCCATCACTTTAGTTGCCTCCTGTAGCTCTGCAGGCATCTCAGCTGCTTTTGTTCTTTCATGAACAATGTTGAGCTCGTGTTTCTTGTTGCTCATTTCTTCATGGAGAGATGAGACAGAAACAGAAGCAAGGTGCTCTTTGTGTCTCAATGCCCCCAGATCTGCCTCCTCCCTCTCTATATCAGCTCGCAATGTGGCAGCAGCATTCCAAAGTATCCTGACCTCATCCTTGGCTTTTTTAATGTCTGTCCTCATGTCCTCCAGCTCCTTCCTAATCTTTACCAGCTTCATCCGAGTACTAACCGTTGGTTTCCCAACCTCTCCATCTAGACTAATCTCTTGAGGCCATTCCTCCCCTTTCACATAAGTAGAAAACTCATCTTGCAACTTCACCAGGAGTGTAGAGGCAGCTTCTAACTTGGATTTGAGATCTTTGTTGACTGATGCTGCATCGCGTATCTTTTGAATCTCCTCATCAACTTGCTTCAGGTCACTCTGCCATTTTGCCTTTTCTTGTTGATATGCCAAAGCGACATTTAATTTTTGTTCCTCTGCTATGATATGAGTAGCTTGAGAAGATGTCAACAATTGTTTCAACGCGATGAGCTCAAGGGCGAGGTCATCAACGGTCTTCTCAACCTCCTGTGATGCAGCACTAGATTCACATGCTTTAGTCTCAGCATTGTCCCTTTTAGTGTTAATGGACGTGTACTCCTTCTGAAGTTGTTCTAGCTCATCTTTCACTGACTGTAATTCTGCTAAGGCATTAGCATGGCGGCATTTTGCGAGCTCAATCTCTGCCTTTGCTGCAGCACTCTCTCTGCAAACAATTCCCTGTTGTATCTCCTTGCACCGTATATTAGTGAGCTCTGAGTCTTCTTGTGCTTGTATTGCCTCAGTTTGTGCCTTCTCCAAGTTAAGCTTGAGCCCTTCTATGGTTCGCCGAGTGCTACACAATTCCATTAGAACCTGGTTTTTCTCAACTTCTGCAGCTTCCGCTCTTCTTTGGTAATCAGGAGTGTCTTCCAGTGCCTTGTCAAGTGCGTTTTGGACATTTTTACGTCTCTGCACAAAATAAACAGAATGGAAAGCCACAATAATTTCATAAGTTAACACCCAAAAGAAAGACAAAGGCAATCAGACATGCACAGATCATTTCAGTAAAATAGACATTACCTCCTTCCAGTCAAGAATGCCTCCAAATTTGCTTACTGCCTCTTTAACGGATTCTATTGGTGCTCCAGTGTCAACAAGTACTCTGTTATCTATAGATTGAATGAAGCGTTCAGCAA
This sequence comes from Urochloa ruziziensis, assembly GCA_015476505.1. NCBI lineage: Eukaryota > Viridiplantae > Streptophyta > Magnoliopsida > Poales > Poaceae > Urochloa > Urochloa ruziziensis. Next base: position 53,207,884 of record CM027119.1, on the reverse strand, counting down.
TCTCTGCTGCCTTATAAATGTTTCTTTCAGCTGAGTTAGGGCGACTTTCCCCCTTCCCTTCAAGTAGGTTATGGCCATTTTCCTCTCCTTTGTTTGCATTAATTGTAAGGGAACTTAAATCTGCACTAAAATGTCTAATGTGACCATGACTACTTGTGCCCTTTCCTTCAATCTGCTCATTGCAATTCTTCTCTCCATTATTCACGCGCAAATCGTTAATTGTAAGGGCACTTAAATCTTCACTTAAATGTCTACTATGAAGAACCGGGGCATTTCCAGGAAAATTTAAGGAAGTAGGAGGTTCTGAATCAGTCGGACTTGCTTCTATGTTGACATAATCAGAAGCAACAGATACCGGTGGTACCCTTTCTACACTCACTTCGTCCATTCTGCAGCATGCAATATCTTACTGAATGATACGTTCAGAAAGTTATCATGGATTGAGTTGCCACTCAGGACCTGGCAAGTGCAAGTAATAGTCATGTTAGTTGGACAAAATACTTTTACAGATTCCCATCAATATTTTGTCAAACTATCGATTTTATATTTTATATGATATGGCCCATAGTGTAACCCCAAGAATCAGAAAAGGATGGCGTTTTTGAAGCATTCTTAGTAGCAAAACCCTCTCTATCGTGCTTACTTGCACATTTTCTTAAGAGAAGATACTTTTATCTATCAGAAAACTTCAATGTGCTAAGACCTCAGATAAACAACATATCCACTAATTTACTTGATTTTTGGATCTTACAGAGAAACATACAGATCCAAGGTAGCTAGTAATGTAGAAGAAATATGTACATCATAAATGACTAAATCTTAAACATTATATGCAGATACCGTATTAGCCGAAGACAAATATTTGGACTTATTTATGTTTTATAGGTTAACATGGATTTGTCTCGCTCTGATATCAGTTTGATTTGCTTTGAGATTCCTCTAAAGTCTAAACTAGGGTACATGAAGCATAACCTCTCTTATACAGGTACATGATAATCGTCATAAATAGAATGACCTTCCAGGTTCCAACAGCTACTTCTATTTTTTGTTCAATTTGCAGATCTTGATTATGCAACCATTTTGTGAAGGTGAGAGCATTTTGTCATCCCAAACAAAGAGAGAGTGAAATTATATGTGCATTGTGTGATGTTGACAAACCAACTCATCAAAATCGCATGCTGACAAGGCAAGCCTCATTGAGTTTATACAGATATGATGTTAGCTTTGCACATATAACCGTCAAATACTCAAATTGCAATGTCCTCATTGAGTATATACCAATATGCAACGAGACAATGTTATGAAATCCTCCATGGCCTTAGCATTGTTAGCAAAGAGTTAATTTCTCATGGTACAGACAATTCTGTATTTTCCATAAAAGAAAACACTGACGACACTCATGAAAGTTCTTTTTTCCTTGTCAAACATGATGCATCGAGGTAGATAAATACAAACAATTCTAAATGCAGATCACGCTGCAACAACATAATACTCCTACAGTCCTAAAAAATAAACTAACAAGCTAGAAAAAAGAGTAGGAAATATGCAATGTGGCATACCTCATTTCAATACATTTTCTTTATCTCCCTCCATGAGATGCATTTCTTCAATGAAAGCAACGAAGGAGGAAAATTCAGGCTGGACCTTTGGGTGTGGAGAAAATGAAAGAAAGTGGTGGTGAGGCATTGCCGCATGCCCGCAAGGAGGAGGAGCCCGAGCATACCAATGATAAACCTATGCTATTTTAGGATGTGGTGGCGCCTCTGTTCCACAATTTTTTATCCTAGATTAGGGGAGAAAGATGGAGCGCTAGGAACAAAATACTCTCCGAAATTGAAGCTAGAGGGAGAGAAAATCGCGTACTGCCCTGGAGAGCTCAAGGTATATCCGCCGCTTCCAAGAACTTCAGTGCCACTAGCCAACGCCTCCCCGAGCGTCCTCGCTACCAGCCAAAATGCCGCCCGAGCACCGCCCCCGCCAGTTGCTGCCTCTTCGACCGTCGCCGCTTCCATTGTAATCCACCGTCCCCTCCCCCAAAGTGTATGCCCCACTGCTGCCCACCTCCTCCACTCGCTTCCTAGTCGCCTGTCCACCTTGCCGGCCGCCGGCCGCCGCCGTGTGATTTGCAGATAGCCAGGTAGGATGGGGAGAACGGGAGAGAATTAAAGTGGCCATCGCAAGGGTCAAAGGCCAAAGGCTAACCGTACCCTGCTAATCTACACCTCAAATTATCCCCGAGAAATAGTTGAAAAAATTAGTACTCCCTCCGTCCAAAAAAACAAGTCGTTTTGTGATTCAAATTTTGTCCCATAAAACAAGTCGTTTTACCCGATTTGGCATGTTTGCAGGTGCATGTAGGCATGCAACAATCGGTTAGCACCAAATCTGGTTGAAAGATAGGGGCAATCAAAATCATTTTACATTTTTGTTCATCTGTACTAAAACATCTAGAATGACTTGTTTTTTAGGACGGAGAGAGAGTAGAAGTTAATAGAAACGCCAAACTTATTCCTTTTTTCCTTTCAAAAAACTTTTATTGTTTTTTACGAGTGGGTGGTGTGCAAATGCCACTTGGAATTATTAATTTACATCAAAATAACCCTTAGGTAAATTTGCGAGGCGAATCTAATGAGCCTAATTAGGCCATGAATTGCAATAGTAATGTTATAGTAATCATCCACTGATTATAGATTAATTATTGTCATTAGATCCGTCTCGCGATTTCCATATGAGATCTATAATTAGTTTTATTATTAGTTTAGGTTTATTACTTCTAAATGGTAAGATTATTTTGGCAAAAATTTTCACCAAATTTTTCACTGGAACTGAACACCCCTTATTAGCTTGTCCTAAACTTCTCAAATTTATAGAATAATACTACACGTGTTACCTTTGAGCTCTTTGGCACTACGAAGCATCATGATTCATGCCAATCATGCATATGCATGCATGTATTATTTAAATTCTAGATCCTTCTATTTTCGCTATAATAAGCCTTTAACAATAATTAATTACCCTACCTGTATGCATCTATTATACATATATAATGTTATCTTTGTATTTGAAAGTACCGCTGCGTCTAAAAAAGAATGCATTTCTCGTTTCCCAAGAAATTCTAGAATCTTAAGTTTGACCAATTATAAATAAAAAATATAAATATTTATGATATGAAATATATATCATTAGATTCATTTTAAAATGTAGTTTTTTATCAAATTTATTTAGAGTCATAAATATGAATACAGTTCACTAAAAATTTGGTCAAATATGAACCACTTTGACTGGCACGCTCCCCAAACAAGCATTCTTTCTGGGACGGAGGTAGTACTTTCTTATTCTTTTTACTCCGTACTATATCATGTAAATAAAACACTAACAGAGTAGTTGTTGGTCAGAAGGAGGAAGTACCATTGGTCTAAATACGCTTATTCAAAGGTGCAGCCAAGTCTAATATCAAAAACCATGTAAAGAATCCTGATATGACGTAACGTAAAATTGCGTAAAATAGGAATAGGGGTCGCTTTGGCGTATAGTTCGTCATGCATGACCCGACAACAAAGATCCAACAAAATTCACTTTAGTAATATCATGCATAATGTGTGCTTTCTTCTTTCATATTTTTAGTACCGGCTCCATATCACTAAAAAAATCTATCTATGTTATTGGAGAAAACATTCTGGACAAAAACTCAGTCTGAACTTCTCACACTGACTTTTTGAATAACCAAGAGACAACCGCAGTCTTTCATGAATTTTTCCCTTGGTTTTGGGTAGCCTAATATTTTCATAAGAAAATGAGCAAAAGTTTGAACAAAATGCCGTTGTTAAAAATTCGGTCCAAAATTGGTAGTTAAATCTTTTGACAAGAAGTCCAGAGAAAATGCTTAACAAAGCTTGCACCAGAATCCTTGGCACTAAAAATCATCGCGAATGATTAATTGTGAGCCGTGGGAGATTTTTTATGGGAATAAAAATATGCACAATCTGTATACGTTCATACTGAGCACGACCCGTCAGTGCCATTACTTTGGAGACTTCGATCGGATAGAAGGCGGGTTGTGTAGCGCATGGCTGAAAACCGCAGACTGGTCAACACCTTAACGAGCGAACGGCCCGAACAGGGCAGCATGTGGCTCGTGGTCGTTGCGCAGCGTCCCGGCACGGCAGGCTCTCGGGTCTCCCCTCCCCGTTCCGGCTGACGAAGCGGGCCCAACGACCGGCGCGCAGGCGCAGCTGGAGCCGCCGCGGGCGGCGCGCGGATCCAGAATCCGCGGGCGAAAGCGAGAGCCGAGAGTGCGAGAGCGAGACGCGACGCCCCCCTCCCCCCCCCCCCCGCGCGCCGCAGCCGCGGCGGGACCTTTGTCCGCTGCTTGGCGTGGCGCGCATCAGCGTCCCCTGGCGCCACACGTCAGTGGGCGTTGGTGGTGACGGCTGGAGAGACTGACGAGTAAAGCGCTCGCTTCCGCCCGTGCCGTGCTCCCGGTCCTCGGAAACGAGTTGACGAGTAGCTGCCCGGTGCCCCGCTGCTTCGGCTGCGTTGCGCGCCAGCGCCACGGCACGTCTGCAACCGTCACTCTCGGCGGTTGGACCGTCGTTTTCTCTGTCCACCGCTGCCTTTCTCCTATCCAAAGTTCAGAGCCATTGTTGACACTAATTCTTTCACATGATTGTTTATTTTCAGGGGGGGGCAACGCAAGAGAATACGTAAGAGATTGCTTAATCGAGTGTCATCAGGTGGCATATAGTAGTAGCTAGTGTTATTCGTTGAATACTGGATGATGTAATGAAAATGGGTAACATGACGTCAGATGAACATCCCGGTATTTTAGCACCATGTTTGACACTTTGACTTTAGACGTTTTGCTCTCTGACGAGATATAGCTCGGTCAACGTTTTTTGGGTCCAAATATGCTTTCTTTGACCATTTATTGATGATTGATCGAGTATGATGATCCAACAGTGTACTCGTCAGCCGTCAGTCGCCGACCAAATCCAACAGTAGAAATGCTCAGTCTCCCAAGAAAATCCATTGAAAAGAGACTGCTCTATCCACCAATCAATATATGCAACTCAAGAATGTCACTCTACAATTTTGATGAACTGATTAGGCGATTAGCTATGCTCTGTTCAATACACAACCAAAGAATGCCGCTCCCGGTTAGCTGCCTAGCTGAGTGAGACCTAGTCATCACTAACAGTAACCACACTACTTTTGTGCACACAGTTGACAGTAGAACAACAGAGCTCAAAAACTAGACGCAGCACCAGCGAATGGTGCGAACCACATGTCCGCCTCGTCCAGCTTCATCAGGTCCTGCAGGCCGTCCCACACCAGCTCCTCCTCCTCCGCTCCGTCCGCGCTGCACGGCGACGCCGTCCGCGTCGCTGCCCCCGCCGTGGCGGCCGCGGAGGCGGAGGCGGCGGCAGCGGCGTCGCCGTGGCACGGGAAGTTGAGCCTGGCGCGCGGGCCGCGGAACTCGAGCGCGGCGGAGTCGTAGGCCCTGGCGGCCTCCTCCGCGGTGTCGAACGTGCCCAGCCACACCCGCGCCGCGCGCCGCGGGTCGCGGATCTCCGCCGCCCACTTGCCCCACGGCCGCTGCCGCACGCCCCGGTACATGTTCTTCTTCCGCCGCCGCCGCGGCCTCATCTGCGCCGCCGCTGCCCCTGATGACGCCATCTGCCCCGTGCCACCAGAATTCACCAACTCCGGCGCCGCCCCGAAGAAGTCGCACCCGAGGCAGCCGTCGATGCCGCAGACCCCGCAGGCCTCGCCGCCGGCCACCGTGACGACCTCCGGCGGCGGCGTGCTGTACCCGGACACCACGTGCCGCAGCGCCGCGACGATGATGGCGTCCTCCTGCTCGTGGGAGATCAACCTGCCCCCGAACCCCGCCGCCGCGCTTCCATGAGTCGAAGCTTGCCTCCCCGGATCGTCGAATTGTGCCTTGTGAAAATAATCCTGCTTCCCGGCCATGGCGGAGGTGATCTTCTTGGTCATGTCCGAGCTTCCAGCGCTGCTTCTTCCTGCTTAGCTAGTCGAGCTTGGAGGAGTGTGTGTTTGAACTTTGAACTGGGGCGGGAAGTGGCGGGGTGGAGGCGCTTATATAGGGTACGTACGCGGCCGTCGAAACTTACACGGCGACACGGTGCGCTGTTACAGAGCGACGCCAGGTGGGAGCTTCGGAAAGAGACCGGCGTATTCCACATCTGGGCCGGTTAGAAGAAGCTCTGTGGAAAACGTGTGGATACGAGAAGCTCCAGAGTCTTAAAAAGTCTAGAAGGGCAAAAGTGGAAAACACCCGGCCCGGGCACGAGCCGTCGGTTAGTGCGCGATGCGAGTGAGCGCAAAGTGCTGACGTGTTAGCGTACGCAGGCATGGAGCTCAGGAGAGGGACTTGAGTGACGTAGAGATGGAATAGTCCACAAGGAAAAGTCAAAGCAGGGTGAGGAGTTTGGTCTTTCGTGACGTAGCTCGGCACCTGCCACTTGCTTCCGGCTCGGCACCTGCCGCTTGCTTCCTCCCTCGTCTAATTCTCGCTTTCTGAAAAATTTTAGAATCTTGCCGCTTTCGCGCGCCTTCCACGCGTAGGGCACGCCGTCGCCGCCGCTCCTGGCCCCCGTTTTCCTCCGTCGCCGGCCTTTAGCTGGTGGCCAGGGAAGCGGGGGTCCATCCTTTAGTAGATCGAGTTCTAAGTCTAGGGTTTGTTCACCGTCGATGTTTGGCGGCGGAACTAGAGTTTGCCGGAGGAGCACGGCTTCTATGCAGCTTCTTGTTCCTGGCGGCGTCGGCGATGCGGAAGCGACGGCGTTGCAGTGGAATAATTTCTCCCGGCTTCTTCCATTCTCCGGCGGAGTCTAGGACTGGCGCGTCGTCGTCTTCTTCTGGTGATGATGTTGCTGACCTGTTTAATCCTGAGGAATATGATCTCTGGTGGAAATTCGAGTTTTGCTCGGGTTGCTGGCGTTGGATTTGAAGGTTGCGTCGTGGGTGTCGGAGTCGGCCGATGCGCTTGGAAGGCAGTGTACTCGGTATCTGCGCCTAGCAGTAAGCCCTCCTCCGCGGCCTCTACTTTGTGGAGTTTGGCTTTGGCGTCCGACGACAATTGGGAAGCGATTTGGACGGAAGTGACGAACGGATCCCTGAAGTCGTCGAGAATGATGATCAGGAGTTTTAAACTTCTTTGTAATTTTTCTTTTTTCTGGGAGAAAAAACAAGCCGGTGTACTGTGCTAAGATCAATACATGTTCCTTCTAAAAAATAGAATCTTAAGTTTGACTAATTACAAATAAAATATTAATATTTATAATATAAAATATATATCATCGGATTCGTTACAAAATATACTTTCAAAATAAATTTATTTAGAGTAAATATGAATACAATTCCATAAATACTTGGTCAAACATGAGCTACTTTAACAAACACATAATCCAAAATGAAGGCAAAAGGTCGTAGTGACTTGTCGAAGCAATCCTAACTAACTTTTCAAGATCGAAGCAATCTGTCTTATTCAAATATTTTATGAATATATTATTTATTTTGTTAGGAATAAGTGTATTTTTCATCCCTTAACTATCGCAAAAGTGTGGCTTTCATCCTTGTGTTTTAATTGGTGCACTAATCATCCATGTGTCGGTTTAACAATAGTTTAGTGCCATTTAGCAACGTTCTAGGCCATGCAGTCAACTAATCATAATTTATAAAAAAATTAACAAAACCTCACCCACATAAATCTCTAACGATTAATTCTACTTGGCATCCAAAATATTTTTTACTGAATTTATTCTATGTCCTTATTAGTATGTGCGGCAATAAACTTTCTACAATGATAATTGCTAATAAGTGAATGCGCAACCTATTAAATTGTCTAAACCTCTATCATATGGCACAAATTCATTGTTAAGCTTAGCTACGGATGATTAGTGCACCAATTTAGTTAGTTAAGGGGTGGATTTGCACCAACTGAAACATAAGGGATGAAAGTCACACTTTCGTAACACTTGGAGGATGAAAAATACACTTTTTCCATTTTGTTATGACTTGTTTTATCATTAGGTATATTTTAAGTATGACTTATTTGTTTTATATTTCTATAAATTTTTTGAATAAGATGGATGGTCAAACATGATGTCTGAAAGCCAACAAGTGCTGATACTTTGGAACAGAGGGAGGACAACATATAATAGACTTGGGCGAAAATTCGAGATAGAGAAGAAAAGAGAGATGAAATTTGAGTTTGCACCGAATGAGCCTGAGCGAAGCGGTGCATATGAGTTCACCGGATTGAGGAAGCCGAGGCACACAACGTGGAGTGGAGGAGACAGAGCAGGGAAGGCAACCGGTAGGCAATTGGCGGCAGTGGAGCAGAGCGTGGGCCGAGGAGGAGTGGTGCCGCTACAAAGCAAGGTCTCTTACTTTCGTGGGATCAGGACGATGCACAGCCGTAAGGGCTGGAGGCCGATGTGTTGCTTACAACGTTTGTGTCCATTTTTCGGTTAGACCGTTTGGGCCATCATAGTAAAAAAAGGGCTGAATTCAGTGTAGTCTTTGGCCTACCTGGACCATCCACTGAGTCCGCCCATGCTCTGAGTAGGGCAGAAACACATCATGAGCATACTCAGTGGATGGTCAAGGTAAGCCCAAGACTATACTGAATTAAGACAACATTGAATTAAGGTCTAGATGGGCTAAATTGGACTTCTTTTTCTAGAAACATTTGTAACCGTGCTGTGAGCAGGGCAGATGGAAGGAGTCTTGCCATGAAACTATGGAAAGGAGCGAATTGGCTAATGGTAGGACGGTTCAATGGGACGCTACCTATCAGAGTTCAAATCATGGTGCTTGCACCTTTTCTTGCACCTTTTCTTGAGATTTTTCAGGATTTACCGGCGTTATGCGTTAAGTGGTAAGCGGCGTTCCCGTCGACAACGAGGCGTCAATGGTGACTTCGGGAATCTCCAGATCTGCCGGGTGCTCAGTCCTTCGAAGCTGCTCATAGGGGTAGGGTTAGCGTACGTGTGTTCATAGGGGTGAGTGTGCGTTCGTGTTGTGAGCTTCTGCGTTGTACTGTGTAATTCTAAAAAAATGAAACTATGGAAAGGAGGGGAAGAAAGAGAAGGGGGAAACGAGAAAGTTCATGGCCCCACTGTGGCACTATCTGGCAATTCTGCATTCGCTGATGATTGTGAGCTTAGCTTCAGATTAGCCATTACGAACTTACATGCTGCGCAGGACTTTATGCTTAAAACCGATCAACCATTGTTCGAAAAAAAAAAAGATCAATCATGAGGTCCTTCCATTAGGGATGATTAGTTCAAGATTCCAAATGTTCCCGCCATTCTCTTCACATAGTTGAGGCTTTAGTCATCTCCGATTCAAAATATATAGCATTTTAATATTCTTGTCAAACATTTTTTTGTTTACTTTGATCGTCAGAAAATATTCCACATAGTGCGACATAATTAAGATATATGTCACTAGATTATCATGGATCTTTTTTCAAAAAAAAAAACCCCTCCTGACTTTTGGCATTGCTGCAATCATAACATTATATACTAGGACTTAGGAGCTTTTGCCCATGCCGTTGGTGGCGGCTAGACAAAATAAAAATCAAACGGGCACAACATGGGGACTTCAGCTTAACAGAATCATCTTTGTTTCCTCATTTCAAGAGGCTGCAAAATTCCCATGTCAAAATAATACATCCAAACGTCAGAATCTTCTTTCAATAATTAGCTGAAAGAATCTTAGTACGATCATATTTCAGTTATTCAAATTTACTTAAATTTCTTTTATAGGCTCAAATAGACCTGAAAAAAATAGCTTTAGAGCTTAGCTTAGGCCACCGAGTCTAGTGGTGCTGGTGCCGTCCTGCTGGAACTCTCAGGCCACTCTTCTCCCACACGCAGTAGTTGTTGCCATGGGCAACGGGGTGGAAGTCTGAGGGAATCATGTTTCCGACATCATACCGCGACCCGATCTTCACGATAACCTTGTCGTCAATCTTGGCAACATAGAGATCCCCATCAGCGGCAAGGATGTCCAGCTTGCTTCCCGGATGGATCCCATTTCTTGATCTTACTGTAGATAGTGTGCTGATCTCCTGCTTCAGGTTCCAATCGAAAACGTGGTCGTAGAACTGAATGCACAAACAATGACAACGTTCATGAGTTGATTGTATTGACCTTACCATTTAGGATGGCATGCACATGCCACATGATGATTGAATCGGTGATGGCGTTGAGGACTTACAATGCATGGAGTTCCTGGATGCGTGAGGATATAAGCGTACCTTGCATGACCTTGTCGGAGGGGAAAGGCCACGAGTTTTGGGTGGAGCCGGTATCGTGGTTGTCGACGAAGGTGACTGCCTTCTTCGGAAGCCAGCCGATCATTCCAGAGGCCTTGCCGTTGCCGTCCTTCATCGGATATCCGCCATAGTTCGTAGATCTGAAAATGCAAGTTCAAGGACCTGTTTTGCTCTAAAATATTTTAACTTTTATTTAGCTCTCTACTTTGTTAAATAATATTCTTATACAATACTCATATAGATATGCAGTTATCTTTATCTGATCTTTACTCTATACACTTATTTATTCTCATTTATAATTTTTTCCTTGGTTAGTACGTGTTTGATATGTTTTTAATTAATTAATTTTTTTTGAAACGAACATGTTTTTAATTAATTAAATTAAATCTTTAGTTTGCGTAACTTGTTTAATATGGAAATGGAAATTGGTATTCTGCTTCCTCTTTACAAGTACTAGCAAACATGCCTGTGCTTTGCTACGGGATGCATCTCAATAACACATGGTTGCTGATAGATTACAAGCCCAAAAACTTAATCCCAAATTGATCCATTCATTAATTTAGATTTGTTACATTGGACATAGCAAAATCATCGGCCCAAATCTCGATTAGACCTAACATACAAAACAAATGCCCGATTTCAACCTATAAAATTAAAAATTGGGCATAGGCCACTTACCTAAAATCAGGTCTCTACCTTAAGCCCAATCAAGCAACACATAGATCCCGAGCCTTGGGCCATGGACGCGAGTCAACTCTACTTCGCTCAACTTTTGAACAAGGAAAAGTATAACGACCGACCGATCGCGCTCTAACGCGAGCTAGCGACTGGCCCGGCCCAGCAACTCGTCTTCCTCTTCGCCCAACCCTACCAAGTTGCTATTTCGTAGCAACTGAAGTTGTTCCGCGCCATCGCTGTCACCCAACCGAGCGCAGCGCCGCCGGTTTAGGGCCTAAGGGTTAGGGTTTTAGGGTTGCTGGGGGTTGACATAGTCATCAGACTTAAAGGGGAGTTTTGGGGTGGTGGTGGCCTGACGGTGGTGGCGGGATGGCCGGCGGCCGTGGGCATGGCGGTGTGGGAGCGTCGTCGGCCGGGCAGGGTTGGACATCCGGTGGGCAGCGGGCGACGACGGGGGGCAAAGGAGGATGACGGGTTAGGTGGACATGGTCGACGGCCGGCGGTGGGTTGTGAGTGGGCGGCATGGCTGCGAGAGCCGCCGGTTAGGGTGGTAGCCGGCGGCAGGGGGAAGGAGGAGGACGGGTTAGGATGGGCGACGGTGGGTGGCCGGCAGCGAAGGTGGCGGAGGCCGCCGGAGCCGAGGGAGGTGGTGGACGTGGGGGCCATGGGCGCTTGCTTTTCTCCTTACCCTGATTAGCGGATTATTCATTGATCTCCTCCAAGGCACACCAGGGCACCCTTGCTTTCTCCGTCTCCAGATAATAATGTTGTTGATGACAACTATGAATGTGTCAGGCTCTAAATAAACTCTTTGACATTATTATTTGGGGCATGCCAAATTACTAGTGCGGCTTTTGTAGCAACTACATCCATTGGTCAACATGCACATTGGGCATTTAGATACACATGAAACTCATATGTAGTAGATCGTAGAGTAACTCCAAGAGACTCTGTAAATCCTTCCTAATTGTTAGTTTTAGAGATTTTGATTAAAAAGGTACCTTTCAACAATTTCTATATTTAGTTATTCAAGCATAGCCACTCTCTATTCTAGAATTCTCGCTAGCCAAATATAGAAAAAAAGAATGGCTCTCTAGAGTGCACACAAGATATAGAAAAGTTGTTGAAAAATAGAAAGATAGAAAATAATTTTTATACAAACGACTCTCTAAATGATGATTTAGAAAGCGAGGTTTAGAGAGACTCTTGGAGATGCTGGAAGAGAGATGCATGTAGGTGGGTATGTATTTGATAACCCCACTAGCTTGCAGGTAACTTTTTTGCTATTTTTTAAGATATATATTGGCTAAAGTATAACGATAGAGACCGCACTGAATCAAACCATATCTTATATTTTGAGATATCTTATATTTTGAGATGGAAGGACTACATTTGAAAACCATAATTCTGATTTTTATTCAATTTATTTAATCACTCAAATAAGATTCACCACACATCTGTTTTTTTTTACCATATCCCCAGTCTCGTTTGGCATGGTTGCAGTCCAAATATCTTAGCTTGACTCAGATTTGTCCATGCCAGATTTTTGGTAGCAGCCAGATGCAAATATTTTTCTAGATGCTCATATACACGTATGAACACTCGCCACTATGAATGCAAGTATGCACACCTACCTATATAATCCATTCGAGAGACTAGGGCGGCAGATTCTAAGACAAAAAATAGTTATTGCATGACTTCGCTCTCGACGAGCACGAGAATCATGTAAAGGCAGGGTGGCAAATTCCACTACAAGGAAGCTAACTTCGCATAGCTAGATAGAAATCAAATAGTCCCTATACATCACAAGTAGCTCCATAAGAATCATCTTTTGTTTCCTCATTTCAAGAGATTACAAAAATCCCAAATCATTATAATACATCCAAACACTATAGTCTTCTTTCAATAATTTCCTGAAAGAAGCTTTAGTACAATCATATTCCAGTTATTTAATCTCACTTTAATTCTCTGTCAGGCTCAAATAGACCTGGAAAAAGAAATATTTTTAGGAATTTGGCTGGGTCTAGTGGTGTCGTCCTGCTGGAACTCTCAAACCACTCTTCTCCCAAACACAGTAGTTGTTGCCATGGGCAACGGGGTGGAAATCTGAGGGGATCAAGTTCCCCACATCGTACCGCGACCCGATCTTGACGATAACCTTGTCGTCGATCTTGGCAACATAGAAATCCCCGTCAGCAGCAAGGATGTCCAACTTGCTTCCTGAGTGGATATCATTTCTTAACCTCACCGCAGACAGCACGCTGATCTCCTGCTTCAGGTTCCAATCGAAAACGTGGTCGTAGAACTGAATATACATAGAAGCAGTGACATAGTGTCAGTTTATTGGACCGAGCTTATGGTTAATATAATCCGTGGTCATGGCCATGGTGAATCCGCAATGGTTTTAGGACTTACGATGCATGGAGTTCCCGGATGCGTTAGGATGTAGGCGTAGCCCTGCATGACCTTGTCGGGGGGGAAAGGCCATGAGTTTTGGGTGGAGCCGGTGTCGTGGTTGTCGATGAAGGTGACTGCCTTCTCCGGCAGCCAGCCGATCATCCCGGGGGCCTTGCCGTTCCCGTCCTTCATCCGCCATAGCTCTCCCTGGACGGCTGCCTGCAACACCCCCTTTGTAGTGAAGTCGAATGCCGCAGCGGGGCCACCCACCGCTTGAGCCCAGTTCACCAGCTCTTGCCGGTCTCTATCCTGGTTGTTAGATGGCTCGCCGTTGCCATCGTACTGGAGGGAGCTCCATATCTCCGCGACAACGAAAGTGGGGGCGGTGTTGTCGACATACACCTTGGCGACAGCCGCGGAGTAACCCTTGGCAAAGTCGAGGCGCCAGCCATCGAAACCAAGGTCGGACTTGAGCCAGTTGAGCCAGTCGGAGAGCTCTTGCTGGACACGCGAGTTGAGGTGGTCGATGTCGGGCGCGGCGCCAAAGTCCGCCCCGGTGTCGCGGTGGCCACGACCGTTGGAGTACTGCGTGTCGTCGCTGCAGATCATGTCAGGGCCCCAGTCAAGCCGGCTATCGGGCGTGCCTCCCTCGAAGATGCAGTAGATGCCACGGCTGTCCTTGTAGTCGGCGCAACGGTGGTTGATGACGATGTCGGCGACGCACTGGACGCCCTTGGCATGGAACGCCGCAATAAGGGACTTGAGCTCGGCGTGGGTGCCATACTTGGACGCGTCGAGGTCGTACAGGCGTCCCGGCATGTAGCCCTGCGGCGCCACCGAGTGCGACGGCGGCGGAAGCCAGACGAGCGTGGCCCCCGTCGCAGCGATGTCGTCCACCTGGCCCTTGAGGTAGTTGTACCACCCGCCTTGCTTCTTCCACGACTCCCAGTTGAACCCCTGCATCGATCAACATCATTCAAGCAAGTTCAGAGCTCTGCTTCAGGCGCACGGCGCCGCGAAGTAGGAGTATGCTTCGAGTAGCTGGAAGGGAGGAGGATGCATATAGCATATACCTGGAAGAGGACCAGAGACTGGGCAAGCTGGGATCCCAGACCGAGCAACACGAGCACGAGGAGGCTGCACATGGCAGCCGAGTGCTTCGCCATCTGCTTGCGTTACTGTAACTCTCTCTGTCTCTCTCTTGCTTTGCTTCGCTGGTGTGCCAAGATGCTAGAGAAACTTGTTATCTTTGTTGTGTGTGGAGCACCATGCCCGTGCATGGGAATTTATAGGTTTGATCCGGCGGCCGTTTGGCTCCAATCCTGCAAATTGCTGTGACGGATAAGCTCCGTTGCTTCAAACGAGAGCAACGGCATATCGTCGACGGGAAAAGGGCCGGTGCCATCGTGGCGCATTAAAAATGGGATAAAAAGGAGCGTGATGTGGTCGTGCAACATTCAAGCATGCATGGGGTCGCGTGTGCAGCGCAGGGACGCGGCGAACGAGTATGGGTGGTCCGTTAAGCGACGCCCCCTTTTGGTTGGGTGCTTATTTCGTTTGGCTCTCTTCCGTCATGGTTAAAGAGTTCGCTGCGGGCAACGTCGATTGTTGCTTTCGGCTGTTTGATCGACCCATCACACATCGTCCATGAAAGATTATACTACCTCCAACCAATATGATGTTTTTGGACGACAAACAAAATGAGATATAGCCTTTTTTTTCGGAATACCGAAATTTCATGTACTAGTGTTAGGACTAGAGGGAGTAGAATGATGCGCAAACCAAAGTGCTGCGGAAACAATAGTGGCTAAACTGTTCTGACGAGGGTGGGAAGATCCAGATTTCCAAATCAGGCAGGCAAATAGACTTTTCGCTACGTTTCAAAAAAAAAAAATAGACTTCTCGCTAAGAAAAGGCTGCTGTGTGGATAGTTTCTAGTAGAGAAAAAGGCCCGCGAGCCACACAGTGATGGGCCTTTTTCTCGCGCGCCCAGCTGTTGGAAGGCCGAAATCAAAAGTACCAAATAATGGGCTGTTAAAAGGCCGCACAGTCACAAATTTGCATTTGCCGTGTTTGAATCTTCGGGTGGGCATTCGGTAAATACCGATCGGTTCGGTTCCTCGGTACCTATACAAATTTGGTTCCTTAGAAATTGGTACCGATCGGTTCCTAAAAAAACTTGGTACCGAGGGAATTCGGTATCGCTAAATTCGGTTCGGTTTCGGTATTTACCGAATAGTACCGAACTGATCACAAAGAAAATGTAATAGCATGTTCAAAAACTAATTTTGACATGATTTCATAGATAATAATAGTGCAAAATAGAAATACATATAAAAGTCCACATGATTATAAGTGTGAGTGCCAAAAATACATAATATAATAGTCTATAACAGTACAATCAATAATATAACAACACTTAAACTTATCACATTTAAGTTCACTTCGGTAAGTTCGGTAAATTTCGGTTCGGTTCTCGGTTTTCGGTATTTTGTGCCCAGGGCTACTTCTGATGTCTGAATTCTGTGAGATCAACGCCGCCGTGTTGTTCATTTGGACCTGGCATGCGTGGTAAAAGGCAGTTTTTTTTCGAAGTACAGCACAGACGCAGACGCTCACAAACACGCGCACACTCAACCCTATGAACACACGCACGTAACCCTACCCCTATGAGCACCTCCGAGAGACTGAGCCGGCTGATCCTCGAAATTGACAAAGTCACCACCGCGCCTCGCTATCGACGGGCACGTCGCCTACCACTGAAAGATTAGCGCTGGTTAAATCCTCGAATAAATCCAAGAAAAGGTGCAAGCACCAAGATTTGAACCCTGGTGGGTAGCGTCCCACTGGACCGTCCTACCATTGGACTACAAGCCAATTTGCGTGGCAAAAGGCAGTTAGTTTCAATAGATTTTTTTTCCAGATTTCTCTTCTTCTTCCTCTCGTTGGATGGTTACCTAGCTAGCTTTGTTCAACATTGTGTGCCCTGCTCTCCTCCTGCAGCATCAGCAATGCCAGCGTCGCAGCCACTCCATTCTTGTTCCTGAAGAGTCACCGTTGGGCCATTGCCCTTCACCAGTGACTCGCGGTTGGCAGGTCTCACCTCTTATTCCCACCTACTACGGAGTCCTTCCTTCGGTGCACACCGAAGCACCGTCAGCCCTCATCCTTATCCCGAAGAACGAAAAATGCACACCGCTACGTGATTCCGCAGTAAAGTGTAAAATCACCTTGTGTATATATGCTTAACCGGTTCAACATAACTGATTTGATCACCTAGTTAACAAAGTTCTCTTTCACCTTGTGGCTTTGTCGGTGTTCTACCGTCGATACTACCGAGGGGTATCCCGAGGTAGTAGAGTTTCAGGTGGGTTTCACCGAGATCAGGAACGCAAAGGCAAAGAGACTCAGGATTTAGACAGGTTCGGGCCCCTTAGAAAGCGTAATACCCTACGTCTTGTGTGGTGATTGGTATTGATTGTATGTCTTCTCTGTTGAGAGACTTCCGTTTCTCTTGAGAGGGTCCCTGCCCAGCCTTATATTCACGGCGGGCAGGATTACAAGGTTGCTTTCGAGTTGAATCCTAACCAATTACTACTCGGAGAGTGCTTTTCAAGGCAATCCGAGTAGTTTACAAGTCATACGACTAGTTTCCATAACGAGAAGAGTCCTTGCAGTACTCTACTCGTGTTCTTCACGCCTGGTACGACTCTGTCTGGAGACAATCCATGCGTCCCTGTGGGCCCATGGCCGTACCTCCAACAGGCTTATTAGTCTAGCCCACCAGATTATTCTCCTCACAGAATACTATTAAATCATTCAGCCTAACTCTGCCAAAAGAACAGAGCTCTAAGCCAGCCCTTAGAGTTTTTTTAATTGATGAACAATTGAAGAAACACCAAGCTAGCACTTCACTGTGCGCTAGCTCGCACATATCCCGAAGCCTAGCTCTCTCAAAGTAAGACTAGTGATAACGCCGACCGCTGGCGGTAAGCCCTAGGCAGATCACCCAAGCAAAGTGACGGACCCATCTACAATTGAATGCTTTGTGCAACGTGGAAAGGTTTGAGTGCAGTGGTGGGAGCTAATAAACGAAGCTAAAAGATACACTTCGCCGACTCGAAACGGACGTCTACCGAACCGCCTGCTCTCCTCTCTCTCTTGTTTTTCTTTCTTTCCACATAGGATTTCAGCCACTCTTCGCCCCTACAATACTTGCTCTCGCAACATGTTCGAAACTGCTCTGCTATCTTGTTTTTTCGCCTCTCTCAGGCTGTTTGAGCTAGCACCACCTGTCTCTTACCTTGGAGAGGACCTTAGTCTCCGACTCTCCGGGGAAAAACGAAAGTAACACCACGTCACCACCATCATATTCTGACAGTTGAATCCTTGGACACTGAGGTCCCGATCGATGAGCTACGGCATTACTGTTTCCCCGCTGGACACACTTTGCTACAGACGCTAAACATGTGCGCGGACCACGACCCATCCGAATGGCGCTGCTCATCAGCCTTTCCCCTCCTCCGGTTTTCTTCAAAAAAAAAAAAAAAAAAACTTTTCCCCTCCTCCGGTACCCAATCAGCTAGCAACAGGGCCGCAAGACAGATGGCGGGCACACCGGCAAGGCCGCCGGGGAGATGGCTTGGCCCCCTGTCCTAAAATCCTAACGCGTCGTCGTCCTCGGCTAGCTGGCCTTGGAGCCCAGTGCGGCGCCGTCCCGGCCGGTCCCGCGGTTCGCCGAACTGCGCGTACGGCCGCGGGGCCGGCGCCTTGTGCGCGCGGATCGCGATGCCTGCCAGTCGCGACGTGGGAATGTGGCTGAAAAGGGAGGGCTGAACTAACCGCCCGCTCCGGCGCCCGACGTGTGCGGTCGAGGGAGGTGCTCCGCGCTGCCCGGTCAGCGTGCGCTGAGCTGGACTCCAATGGACGGGGCTTGTCGCGAGACGGGTGAGGGGGATGGGCGCCAACTCACGCGACGTATACGCCGAGCGGCGTCGGGGTTTGTCAATGTGTGTGGTGGTTTTCAGCTCATGATTTCGCTCGTCGTTATTTGGTTTAGATACCTTCATCCATTCACGCTTCATCATCCACTCAGCCTGTACGGAGAGCATGGCGTGTCGGCGCTGGGGCTCTCATGCCGGGCATTTTGCCAGGGAGGTGGTGGGGGTGGGAAGGGATCCAAATGATGATCAGGCTTTCGTGCAGTGCTGTTCGGTTGGTTTGTTCTACGCTTCTCTCTGATTCTTTTCAATCAAAAGATATGGTGAGTGAGAATGTGAGATGCGTATGGTTCTCGTCTACTTCCTCCGTCTCAAAATAGATGTAATTCTTGCTCTCCAAGGAGTCAAATCAAATTTATACAAAAAAATACTAACACTAATATCTGCAAATAGATACTTATTTTGTATCATAAATATTAACTAGCAGAAGGGCACGTGCCACAGGCACGTGTTTTAAAAATTACTAAATTAATGATGCAGTCAACGTGATCTCTTTAGATTAATCTAGAGCGTTATATCATCATAAAATCTGATGGTGTAGGAGTAATGTAGTCAACAAAGTATAACTCGTGCAGAAGTTCCGGAGTTCTTTAGATTAATCCACAGGCACGTGTTAAAAAGTATACATCGTGCAGAAGTTCCGGAGTTTCCTTTGATACTTGTTGATTCAACAAAGTATACATCGGTCAAAATCCGAAGAGTAGATCACATGACTACTTTCCAGGATCCCTGAGTACTTAGATGTAACTAAGACCAGGCTGAACACCTGTAGAGGCCAGCTAGCCTTATAAAGCAACTACCCACAAGTGGTAATTTCAAATCTTTGAGTACTTATTTGAAAGTACTACAGAGTCTACCGGCAAGTAGAGTAGTGATTTCAAATCTTTGAGTACTTATTTGAAAGTACTACAGAGTCTACTCCATAATAAGAGTAGTGTTTTCAAAATCTCTGAGTAATTATTTGAAAGTACTACAGAGTCTACTCCATAATAAGAGTAGTGATTTCAAAATCTCCGAGTACTTATTTGAAAGTACTACAGAGTCTACTCCACAAGGCGAGTAGTAACTTCAAACCTCTGAGTACTTATTTGAAAGTGCTACAGAGTCTACTCCACAAGGCGAGTAGTAACTTCAAATCTCTAAGTACTCATTTAAAAGTACTACATAGTCTACTCCACAAGGCGAGTAGTAACTTCAAATCTCTGAGTACTTATTTGAAAGTACTACAGAGTCTACTCCACAAGGCGAGTAGTGATTTCAAATCTCGATATGGAAATTAGTCGTATGACTTGTAAACTACTCGGATTGCCTTGAAAAGCACTCTCCGAGTAGTAATTGGTTAGGATTCTAATCGAAACCAACCTTGTAACCCTGCCCGCCGTGAATATAAGACTGGGCAGGGACCCTCTCAAGAGAAACCGAAGTCGTGAATGTTTTCTATGGAAATGTGTAACTTCATGCAAGGAGCTAATTCAAAGAAAACTTTGCTGGCCTTGTAAAAGGAAACTTTGCTGGCCGTGTATTTCATGCAAGGAGTACGTTGATAGGAAACTTTGCTGGCCGTGTAAAAGGAAACGTAGCTGGCCGTGTAAAATTGCACATTTCAAGAACAAGATGAAGATTCAAGATTCTGTGGACCCTCAACCTGATTCTTCGATTCAACTTAAGGCTCGGGGGCTACTCCATATGGAGTGCGATTCTTATTGCACACCATATAATATTTTGAAGACTACTGATTTAATCAGAATAAACGGGGCTTAAGCACCTCATGGCCTCGTGACAACCAAGACCTGTCCAAGACTGATCAAGAACTCGAAAAAGCACTCGATTGGCTTGGCAAGCACTCGGTTGATGATACTCGACGATGAAGCGCTTGGGGGCTTGTTGGAGGTACGACCATGGGCCCACAGGGACACATGGATTCTCTCCAGACAGAGTCGTACCAGGCGTGAAAAACAAGAGTAGAGTACTGCAAGGGCTCTTTTCTCAATATGGAAATTAGTCGTATGACTTGTAAACTACTCGGATTGCCTTGAAAAGCACTCTCCGAGTAGTAATTGGTTAGGATTCTACTCGAACCCAACCTTGTAACCCTGCCCGCCGTCCAAGACTGATCAAGAACTCGAAAAAGCACTCGATTGGCTTGGCAAGCACTCGGTTGATGATACTCGACGATGAAGCGCTTGGGGGCTTGTTGGAGGTACGACCATGGGCCCACATGGACACATGGATTCTCTCCAGACAGAGTCGTACCAGGCGTGAAGAACAAGAGTAGAGTACTGCAAGAACTCTTCTCGATATGGAAATTAGTCGTATGACTTGTAAACTACTCGAATTGCCTTGAAAAGCACTCTCTGAGTAGTAATTGGTTAGGATGATGAAGATTCAAGATTCTGTGGACCCTCAACCTGATTCTTCGATTCAACTTAAGGCTCGGGGGCTACTCCATATGGAGTGCGATTCTTATCGCACACCATATAATATTTTGAAGACTACTGATTTAATCAGAATAAACGGGGCTTAAGCACCTCATGGCCTCGTGACAACCAAGACCTATCCAAGACTGATCAAGAACTCGAAAAAGCACTCGATTGGCTTGGCAAGCACTCGGTTGATGATACTCGACGATGAAGCGCTTGGGGGCTTGTTGGAGGTACGACCATGGGCCCACAGGGACACATGGATTCTCTCCAGACAGAGTCGTACCAGGCGTGAAGAATAAGAGTAGAGTACTGCAAGGACTCTTTTCTCGATATGGAAATTAGTCGTATGACTTGTAAACTACTCGGATTGCCCTGAAAAGCACTCTCCGAGTAGTAATTGGTTAGGATTCTACTCGAAACCAACCTTGTAACCCTGCCTGCCGTCCAAGACTGATTAAGAACTCGAAAAAGCACTCGATTGGCTTGGCAAGCACTCGGTTGATGATACTCGACGATGAAGCGCTTGGGGGCTTGTTGGAGGTACGACCATGGTCCCACAGGGACACATGGATTCTCTCCAGACAGAGTCGTACCAGGCGTGAAGAACAAGAGTAGAGTACTGCAAGGACTCTTCTCGATATGGAAATTAGTCGTATGACTTGTAAACTACTCGAATTGCCTTGAAAAGCACTCTTCAAGTAGTAATTGGTTAGGATTCTACTCGAAACCAACCTTGTAACCCTGCCCGCCGTCCAAGACTGATCAAGAACTCGAAAACGCACTCGATTGGCTTACTCGAACATTGAAAGTATATATGTCCTCTCCAGACAGAGTCGTACCAGGCGTGAAGAACAAGAGTAGAGTACTGCAAGGACTCTTTGCGATATGGAAATTAGTCGTATGACTTGTAAACTACTCGGATAGCCTTGAAAAGCACTCGGATTGCCTTTAAATCGCATATTAAAATTATTCAATAGCATCTCATATTAAAAATTATATATTCATACATCGAAAGCTTGGGCCTCCGGCGGAAACAGAAGGAAAATATTCACGATACATGTATCCATGAGCAACTCGGCACCGCAGCCAGCTTTTTCATGACGGGGAGGCCGAGAAGGTTGTTCTCCTCGTCGCCGGTGTCGTGGAGCAACGACGCCACGCACTCGACGGCACCGGACACCGTCACAACGCGGAGCACGTTCCGCTTCTACCTGGCGAGCTTGGACACGACGAGCGTCGTGGCCACCCTTGCGCCGCGCTCGACGCCGATGCCCTTGCAAAGAAATATGAACTCTGAATAGATGATGAGAATTTAGGGAGAGATTGTGTGCTTTGAGAATAAGGAGTGACGCCTTATATAGGGGGCAGGAGGGCTAAAGAGATTAACCTGGACGCCCACGACTATGGTAAGTAATCGATTCCCTGATTGACTCCCACAACTATGGTAGGTTTATGTAAAGAACGATTTCGGTTCGAAATCACCTAACAATTGCATCTATGGCGCGGTAAATCACCTAACAATTCCATCTATGGCGCGGTGGGTGTAGGGGGCGGGTAGATTGGGCGGGGGTGAGTGAAATTTTTCGGTTTTCCTGAAATAATGCCGCCTAAACTATCCCTCATGCGTTGGATCGGCCACGGACGCCCAGATGGCCTTCATTTGAATTGGTTGATGCCCAAACATTTTAGGTGGGTTTAGGCGGGTTCCTTACAAGTGGGGACGCTGTGAGGGGTACGGGAGGTTTTACAAAAGCACTTTTTTACCAATTGTTTTGGATCCTTATAGTATAGATATTATTATGTATATAAATTTGATCAGACATAAATTGATTGACTTTGATTGACTCTTTTGAGCTACATTTATTTTGGGACGGAGAGAGTATAGTATACCGTGGGCCATTAAAGCAGACGAGGTCGACCTTTTGCAGCCGGTAACAGTGGGAGTTAGAATGTGATATGCATATGATTCGTCGACCTTTTGCAGCCATGAAGACGACGACCTTACTGTTTAGGAGGAGTAGACGGTAGCAATGTACGGTTTGGGGTGCATTTATTTGTTGTGACTTGTGAGGTGTTTCTTTCCCAATTTTTTTCATAACAAATGACTTATTAGGTAGAAACAAGTGCATTTAGTTCACATGAGTGCAAAACTATTTGTTTATAATTTTTGGTGCATGGCACCAAATGAAATCATCAATTTCTCCAATTAAAGATTAAAAGTACATTTATGTTTGTTCTGAGTTAATATTTTTAGCTTTGCCATGAATGTATAAATTTTGACAATACAATATTTCCAAGTAAAAATATTTCGATAATATATAAATGTTTCCAGTTAAGATAATATATTGTTATAGATATTGCTAGTTAAACTGTGATATTGGAGAGCATATCAATAGACAATAGCCAATTAGACTTATAATATTTCTTATTGGAGGAAGTACAGTTTATCAACAATTTAGGGACAACCGTTGTTGGCAGCACATTTTGCCTTTTATCCTGTATCGACAACCCAGAAAAAGCTTACAAGAAATTTTAGAGTTAGTCAATACATAAAGTGACAAAACAATACTCTGATATGGTTTATATTTAATGAAGAAAGTATAAATCATCTAAAATTTTGCCACAATTTTTTTCCCCAAAGAACCACAGATTTATTGTAGGTCTATATGGTAGTCCTTTGCAAGAGGCAAGCAAGAATGTGGGTTAGCAGCTGAGGCAGGCGCCAACAATGTTCAGTGTCTGCTAACGATCCCCATATCCACAGATTTACAATTAGTCAAAAAAAAATGAAGTTTTGACCATCAATAACTTAAAAACTATGGAGATCGTTAGCATAAGATTGATGTTACAAGATTCATCATGAAACATAATTCCATAATATACAGCTATTTCTGTATATACTGGTAACATAAGGGCAGTCCCAACCCATAGTTTCTATAGGTGGTTTCTATACTGACACATAAGCAAGACATTTGGTTTAGAAACTATCCCTCCAACCCATAGTTTCTTAACAGTAATTTTACCTTCCGTAATTCCCGTCCATCTCCCTCCCTTGCTTGTTCTCTTCTTCTCCACATCACCGGCGACGAGGTAGCCATCTCCATGCCCCTGCAACAACATGTTGAGCAGCTATCCGCTCAAATTGACTGCTTATTCACACTGCAACAATATCATCCTGCCCAAAATCAGA
Organism: Urochloa ruziziensis; assembly: GCA_015476505.1. Taxonomy (NCBI): domain Eukaryota; kingdom Viridiplantae; phylum Streptophyta; class Magnoliopsida; order Poales; family Poaceae; genus Urochloa; species Urochloa ruziziensis. The sequence goes on along the minus strand of CM027119.1, from coordinate 53,183,887 downwards.
TTGCTGCGTGCATCACACATATGCGCTGTGCTAGTGCGAGTTCCACGCTGGAACAAAATCCTCCCCGAGCTCCACACGAGATCAAAATCCTCCCCGCACAAATCAAAGGTCTTCTCCACGGATTCCACCATGGTTGGTTGCTGTCGCCCTCAAGCCCGGCAAACACCAGAACAGCCTTGCGGGGCCTTTTGTTGTCATGTTGTGCCCGGCTGTGGGCCCCGCCACCCGGCGGGCCCACCTAACATGAAATAATGTCATTTCCTGGTAAAGGAAAACATTAATTGCATAAGAGTTGGCAACGGCTAACCAGAATTGAAAAGTGAGGATCGGAACTAGGACCTGATCAAGACGACTTGCAGGGCCGGTGAAGGGAGGGAAGCCTTCCGATGGAGCTGCAAGATTTTACAAGCAAGTCTGAGTACCACCGCACTCAGCAAGTACTTAACAATCGAAAGGTATGAACATGCATTATTAGTTGACAAGTGATTAATAAATCGGTGTTGGGTCCTGGAGGGGCAAGAACCTCCCTACCAGTTCCCCGGTGATTCTGGCCCGGATCCTTCTATCGATCCCGCAATCACCATCATCTCATCATCGTCACTCCTAGGGGTTATTCTTGGCTAATCTGTGGGAGCTTTTACCAGACGGGCTCATAACCGAGAGCCACGGCTATCGATAGATTGGGTAACTCTGCAGAGGTTTGTACTCTTGAAACTATACGGTCAGGTGACCCTCCCGTGGCCAACGGCAGGGCCACCCTACGGGACTCGTATCCACTGGCGTCCATCTCCGGACAGCTTCCATCAGGGTCTACCCACGGATGCTACTGGGGTCTAAATAGGGATCGCATAAATGTCCACACAAGGACACTAACCCGGGTATGGATGCATCATATAACCCGGGGTTTTAGGCGGGGTTTGGAAAATGTCGGTGGGAGACAATAAATTACTTCTAGGCTTAAGAAAGGTTTCTTGGGAACCTAATCTTATGAAAAACCTTAGAATATATTCTAATAATTTTAGGAATTTATTGGCTATTTATGGGGTTTTATTTTTATTGGGCATAAACCGGGGTACACTAACTGAGGCTTTCTATAGGCTGAAAAAGAATCCTTTCATATCCTAGTTCTAGAAATGTGCATAAATAATTTGGATGGTACTAAATAGCTTATTATTTTCCTTAGTATTTTTAGGTATTTTCTGGAAATTTTTGGAAATTTCTAAGGTGGAGAAACAACTTCTTGGGTGCATTAAGTCGGGTGTACCTAGCATTTTCCCTGTGTCTGTGCGGCTGACAAGTGGGGCCGGCTGATGCCAGCACTGGCGCCAGCCCGCACTTTACTGTGCCGTGGGCCAGCAGCGTGGGCGCGTGGACCACGCGGCCCATGAGTCTGCGGTCCACTGGACCAGGCGCACGCAAGGCGGGGAGGGGGAGGTGGCGGCCGGTGTGGCCGTGTGGGTGGCTGGCAGGCGGGGCCCGCGCTGGCGTGGCTGCCACGCGGGCGCCAACGCAGCTGCCGCACTACACGGCGGCGCTGAGGGGCAGCAGGGGAGGCTCGCCGGAGCTCTCGCCGCCGGCCGCTACGGGGCGCCTCTCGCGGCGGCGGAAGCATCCACGGGCTCCGAGGAGCACGGCGGACACAGCGGGGTGATCTCGTCGAGGTTTAGGGGCTGGTGCGGCGGCGCGGGCTCGCCGGAGTTCGAGCGGTGGCGGTGGAAAGGGGGAACCGCGGCAGGGGGGGTTTCTAGGGCTTTGGCTACGGGTCTCGCATACTCAGTAGGTCGCGTGGAGTGTGCTGGGGTACGAAGGTGCGGAGGAGGGGTGCTAAGGCGGGCCAGCGGCTCGCCAGAGTACGGCGGCGCGCACGGCCACTGGCCGTGGCCCGGCCGGACATCGCGGAGGGGGACGGAGAGACTGGGAAGGATGTGAGGGGTCACGGGGTGCTTACCACAGAGTGGCTGAGGCGAGAGATGGCCGGAGTGGCACTCCGGCGTGCGGCGGCGCTTGCGGTTCACGGCGGTGCTCGGGCGGCGCTTGCTCAGGGCGCGTGCGTCCTCCAGAGCACGTTGCTACGCCCTTTGGGCGCCACGGGGTGTTCTGGACAGCGTCGCGGCGGCCGGAGGGGGTCCAGGGGCTGGGCGGCGGCGGGACTGCCGGAGCAGTGCGGCGGCGCTCTCGCGCTCACAATGGCGGCCGTGGTGGCGGTGCGGTGTGGTGTGGTTAGGGTGAGCTCCATCCGGGGCGCACGCAGGGCTATTTATAGCCTAGTGGTGCTCCCCGGGGGCTCACCGGGGCGGCGGGGCTACGACGCGTGGCACGGCGAGCTCGCCGGCGTGCGACGCGTGCCGCTGCGGTAATTCGTGCGGATGGTCGGGGAGGGGGCGTCGGCGCCGCACTTCATGTGCGGTGGCCTCGCATGGTGGCGACACGCGTCCCGCGCGTCTCTGTCGGGCTTATCCTGGCCGGAGGAGGGGGATCGAGCGGCGACGGCGAGGCACGGCCGCTGAGAGATGGGGGAGGAGGGGGTTCCCGTGCCGCGATAGCCTCCCTGACGCGCGCAGGGTGTGGCAGGGGTGGCGTGGCGTTGCTCTTGGGGTGCCACGCGGGCTGAGAGCGTCGTGGTGGTGGGATGGGCAACGGCGGCGCCGGCGCCGAAGAAATGAGAGAGGGGGGAGGAACCGGAGAAGGGAGAGGAGGAAGAAGGAGGAGGTGGAGTGGGCTGGGCCAGAAGTCGAGAGGCGCGGGATGGACTTCGCGGGGAGGGAACTGAGAGAGAGAGAGGCGCTGGGCTGGGCCGCGCGGAAGTGAACCAGGGAGGAAAGTTGGGGGGCCTAAAACAGACTTTAGGAAGTCTGGGCCGCGACTGGCTGACCCATTATCAAAGGATTTCTTTTTCTTATTTTTCTAAAGGGTTTGAAAAAGGGTTTTCAAATTCAAATTTGAATTAATTTCTTTTCGATTTAGTCCTAGGGCTTCCGATACTATTTTAATCCTTATAGAGCACTCAAGTCATAGAACTTTATTTTTATTTTCCTATTATTTTATATTCTATTATTCCTAGAAATTCTCATTCTAGCTTATAATAGTCCTTATAAATCTAATAATTAATCTAATAATTAATTAAATAATCTTTATTAATTTTGTGGGTGTCACAGATCTACCCCACTTAAAGAAATCTCATCCTCGAGATTGGAGGATGGTTATTGGTTAGAGGTAGGGTTTTTGGGCGAGGTGGTTTTTAGGCGAGGTACTTTTAGGAAAATCACTTCTCATTTTTGTTTTGGTATGGTGATTCTTTTGGAAATTCTGAGAAGTGTTTCTGTAGGTAGTCGGTGGTTATTTTTTTCCTTGGACTGAGTTGGATAGGGTTTGGTGTGGGTTTAAGAAAGTATTTTGGTGGGGTGGTTATAGGTTTTCTTTTGATCGGTTTTGGGGTTAAGTCTACCCCACTTAAGTGACTGGTACAATGTGTATATTTTTGAGAGGTAAATATGAATTGGGGAAAAAAATGTTCCAATGTACTTCGAGGGGTTGATTTATTTGTATGGGGTTGGTCCTTAGCTCAAGCATCAAACAACTTTTATTGAAGGAAATTTTTACACTTTACACAATTTCCTTCCACACAGGTCGCTAGTCGATGGTATATACATCCGGGATATACCCAGGCCTGTACATTATTCTAGCGGCCTTAAGTCCATACTTTCTATTTACATTTTTACATATTATTTCGTATATTACCCTAGACGGAGTAAAAGATGTCTTCATCCGGCAGCGGGTCCTCTTCTTCGGGAGTCTCGGCTCTTTCTCCCAAGTATTCCTCTTCAGCTGGGTCGCGGTAGATTTCTTGGATGATCCGGTCCTTTTCGGATGAAGTCTTAGATCCTGGAATCATTCGAATGGCGATGGTAGCTGCCATTTGTGCTTCCGTTGTTAGAGGAGGTGCAGGGTGAACCTCATCATCACATGCTCCCAAGTCCAAGGTGGTGATAGGAATTTCATAAGTAGTTGGCTTAATCTCTTTTCTGAACTTCATAGGCACTTGGTAGAGCATTTGCTCTATCTCTTGAAGCCTCCTGGTATCTGACTTTTGCCATCCCGTCTTCATTCTTCTTACCTTATCTTGGAGATATATCACCTTTTGGGTTAAAGTGGTGAGATGGATTTGGTTATCTGCCAGATGGCTACGTTGGCGACCTAAGCGATATCTTAGTTCCTTATTTCGCTTAGCTTGATTTCCGGTGTCGGTTTTGGTTAGAGATTCTACCTGGTTTTGCAGGGCACCAATTTGCTCATGGAAAGAGTTTTTTAGCTGCTTGTATTCCGCATGTAAAGTCTGCAGTCTCTCCCTTAGGCTGTCTCGCTCCTGCTGGTAGCGACGACATCGCTCTCCCTGATGTTCCAGCATTCTCTCATAAGTTTTGGTTTGTCCTTTCAATACCATTTGCCTAAATTCTCCTTTTCCAATATCCTCTCGTAATTCTTTCAAAAGCCGGGCACTAGTCTCAAGTTGCAGGTTATAACATCTTCGCTGTCCTTCCAGGGCCAAGATATGCTTGTGCTGGGCTATGACATATTGTCCCGTGACTCTACGGCATGAGTCATCTTCATTGACGGGCGCTTCCTCCATTTCCTCGGCTATTCGTGTTATACTTTCAGGTCCTTGTCCATGTAGCATTCTTGGCAGTAGGTGGTATGGAGAATCTGCAAAACGATCAGGGTTTTCTGTGTGCAGTTGACATAGCATTTTCTGGGTGGCTGATTGTACGGCTAGGTCAAGCGAGTTCTCCACTACCATTACATTGGTGGGGTGACGATCTGGATTTTCGGGTGCAGTCGGCACGGTAAGGGTAATCATGGCAGTTCCTTGTTCATGATTTAGTCCATACATGCTTCCGTAGAACTGGGTATGCTGTGAATCAAATCGAAGATCCTGAAGACATTGGCGTAGCAAAGCTGGGAATCCCTGGTGGTGGTCACCACAGAATCGAATCTCATTCCAGCGGTCCATCTTTCCTGCGTAAACATTCCTTTATTCAAACAGGCTGTATGATTTGAAACATCCCTTACTACACAGGCTATTTTACAACTCTTATTCCCTGTACATGAGTACATATTCCAACTCGTTTCCTTTTATTTTACTCTCTTAACTACCGTAGAGATCCACTTGCGTATACTAGGTATTGTCCCCGAAGCTATGGGGAAGGCGATCCTAGGCGAGAAGGCCCCACATCTTCTTCTGTCAGTCCATGTTGATGGAGAACTTCCAACATCTTGTCCCGTGGTCCCACTACTAGGTAGGTTTTTCCTAGATTTGGGCGAGGTTTAGAGGTAATTGCTTGGTCAGGAGTTTCTGGTTCGGGGGATCGGTTATCAGAGTTTTCTCCTGCCGATTCAAAACGTAGTGGGGAATGAGCGGAGGGGATGGTTGAGGTAGAGTCTAATCCCGATATTTCCTCTTCCGTGGGTTCCTCTTCCGAAGATTCTTCCTCACTAATTATTTCTACTTCTTCCTCTTCAATCAGGTTCTGCTGGTTCTGAGCATCATGCTGAGCCTGGTTTAGTGCTTCAGTGAGAGCTTCAATCTCCTCCTGTCGCTGAGCTAAAGTCTGGGTAAGATTATCGATGGTGAGTTGAAGTTCATCTATTGTAGAGGTCATATTCCTCATTGCGGTTTCGGTTTGATATTCTGATAGAGCAGCTTGGTCTTTGGTTTTCATAAGTCAGAATCGGGCACTTCTTTCCCGATGACGTGCCTCTTCTGCTTCTTGGCGATAGGTTTGGGCACCCATTTATTTCTGAGTGTGGAGATTATATAGGGAGACTGCGTATTGGGTTGTGGTGGCTAGAACGTGATGGAGCTCCGTGGGTTGGATAAGCTGTAGGTGCTCGGTTCGTTGTAGCCAGCGGTGGTCTGTTAGGTCTAGCACAGGAAGGTATTTGGCTGGGGTATTTTCGGTTTCGGTTACATGCCTCGAGAGGATCTTGGTGAGGGTTCGAAAGGCCATAATTTGAAGGGTATCCGAGAATTCGGTTCCCTCAGCTTGTTCTACCCAAGGTACCCATTCTGGATGTGCTTGTATGCCGGGCATTCGGAGATACATTTCACAACTTCTCACTCCATTCCTCTTAGTTTCTTTCCCCGAATATTATGGGTATTGTCCATATCCCAATCTTTGCAGAGTATCCCAAAAGATTCGGGGGAACCCATGCTTCGTGATATAATGCCCGTGCATCCAACCTTCTTCGTCAACCCAGTTGTCCCAGCTGTCCCAACGTTGATCCTCCGCCATCTACCTGTGGTGTAGAAAGGAAGGTTAGAGAGTTCCCTTCCTTTGCAGAGTAAGATAGAAGAGAGTCAGATTCGGGTGAGAAAAAGATTAGTTCTTCTTGTTCGTGTATTCTAGCCCTCGGGGTGTTTAAAGTAGGAGTTAAAGATGTATTTTACGGCTTAATGGCTCTGATACCAACCCTGTGGGCCCCGCCACCCGGCGGGCCCACCTAGCATGAAATAATGTCATTTCCTGGTAAAGGAAAACATTAATTGCATAAGAGTTGGCAACGGCTAACCAGAATTGAAAAGTGAAGATCGAAACTAGGACCTGATCAAGACGACTTGCAGGGCCGGTGAAGGGAGGGAAGTCTTCTGATGGAGCTGCAAGATTTTACAAGCAAGTCTGAGTACCACCGCACTCAGCAAGTACTTAACAATCGAAAGGTATGAACATGCATTATTAGTTGACAAGTGATTAATAAATCGGTGTTGGGTCCTGGAGGGGAAAGAACCTCCCTACCAGTTCCCCGGTGATTCTGGCCCGGATCCTTCTGTCGATCCCGCAATCACCATCATCTCATCATCGTCACTCCTAGGGGTTATTCTTGGCTAATCTGTGGGAGCTTTTACCAGACGGGCTCATAACCGAGAGCCACGGCTATCGATAGATTGGGTAACTCTGCAGAGGTTTGTACTCTTGAAACTATAAGGTCAGGTGACCCTCCCGTGGCTAACGGCAGGGCCACCCTACGGGACTCGTATCCACTGGCGTCCATCTCTGGACAGGTTCCATCTGGGTCTACCCACGGATGCTACTGGGGTCTAAACAGGGATCGCATAAACGTCCACACAAGGACACTAACCCGGGTATGGATGCATCATATAAATTAGGGCATGCATCGCCCAAGGGCCCTACCAGCCCTGTCACATGCGACCTGTGCTGACCAGTCCTAGCCCTCTGTCTGGGTCTGTCTCCAGCATTTCCGTTGCCCACCATGTCCCCTGGGGTAGCTTTGCCAGAGGTAGCTGGTGGAGTGTGAGTCAAGGCCTCACATTACAGGGCATTCCCGAAGGCTATGTCCTTTTTGGCCCGTATAGCCGTACATGGCGTTGGAAAGACTTTCCCAAGAACCGGTCCTTAAGCGACCAAGGTAGGCCTCTGGATAGGTGCTCCTCCGAGACTATCCACCCTACCTCGCATCTTCTCCCCCCTTGGTGCCTCTCGCAACAAGGGTTTCTGGTACTGGGTAGTGTCTTAGTAGTTGGGGGTATCTGAGTGGCTATCCTTAATGCAACTACAGACATCAAGAAAGGAGTAGAGCATATTAATGCAGTTGATTAACATGAGCAAGGGAATTGCTAAGACTTGCCTGATACGATGGTAGTCTCCGCCGGGCTACAATCCTGAGGTTTCCTGGCGGAGTATCTACACAAATACAAATACATGACTAATCAATCATCACAGTGAATGAATTGCTGGTGAGGGGAGGGGTTGGGGAGAATGGCCATAGGAGTGGTTTCTAAGTTAATCGAGGGTTTAGAGTCGGTGTTTTGAAAAGGGTTCGGGTCTCCCGGGGTTTTAGGCGGGGTTTGGAAAATGTCGGTGGGAGACAATAAATTACTTCTAGGCTTAAGAAAGGTTTCTTGGGAATCTAATCTTATGAAAAACCTTAGAATATATTCTAATAATTTTAGAAATTTATTGGCTATTTATGGGGTTTTATTTTGGATTGGGCATAAACCGGGGTATACTAACGGAGGCTTTCTCTAGGCTGAAAAAGAATCCTTTCAAATCCTAGTTCTAGAAATGTGCATAAATAATTTGGATGGTACTAAATAGCTTATTATTTTCCTTAGTATTTTTAGGTATTTTCTGGAAATTTTTAGGAATTTCTAAGGTGGAGAAACAACTTCTTGGGTGCATTAAGTCGGGTGTACCTAGCATTTTCCCTGTGTCTGTGCGGCTGACAAGTGGGGCCGGCTGATGCCAGCACTGGCGCCAGCCCGCACTTTACTGTGCCGTGGGCCAGCAGCGTGGGCGCGTGGACCACGCGGCCCATGAGTCTGCGGTCCACTGGACCAGGCGCACGCAAGGCGGGGAGGGGGAGGTGGCGGCTGGCGTGGCCGTGTGGGTGGCTGGCAGGCGGGGCCCGCACTGGCGTGGCTGCCACGCGGGCGCCAACGCAGCTGCCGCACTACACGGCGGCGCTGAGGGGCAGCAGGGGAGGCTCGCCGGAGCTCTCGCCGCCGGCCGCTACGGGGCGACCCTCGCGGCGGCGGAAGCATCCACGGGCTCCGAGGTGCACGGCGGACATAGCGGGGATGATCTCGTCGAGGTTTAGGGGCTGGTGCGGCGGCGCGGGCTCGCCGGAGTTCGAGCGGCGGTGGTGGAAAGGGGGAACCGCGGCAGGGGGGGGTTTCTAGGGCTTTGGCTACGGGTCTCGCATACTCAGTAGGTCGCGTGGAGTGTGCTGGGGTACGAAGGTGCGGAGGAGGGGTGCTAAGGCGGGCCAGCAGCTCGCCGGAGTACGGCGGCGCGCACGGCCACCGGCCGTGGCCCGGCCGGACATCGCGGAGGGGACGGAGAGACTGGGAAGGATGTGAGGGGTCACGGGGTGCTTACCACAGAGTGGCTGAGGCGAGAGATGGCCGGAGTGGCGCTCCGGCGTGCGGCGGCGCTTGCGGTTCACGGCGGTGCTCGGGCGGCGCTTGCTCAGGGCGCGTGCGTCCTCCAGAGCATGTTGCTACGCCCCTTGGGCGCCACGGGGTGTTCTGGACAGCGTCGCGGCGGCCGGAGGGGGGTCCAGGGGCTGGGCGGCGGCGGGACTGCCGGAGCAGTGTGGCGGCGCTCTCGCGCTCACAGTGGCGGCCGTGGTGGCGGTGCGGTGTGGTGTGGTGAGGGTGAGCTCCATCCAGGGCGCACGCAGGGCTATTTATAGCCTAGCGGTGCTCCCCGGGGGCTCACCGAGGCGGCGGGGCTACGACGCGTGGCACGGCGAGCTCGCCGACGTGCGACGCGTGCCACCGCGGTAATTCGTGCGGATGGCCGGGGAGGGGGCGTCGGCGCTGCACTCCATGTGCGGTGGCCTCGCATGGTGGCGACACGCATCCCGCGCGTCTCTGTCGGGCTTATCCCGGCCGGAGGAGGGGGATCGAGCGGCGACGGCGAGGCACGGCCGCTGCGAGATGGGGGAGGAGGGGGTTCCCGTGCCGGGATAGCCTCCCTGACGCGCGCAGGGTGTGGCAGCGGTGGCGTGGCGTTGCTCTTGGGGTGCCACGCGGGCTGAGAGCGTCGCGGTGGCGGGATGGGCAACGGCGGCGCCGGCGCCGGAGGAATGAGAGAGGGGGGAGGAACCGGAGAAGGGAGAGGAGGAAGAAGGAGGAGGTGGAGTGGGCTGGGCCAGAAGTCGAGGGGCGCGGGATGGACTTCGCGGGGAGGGAACTGAGAGAGAGAGGCGCTGGGCTGGGCCGCGCGGAAGTGAACCAGGGAGGAAAGTTGGGGGGCCTAAAACAGACTTTAGGAAGTCTGGGCCGCGACTGGCCGGCCCATTATCAAAGGATTTTTTTTTTCTTATTTTTCTAAAGGGTTTGAAAAAGGGTTTTCGAATTCAAATTTGAATTAATTTCTTTTCGATTTAGTCCTAGGGCTTCCGATACTATTTTAATCCTTATAGAGCACTCAAGTCATAGAACTTTATTTTTATTTTTCTATTATTTTATATTCTATTATTCCTAGAAATTCTCATTCTAGCTTATAATAGTCCTTATAAATCTAATAATTAATCTAATAATTAATTAAATAATCCTTATTAATTTTGAGGGTGTCACACCGGCGCCCCGACCTCGCTGCGGGCAGCGGTGCAGGTCTCCAACCCCTGCCCTGTATCGCGAGGACTGCGACGGCTAGGTGTGGACAGCTGCACGGGGACCTCTTGGACGAGCTCGCAAGTGACGGGGACAGAGGCGAACTCACGGCCGGCGAGGACGAAGGCGGGAGGCCGCGATATTGCATCGAGTGGTGGAAAGCAGCCGCGGCGAGCGCGCACGGTCGACGCCGCCGGTGCCATCGGGTGAGGGAAGGCAGGGAGCGGGGCTCCCGATGGACGGCCGCACAAAACGCGTGAGAAAGAAACCAGCGGTCGCCCCATCGCGGTTTTGCTCGTTTCTTCGATCGTTGGAGAATGCGCCGACGTCGTTTCTCATCTGAGAAATGATTTCCTCACTTTTTCTTCTCTCCCTTCATTGATTTTCCTTCCATGTCAGCATTTTGCTTATGTGGCAGACTATTTAATGCTATGGAAACTAGCTGACATGGAGGGTTGGGACTGCCCTAAGTGCAATGTTGAAGAAACCGTGTCAATCCGTAGTTTGAAAGAAGATCATGTCAATATCTTCAATTGACTTCTATATTTATTATCAGAGGTCGCAGTGGGGAAGGGGCACTTGTTAAAGCTGAAGGGTCCCAACACAAATTGTGGTGCAGAGAACGGCGACGTTGACGATTAATCGAGGTGGATAAGTTTTTGCTTAGCACCTAACGATATTTATAATATTTATATATAGCATAACAAGTCGTTATGAAACGTGATAGATATATACAGATAATGTTTCTTTTTTATCTAAATTTATTTTCTAGGGCGTAATGGTGGCCTGGTGGGCCGGATTTGCATACCTGAAATTATTTTCAACTTGTCACATAGTTATTGTTACTTGTTAGTTACGTTGTAGGTGTTCTCGCGGGCGACTAGTTATTGGAGGTCGCTCTCAAGCCAAATACCCGGGTCTGAGTCCTTCATCTTCTCAATTAAAAAGAGGGGGTGTGGCCTGCTCCTTCTCGTCAAGCTTTTTTTCTTGTTAGTTACTCTTCAAAAGAGTGCAAGGTGACAACCCAAAATTGTAGGAACAAAGGGGCAATACTGCTCCCTGCATCATTGACATTCACATAGCTTACATTTTCATCATTATCAGGGAACAGGTAAAGAAAAAGAGAAATGAAAGCTGCTGTTTCTTCTCCTTTAACTTAATTTGGTCAGGAGAAGGGTAAGCAAAGAAAAGGAAAGGAAAGAAAGAAAGAAAAAACTCTCTAGCTAGCTAGGTTAAATTAATGCCTAATTTAAGTGTCAAACTATTACGTCCTCAACATTATCACCGCTCTCACAATTCTTTCGATCCACCGTGCTGTTTTCTCTCCATAATCTGACAGGCAAGCCATGCTTGGGCACAGGGAATGGACTGTACTCGACCTCGTCACTGGATCCAACAATCTCCCACCTGCAAATCAAAAATGCACACACGACAATCAATATCTCAGTGTAAGATCGACGTATTGTCGTTTGTAACCGTGATCAGTGCTCTTGCTGCTCACATAGGAGCAAACCAGGAGTAGTTGTCAGTTGTGCAAGAAGACAGTGGGCTCGTGACAACATTGGACGGACCCACAGTTTATGGCATGATCGATGCACTCGTATAGGAGTTTTGGAGCATGCAAGGTGCGGAGGTTTGTGCGGGACAGAGATGGCAAATGGAGCGGCACCAAGCCATAGAGGGGCGTTCAGCGTTCTGGTCCACAAGGACAAGAGAGAATATATGGCGGATCTACGAGGAGGGGCACGCACCTGTAGTCGGTTACCAGGTGGTGGATGAGGACCAGCATCTCGAGCTTGGCCAGCTCGTTCCCTGGGCATGCGTGCACGCCGTTCCCAAATGGCAGGAAGGTGTTTGGTCGCGGCGCCACCTGTGCATATGCAACATTCACCAACAACCGGATTGATCAGCAAACGGTACTGCAATTCTACTTTTAATTTTACAGAAATAGAAAGAGCTCTGCCTTTCAATTAAGGTAGGAAAAAGATCGTAGGACTTTTGAGACCGAATGGTTGTATGCTATATTGTCGTACGGAGTATGCGCTCAATTATTGCTGTCCTATCTAGCAATATATCTATGCGTTCATAAAATAGAAGAAATGTTCTGAAATGGCGAGAAAATATTGGCCAACAAGACTACGAATTTAGCGTGCAACTAGAGGAACAATTTTCAGTTTCTTGGCATCCACATCAACATACCTGGAATCTAGAAGGGTCGAACTTGTGTGGATCCTGGAAGTAGTCCGGGTTGTGATGGATGTTCCTGAAGAGCGGCATCACCTTCCAACCCTTGGGGATAAGGAACCCTACACGCCAAGGAAATACAGGGAATAACCCGAGTCAGAATTAAGCCTCTCTTGCTGCGAGCAGGGAAAAAGGAATGCCAGGCAGCGCGTCTCCGGTGACGTAGCTCCACGTCGACCGTACCGCAGGCCGCCGCATACGTGGTGCGCACGTGCGTACCTTTGTACTCCACGTCAGCCACGGCCTCCCTAAACGTGAAGGAGATGATGCTCGCCATCCTTAAGCTCTCCAAAATAACCTGAGCAGGATGAGAATGAGATATCAGATACGGTTGGGGAACAAACAGAATGACGGCGCCATCAGTAACCACAAGAAAACACGGGAATAATCTAAGAAAGAGCAGAGGCGCGTCGCGTGTTCCAGACTTCCAAGCACGTACCCTGTGCGTGAGCGCCATGCTCCTGGTGTCCGCCCAGGTCAGCGGCCGGCTGCCGCCGCCGGTGGCCTCGCGCGCCGCCGCCTGCTCAGCCCGGACGGCCTCGAGGAGCTTGGGGTTGTCGTGGAGGTACTTGACGATCCAGGTGAGCACGCTGGCCGTCGTGTCCTGCGCCGCGAACAGCACGCCGATGATGTTGTCGGCGATCTGCTCGTCGGAGAGGAGCGGCGCGCCGTCGTCGCGCCGGGACTGCATCAGGCACCCCAGCAGGTCGGAGCCCGGGTCGCCGCGCTCCCGCCGCTCGCGCATGATGTCGCTCAGCACGCCGTGCAGCCGCCGCCGCGCCTACAGTGTCGACAGATGGAACAGTTTCGTCAGAGACATGTCATGTACTGTTTGTTGATGCCGATACGGGTACGCCCAGAAGGTACTAGACCGGCCAGTTGTAAATGCCGTCGCGTGTAGTGCTCAGCAGTCAGCTCACCTGCATCGCCTTGTAATACAGCGTCCCCGGGAGGCTGTTGGGGAAGGAGTTGTAGCCCTTCTCCACGACGGAGTAGTTCTTCCTCAGCTCCGCCTTCCGCCGCTCGTCGAGCCCGCCGCCGAAGATCGTCACGATGCCCACATCAAACGACAGCCTCTTCATTGCCTGGAACGTGCTCATTACGCGGCCGTCCCAGGCGGCGAGCGTGGACCGCACGGCGGCCTCGACCTCCGGCACGAGGGCGCGCATCGCGTCGGGGCCGAGCGCGCCCTGCACGAGCTTGCGGAGGCGGAGGTGGTAGTCGCCCTGGTGGAAGAAGAGCGCCGACGGCCCGATCATGCGCTCCTTGCTGCGCGGGTACGTCGGCTTGAACAGGTGCGCCTGGGTCACCAGCACGAACCGGGCCGCCTCGGGGCTCGCCAGCATCACGCACGGGCACCCCAGAAGGTGCGTCTTGAAGATCTCGCCGTACCTGCACAAGCAAGCCACACGCCAAACCGACCGGCGTTAGTATCCTCCCATAGAAAGCCAAACATGTGCGCATGCACGCTGCATGATTTAGCGACGACAACTTGGAAAGAGGTGAGTGTGGAAGGAACAAAGGGAAGGAGAAGGACATGGGACATGCTCGACGAACCTCTTCTGTTTGGAGGCGAAGAAGACGTTGGGGTCCTGGGAGTAGAGCTGAAGGGTCTCGCCAAGGTAAGGCCAGCCCATGGAGCCAGGGGGCAGCTTCAAGGAAGCCTTCTCATGGCCGCCGTAGCGGCCTTCCCCCTTCCGCCGGAGCAAGCGGTGGACGTACGAGGAGATGGCTACAAAAATGAGGATGCAAACAAGGGCGAAGAAGAAGGCCATCCAACCAAAACTGATCTCGCTGAGAAGCAGATCAGCTGCGATTATTGCAGACTGGCCTGCTGCCTTTCTTTGTTCTTCTTGCTCTCGGTGTGTTCTGTGTGTGCCTGCTTTATACTATGTTGGTCGCTGGAAGGAGAGAGACAGATCGAGCGTTGTGAGGAGAGGGAGAGAGAGAGAGGGACAGAAAAAAATCTCTGATGGATGGATCTTTCGACTGGTGGAGAGCGAGGGAAGGCCTTGCGTGGTATTTATAGAAGGAGCGCTGTTGGCAAGTCTCAATAGCATAGGTTAAAGTCAAAACCTGCATGCGGGTGTGGATAAGTCCGGCTTAAGCATGCGGGAATAGCACAAAATTTAAATGAAATTTTGGAACCACTTGGATCTTCTTGTGTTCCCGTCCATTCATAAATATATGACGTTTTACAAAATCATTCAAACCATTTAATTTGACTACTAGTTCAAACATATATTCATATAATAATTGTGCATTTTCTTTACGCTCTTCACAAAGGAAAATATAAGGACTCGATACCAAAGACCGTGTGTCCACAACCTCTGCGAATGTCTTTTAGCATGAGTCGCCATCTTTATTGTTTGATATCCACCTAACGTTATAAGATATTCACACCAACTTATCTCTTTTATTTTATTTATTCAAAAAGATGCAATGTATATTTCATCCACCATTCGATCATCTGATGTCCTCGTAATGATTGCATGCCTCATAAAATAAAAAAATTTATTTGTAATAAGAGCTACTGAGAATTGCCTAGACTAAGTAATGGTGGTACATATGGATGTCTTTAGTAATAAAATCTAGCTTGCGACACATAAGACATCACATGCAATCTTCTTTAAGTGCATGTTAGGATGTACATCATATCGGTGTGTATCAAGTGTGATCATTCAATTTGTCGCAAAGAAAAAGACCGAGTTTTACTGAATCACTCACTTTTAATTTATGCAGTTGTTACTACTATGAGATCAATTAAAAGATTTTAAAAATTAATTGTGTTTGAAAAAATGAGTATCTTGCATGCAATTCATATTAATACTATTTTAACAAAAATATTTGAAGGTCAATGTCTCACAGTTGTGACACTCCTCTGTGAAAAGAAAAAAAAAACATAAAAAATACACAAAGCCAATTTCTCTGAAAAGTGCGTGTGCATATCTTGCAGTTTTGGATACCTTGTTAAAAGTAGATAAATGCATACGAAATGTACTGATTGATACCCCTATATAGCAACGAACGCTTTTTTTACTTATTTTGTATTCGAATGTAAAAAAAGCCTACTAATTTGTATCGGATTGTAAAAAAAGAAAGGTGTTGATGTAATCCAACAGTATCAAATTGTTTGACAAATAAAGTTGCACCAACGGAACCGGGGCGCTGGCCGATCCGGCTCCACACGCGGGCCGTCCGCGCCAAAACGGATCGATCGGACGGTCGAACAGCACGTGACACTAGAGCGCTGGGCTGGGCCGCTGGCCCGGGCATCGTGCTCGTGCAGTCGTGCATGCGTCCCCGCCTCCTCGCCGGTGCCGGCCCCGGCGCCAGCTGGGTGTGTCCTGTCGTGTGGTGTGGTCTCCGCCAGGCGGGGCCCGCCGCCAATCATGAGGACGAGCGAAAAGCCCCGGCGGCCAGGGCCATCGATCCACCCTCGTCAGCGGCTCGGCCGCGCGTATCCGCCGCGAGATCGGGTCGGCCAGGTGGTGGCTCCCGAGAGTTCCAGCGCCCGGTGTGCATGGGTCGACGTCGCGGCCAGGTCGGACGGGCTTCGAGACGGTTCCGGGCGGCCGCGCGCCCTTGCGTTGCGCCCCCCGCACGCACGGCCGGGAACTGCAGGGTTGCCTCCCCGCGCGGCCGTGAATTTTTTTTATTTTAATCCTTTTTAATCTAATATTTTAATAATAACCTGTCCCAAACTAAATTTTCAAGAAGTAGCCCTTTTGGTCGCGGCTAACAAATTGGAGCGACTAATACTTCAGTCGCTCCAAAGCATGTGGCGCGACTAACCATCCACGCTGGCACTCGGCCGCCAGCTTGGTCGCGTGGGCGCTGACGTGGTTGGGCTGAGTCGCGCCACATGCTTCGGCGCGACTATAGCCGCGCCAAAGAATTTGGCGCGATTAAGTCTAATACACCGCGCGCCCGACCCCTTCTTCCCTCCAGTCTTATTCTTTCCGAGACTGAAGTCGAGGTGAAGCTCCCCCATGGCGACCGCCCCTCCCCCCATCTAGATCCGCCCGTGTGTCGCTCGATTCGTGTGGGGAATCAGTGGGATTTGCTCAAGCAAGGTATCTCCTCCACTTAACCCAAGTCTTTGCACTCGATTTGAGTTGGAATGGTGAATCAGTGTTTTCTTTGCATTTGAGTTGGCTAGGGTTTGGGTAGGAATGGTGAATCTAGTACGAAATCTATATGATTAGTGATGGGTTGTGCCTCAATATGTCGATGTTAACGAACTTTTCTCGTCTAGAATGAGTTGCATGTAACGATTTGGTCATCATTTCTTCGGTTAGATTTTTGTTGCCTATGTATGAGTAGAAAATTATTTTGAAAATGTTTAACTATAGAAAATATTTGTTAGATTGATTCAGAGAAATCATTTCGTGGTTGCATCATTGTAGATGGACCGTATAGTTCGTTTCTTCTCCGGTGGCACGGTTAATGAAAGTGGAGAATTTACAAGTATGAGGGAAGATGTGGCAATATTTGGTAGTCCACCTTCATATGAGGATTTAATTGCTCGTGTGAATCAGATGTTCAAAGTTACTACATTACGAGGAGGAGGAGGAGCTCGTGCACTTGCCTTGCCTCCTGAACATGTATATGCACTACCTCATGCGAATCGTCATGCATCAGGTTACTTGGTTGAAGAACCCGCAGATTCATCAACGACTTCGGAAGCACCAGTCGATTCGTCAACCGATGGTTCTACTCATACATCAGATGAGATGATGACAACAAGTGGCACCGAAATACCGGAGACACCATCTGATATACAATGGGAAATTTGTATATACAATAAGGTACACATGTTTTTCGCGCTATAAACATCCCACATTGTCTCAACTACACCAACACCACAACATAGTACAAACGATTCCTACATACCAATCAATATTCATACTCATATACAACATCAATATCTACATGCCAATAGCACAACGAAATCCGTCCATGCAAGACAATCCATACGATAGGAAGGCGTCACCAACGATACAATCCACGATCTAACACAAGTAACCGTAGCCGTTTCGTACTAATTTTACCATGGGAACTCAATACTAACCCTAACCCTAGCACCTCCACACGGCCAAACCAAGGGCAAAAAAACAGATCCAAGTGGATAGGATGGAGGAGTTACCTTCCTGGAGCAAAATCCACGGATCCCCCCTTGATTTGGTGGACAAACGGTCCGATCTAAAGGGGGGGCGGCGCGGTCGCCATGGGCGCGGTCGCCCTCAGCTTCGGTCTGGAGAAAGAAAGAAAGGGAGGAGGAAGTATGAGAGGGGCGCGTGGCGGTTTAGTCGCGCCAAACACATTGGAGCGACTAATAGCTCAGTCGCTCCAAAGCATGTGGCGCGACTAAATCCACCACGTCACCTTCCGAGCGCCCACGCTGGCGGCCGAGTGCCAGCGTGGATGGTTAGTCGCGCCACATGCTTTGGAGCGACTGAAGTATTAGTCGCTCCAATTTGTTAGCCGCGACCAAAAGGGCTACTTCTTGGAAATTTAGTTTGGGACAGGTTATTATTAAAATATTAGATTAAAAAGGATTAAAATAAAAAAAAAATTTCCGCGGCCGTCGACACCGCCGGCCCCGCTCCAGCCGTGGCCGGCCGCTGTTGCAGGACGTCAACTGCTTGCGACTTGCGTTGAAGTGAGAACACCCATTGGCGTCTGGCGATCGTCCACTGCCAGTGACGCGCAGGCATGCCTGGCAAAATTGACTCCGAACGCTGTGCGCAAGCGCGCTCATGATGGGTGTCGTGTCGTCGATATCTGGGGGGTTCAGGCCGGAGCGCGACCTTTCAAGCGGAGGGTCGAGGTGCACGCATGCCATTGTTGGATTTGGATGATCGTTTTCACGGCGGCGAGAAGATAGAAATGGCATTCAGGAACATACCAGCGGCTTCCGTTTCACAGCTTTAATTTGCAGCAAAATGTTTCGAGAAAACCATAGATTCGTAACATCTGATGACGTTGATGATTGTACTGTAGTCAATGGCGTAGCCAGGATTTTAGCATAGAGGGGGCCATGTAAACAACATGGTGCATGATTGGAGTTTAAATTTAATTGAATGGACTATATACATTTTATTGATGTACAGACAGAGAAATAAGCAATCATAATTCAATCAATCACTAATTTGTATGCTTATCTACTAGAAATACACTAGTACTAACATACATACTACATGTGTTTTTCAAATCTGTGAACGGCTTTTCCGATTGGTGAGATAGTATTTGCTACTGTATCTGTATCTCCAGTACGTCTCCAATGGCCGCATGGCTAGCAAGGAAGAAGAGGGTAGCGTCTAGAGGTGCGTAGCACATGCTGTTTCTGTTTGTAGGAAGCTACTTACCTTACCTGAGATCAATGTGTACGTGTTCTGGAACTCTGGTGCAACTTGAGCTATGACACCTATACGTGGGTTAGATACTTGTCATTTCACAGGCCATACGTTGCACGCAAGGATTGCACATTATTACTTCATTTGAAGTGGAACAGTTACATTTGTGGCGGACGAGCAGCAATGCGTTATTTTCCTGCTTGGTCTGCGCATGATGCATCCCTGCACTGCATGATTCTTCAGCTATCGATCGGACGTGTCGCGGCCATCACCACAAGATCCAAGCAATAAGCATCATTTATGCACACCTCCTATCAAAAATAAGTTCTGAAAGTATGGCGAGCCATTGATTCAGGAACGAATTTCTTTATTTCGTCACTTGACACGCATGCATGAATGTCGAAAAAAACCGCCTGACCTGACTGAAACTTTAATCCTGAAAAGCGAAAGATATGGAACGAATTAAGCAGAACAAATAGCTAATAGTCTCCAAATGCAAATCCAGGATCATGCCTGCTCTAAAGCCCTGAATAAAACTGGTTTCAGAATTCAGATGGCTGCCCACTTCTCTAAGGTGTCTGTTCTAAGAAACGCATTCTTCTAGGCCAATGCTGCGGCCGGCCTGTTAGAAGAGCAGACAGGAAACCACGGTAGTAGTGTTAATCTTTGACCGATCACGCCCCATCAATCAAACCAGATAAACCGAGAGCAAGCAAGCTAAAGTATAGATTGATCAAGATCACTCTGGGACCCCAACTTGGCTAATAGTAACTCCTTTCTCCGGAAAGCTCAGTGCACAGTACCTGAGATTTAGACGCGGCACGGCCGGCTGTGAAATTATCCCGAGTCCCGTCGTCTATTGTATGCCGCCAGTCCAAACGCTTGATCGACGTAATCTAGCTCGAAGTGACGCACACTGCACATCCGTGTAGCTAGCGCGATGGCCAACGACACGTACACAATAACTTGGATTTTTGCGCCTGCGCGCCGCCCCTGCGCCACCGGCGATGGTGCCCCGCCGGCCGATGTCGCTGTCGCGGAGATCCGCTCGGTCGCACGCCGCTATAGCTTTGAGGCTGCTCTAGAACCGGCCGCCGGCCGTGGGTCGCCTCTCGAAAATTTATTGCGGGAAGACAAGGCGGCCTCCCGGCCACACGCTTACACTCCTCGCGGCGTGCGCGTGCCGCCGGTGGACGACGTCACGACGCCGTGATCGCCATGGCACGCGTCTCGGATCACCCAAACCCAGCCGTCCCCGCGCGCGGGCACATGAACGACCGCGACAACACCAGAAGCCGTCACGTCAGCCGCGGCACCCCCGCATGGCCACGCTGACGCGCGCGCGCCGGTCACCACCTGATCGGCCGATCGATCCGGCCGCCTGGGTCCCCCCGCGCCTGGAGCGACGATATCCACGGCGCAACTTGCAGCCGCGTGCGTCCACCGACCGTGCCGCGGGAGATCGCGTCAGCACGCGCCGCGGCGGCGGCGCTCTGGCCCATGTCGGTGCCTGGAGGACCGCCGGCGGGGCCTCCCCGTCGCCGTCCCCGAGCTCTCCGCTAGCTAGGCGCCGGCCGTCCCCCGGTCGCGCGCGGCGCTATTGGCCACGCATATGGCTCCGAAATAGCCCTTTTCGCAGGACTTGCGCTCGCCAGGTTATGACAATGCGCTGCGACTGTGCAACTTGACAATGGCGTCAACGTGATGGGGATTGATCATGTTCAGGATCAAGGATCGGGATCCATCCGGCACCGACCTCTTTGCAAGTTGGTACGGATTCGTCTGTGCGTTCTTGTCGACACGCACGGATAGGGAAGATTATTCCGCTGCAGGCAGCCAGGCACAAACCGACGCTGTTATTAGGTCTTCAAGAAGACAAGAACGACGCATTGTAGTCCATTCGGGCAAAAGTACATTAAAATTCGGGCAAAAGTACTCCAACAAAGAGAAGGTGAAGCGCGCCAAAGCATAAATTAAAATTTCAGTAGATCTTAGCTAGGAACAACATCACCTGTTCTATACTTCTATGCTTTGTGTATTCTAGCTGCTAAAATGGATAATGATCGAGATGTGTAATTTTAGATTAGTTTCGTTAGTCCATATACGTGGGCTCTTGCAAGAGGCTGATTTCAAGAGATGTAAGTATTATAAATTTATTTTTTTTCCCTCATGGCTAAAAATCAAAATTATTTACCTTGTTCTCTCATTTGATGAATATTTTTGCACAATATTCAAATAGACATCTATTGTATCCTAATTTGGTTGTGATGGACTTTAGTCTGAACACTTAGTTTGAACTATATGTTTAATAAGGAAATATCATCTCCTCTACCATACATGTATATCTTAACTTAGTATTTTCCAAAAATAAAAATAGAACGAATTAAGTAATTTAGAATCTTACATTGGTGTAATTTGGATATTTATATAATGATATTTGTATTTAATTTCCATACAAATTTAGGAGTTACTATGTATTATTTTAATAGTGACAAGTGTGAGTAATTCATATACAAATTTAAGAGGCCACTTTGGATGATTTTATATAGTGGCTTAGGTGGGGTTTTTTTAATGAAAATTAGGAAAATGATTTATATTATTTTTCATAATGGCTGAGGTGGCTAATTTTGATATAGATTTAGTGGATTACGTTAGAGTACTTTAATAATGGAAATGTGGTAATTTTTAGAAAATATAGTGGATCTGGTGGCTATGATGACTCAATCGGTTCATGGTTTGATGTTTGAGCTTCTTGTGACAATTTATCTATTTTTCTAGTATGTCTCATGGGGATTAACATAGAGTCTTTGAAATGAGCCTCCAACTAGTAATAGGAAGATTAATTTTTGTGGTGATCTCTCTCTCGCTGGATTAACTTTTAGGTCTTACTAGGATTTTATTATAGATCTTCTTTCTTCCGTTATATTACGTGCTTATTATGGTTTATTTCTCAATTTTGTACTTTGTACAACTTGGCTTTGGTGAATTTCAACAAAAACAATATGCATATATATGCAGCCTTGTGGCTTATAATAACCTTGTGACCCAAATAAATCCACGCTTCTATGCTTAAATACAAATAAGTATGCCAATTACCATATATTCAAAATAAGTGTGTCATGGGAGATGTTAAAGTCCAAGATGAGGTTTAGATGTCGATGCTTAGTGTTTTAATTCTTGAATCTCTACTGCCTAACATATATAAATCCTTAAGCATATATGTGGATACCAATGTAGCTTTCGGCCAAGAGTATCCTAAGGTATTTAATCCATGAGAAATGAGAATTGTGATACTATGAAGAATTTCTTCTTCTAGAGAGACGACAAAGAGAATATTTCTACAATACTAGAACTTACTCTCTCTGTGACACCCTCAAAATTAAATAGAATTAATTTAGGATTATTTAAATAAATACTCGACTCATTAGAATAATTATAGTCTTAAAAAGGAATAAAACTATAAATAACTATGGGAAAATAAAGGGATGTCCCACAACTTGAATGCTAAAATAAGCCTTCAAAACCCTAGATTAAAACTAGAAAAGGTTTAATTCAAATTCGAATGAAATTTCCTTTCAAAAACTCTTTTAATTAAAAAGAAAAGTGTTTAAATGCTAAATGGGCCGGAATCCTAATTTCAGCCCAACCCCTCTTTCAACCCATCGTCGAAGTCCATTAAACCACCTCAAACTCTCCTCTCTAGTCACCTTCACCCCTTTCTCCATCAGCCCGGCCCACGCGCCTTCGCTTCGCCCGCGGCCCATCTCCTCCCCACGGCCCAGCTGCTCCCATGGCCCGTCCCTCCCCCCACCCCACCAGGGTGACGTCGACTGACATCACCATCCCCTTCCTCCCTCTCTCGCTCCTCCCTCCGCGCGCCGACCCAACGGACCGCCACCGCCCGATCCTCAACCGCCGGCCAGGATGAGTTCCAAGGGGGCGTGTGCGACGCGTGTCGCCACCCCTGGCTCCCACCGCGCCCGAACAACGACGCCGACCACCCCAAACCCCGTCCCGACCAAGGTCCCTGCCGCCGGCGCTCAACATCTCCGCTGCTGCCGCGCGTCCCGCCCCGCCGGCCGCTCCCATCTCCCCGCGGTACGTGGCCGCATCCCGCGTGGCCGCTCCGCCTATAAAAGGCACCCCCAGGCCTCTCCTCTGGGTCACCAAGCTCAAACCGAGCCCCTCCTCTCCCCGAGCACGGCCACGCTACTCCACCGCCCCACCGCCCTCCCACTGAGCACCAACATGCTCGCCGCGGTCTCCACTCTCGCCTGGCACAAATCGCAGGGCCGGCGGCGAGCTATAACGCCATCCAAGCACTGCTCCGGCGAGTCCTACGGCGGCGCCTCTCGGCCCCCGGCGAAGCGGCACGCCGCCGTCCTCCGCCGTCGCCCCGCCGTTTGCCCTCTCCCTGTCCTCAACCTGACAGGCGGGCCCGGGTGCCGACGCCGTCGCCTCCCCGTCACCCCCTCCGCCCCAGCTACTCCCTGCGCCCGGTCTACGTGAGCCGTAGACTCTGCGGCCGCCTCGGTCCACTGCCAGCCCACGGCGCGGCAGCCGCACCGGCGGAGTGGACGCGGTCCACTGGACCGTCGGCCCAGCGGCCGTGGTCCATCGCGTCCACGGTTCCGGCCCACGGAACAGTGCCGAGGCTGGACCCCACCCCGCCTCGTTCCTAGCTAAATGCTAGGTACACCCCGGTAAGTGTACACGCAAGTGTATTTAGAACCCTTCCTCACTTTGAAAAATTCCCCAAAAATACTAGGAATATTTCTAAGCCTATTAGTGCCATCCAATCCTTTTTAGCAAGTCATTAGAGCCCAAATCCAAATAAGCTAGTTTCTAACCAATAGAAAGCCTTCCTCAGTGTACCCATGAAATTCCCCATTTCATGTCTTAGCCCCGTAAATCCCCAGAGAATTCCCATAAATACTAGGGATTATTCTAAACATTTCCATATGCTTAGTTCCCTAATATTTATATCCTAAGCTAGCCCTGCCATCAAACCACCCAAAACCCCGTCGTTATGCCACCCGTATAAGCCCTAACCCCGTCTAAAACCCCGTCACCGTACCATCCGTCAGTAAACCTCTAGGTATAAATCCTAGCCGTCTTGCTGCCCAGAATAGTATAAGGACTTTCTAGGAATCCATATTCGGAAATTATTCCTTAGAAATCTATATAATTCCTGAAATACCGATAATCGCCATTCCAGCCATCTTTCAGGGAATTATTTAATAATTCTCTTCAAAATCCCCATCCCTTAATCCATTAATTATTTATATAATTAATGGGTTATTAGCCAAATCTCTAGCCTTTAACCCTTAGGGAAATCCACCAAACCCCGCCTTCTTTCCATTCTTCTTTTCCCTTTTATGAATTGATTGGTGTACTGTTATACTGATTGTTATTCTCCTGTGTTTTATCGATAGCATGACCGGGTCCTGACGAGACGCTGAAGCTCCAGAAGGCCTGAAGCCCAGCCCGGTCAACATATGATATACGCCGCGTAAGGACGCCTAAGGACCGACAATGAAGGCACTTCAATAATATCACATACTAAACTTTACCGTTCTTGCAGCTTAAGCTATGAGGGGGCATCATGTGAGTGGATGCCCGGCCCCACTGTAGCTATAGAATGCTTTAAGATTGAGAGTGGAAGGATAGCCTCGCTAGGGGATCCTAAGAGCCACTCTGATCCAGCTAAGGACCGGTTCATGAGAGAGTCTTTCCAATGCCCCGTACAACCACGCATGCCAAAAAGGTATGGCCTTCGAGAATACCTATTTATGTGAGGGCTTGACTCACACCCCACTAGCTAGCACTAATAAACTGTCCCAGGGGCCACGGCGGGCAACGGGTATGCTGGAGACAGCCCCAGACAGAGGGCTGGGACTGGTCGGCACGGGTCGCATGTGACAGGGCTGGTAGGGCCCATGGGCGATACATGCCCGCTTATTATGATGCATCCATACCCGGGTTGATGTCCTTTTGTGGACGAATATGCGATCCCTGTTTAGGCCCCAGCAGCACCCGTGGACAGAGCTAGTGATTGGCTGTCTAGCGTTAGACGCCATAATAATTGGCTGGCTAGCAATAGACGCCAGTGGGCACGAATCTCGTAGAGCAGTACCTGCCTTGACGAAGGTAGGGACTGACCGGATGCGTGGTAGATAAGTACAACCTCTGCAGAGTGTAATATCTATCTGGATAGCCGCAGCCCTCGGCATAGAGCTGATATGGTCAAAGCCCCCACTGATTAGATTTACTGTTATTGCATGGGGAACCCGGACGGCAGGAGCGCCGATGACTGGGTTCTGGATATAGTGTCGGGACTGGCAGGGAGGAAATGCCCCTCCAGGCCCGACATTTATATTCTTTTAATTTAATTAATTATATTATTGAATTTGTGGGATTTGCTGGGTATTCAATTCTGAATACTAACTCTTACTTTCATTGTCGTACAGGTTTAGGTTTCCAGGGCGATATGGTGCTGCCACCCACCCCAGTGGCGAACGAGTGCCCGCCGCTCTCCGCTAGTTAAATCGATGTAAATTTTTAACTTATACGTTATTTACTGCTTCTGACACTAATCTGTGTCGAAATCCGTATCAGCGTACTGATCCAGGGACTGATACGGGTGATCGAGGGACGTCCTGGCCAAGGGGTCCCCACACTCTCCATCCCAAATTATAGGTCATGTTGACTTTTCTATGTTCATACATTTTGCTATGCATCTGAACATACATTATATCAAAATACATAGTAAAGATTACAAATTTAGAAAAAACAAAATGATCTATAATTTGGACAGATGGAGTAGATAACTATTAAGATTATTGTTAATGTATGCATAATAGGTCTAATATTGGTCTAAGTGATAAGCGGTCACTACAACTTAAACACTGCTAACTAGTAGTATCATTGATAATAAATAAAAGATAGGGCTAGCACCGCCTACTACCTACGCTAGGTCTTAGGTACTAGTTGCAAACCTAGATAATTTGAAGTACCACCATGTCTACGCTCAAAATTGTTGCTCTAACTCTCACGTGACGAAAACAAATCAACCATAATTAACCAGAGTAATTTATCATGCTTTATTTATTTAAATAAAGTCTTCAGGTCACCAATCCATAGGATGGGTCTCTACTCTCATTGGAGTACCCAAGGCATAATTAGAAGAAGATCCCATATCTTCACCTCCATTTCAATACTTATATCTCTCACCCTCACTCCTTAAAAAAACCGACCAAGGGACAAGCGTCCCTTGAAATTTTTATTAGGCGAGTGGTGAGCTCGAACCCGGGTGGGCGAGACCACCCTGCGTCGGGCTAGCCACCCCACCCGCGAGAGCTTGGCTCTCACCCTCACTCCTTCTAAAATATTTTATTTGAAGAGGATGTTTTGCTTCTATTCTTTTTCTTCATCGTGTTTGATAATGGCATGGTGTTGCTCCTTATATAAGGGTGGAGAAGCAGTAGAGAGGGAGAGGGCACATATGAAGGTTGGCTAAAGTGGACTGGGAGCGCATCGACCACCCCTTTGGGTCAGGCTGTCTATGTTGGTATTAAGGAAGTCAGGTGAACATAAATCAATTTTAGAGGTGGGTAACTCCAAATGGGTCCGGCCAGGCTGTGAGGCTGTACTAGTTGGTCCCACAGTTTCTTTTTGGCCTTTTTAGTTCAAATTTTTTGAAAAACAATTGAAATACAAACTCATAGGACTTTATTAGTAACACGTTTTTTAAGAAAAACTTTATTAGTAACACGTGAAAACATGAAAAACACTTCTTATGACTTAGCTCATCTCGGGCAAAGCGAAAGTAGAGATGTAATAGAGTGGCCAAAGCTCTAATCTTCCAATTACCTGCTGCATAAATGAAGACACGTAAAAATGTTCAGAAAAAAAACTAAATTACTTCCCTCAAGTATAGACAAAGTCTCCGAAAATGCAAAAAACCGTCTCCGTTAATCATCGATTAACAGAGACCCGAGCTTAGAGACGGTTGCCAAAACCGCCTCCGTTAATGCAAAAAAACCGTCTCCGAAAATGTTTTTTTGTAGTAGTGTTATAGACTACAAAGTTATTCAGACTTTGACTATACTTGAGCAGAGTGATTTGGACTTTTCCAAAATATTTCTTCTATGTGCCCCATACTTGTAGGAGTTTTCGTGGCTAACACCTTACGTTTTGCAATTGAAAGATGGAATGGCTTAGATGAAGAATCACCTCACCTTTCACCAGTTTGGAAGCACTCAGTGTTTTTTAACATGATGTTGCTTTTTTTCTGAAAATATTTTTCCATGTTGCAAGATCTCCTCGTATGGCACTCTCAATCATATCAATCAAGAATGTGGAAGTGTGTTTTATCACCATGGCTGATTACTCAACATTGCCCCATATTCTACTGGCTTATCCAGAGCTCGGTGATGTAAGGATGAAGATGGGTAACCTATCACCAGCAATAGACATTTTAAAGCTTCCATTATCTTTCAATCATGGGTGATGTTGGCAGCTTCGTTCGTGTGTGTAACCGTACTAGAATCCATGCGTCTGATTCCTCCATAGAAGATGCAGCCGTAACCCTTTTTTTCCCTCTATCTAAAAACCCAGACCTTTAATTTTAAGCTGCGGTTGTGCCGAACTGTAGTCTAAAAAGCCTCCAGTATCCCTTATCTCTTCTGAATAGCTCATAGAGTCCTAATAAGTATCTTCATCTCTCAAAGGGCCCTTACAAGACGACACTCTCGCAAGCTGTACTGTACAGCGACGCACACGACTGGCCATGGTTCGTACACGACCGTGCGTGCCCCCTTGTGTATGTGGAGCCGCCGCGGCGACCACATCCACATCATATCCATCCTTCCATTACACGATCCACGATTCTGCATCGCCCAAAAAATAGATGCGTGCATCCCCTGCTTCCACGCTGCACACACACACACATATACTTGTGATACAGATTACAGTCTTACAGATACCCTATCCATCTCGCTCTTTTCGCCGGGTTCAATCGATATGACACAGTGTCGTCGGGCCGGGCGACCACGCTGATATTTGTGCGCTTGGCATTTCCATTCCATATACGGACATGTCCAGCTTTCGCGGGACTCTCAAAAGCTCACCAAAAGTAGAAAACACACGCGCTAGGGGGCAGATAGGCTCGTGTGGATGGATAGAGAGATATGGAGGGAATAAAAATCCGGCGAGAGACTTTTGGAGAACCGGCCGTGTGGCCGGGCGCAGAGACGTGGCCCGGTTTGGGACCGAGGCGCCGAACGGCACCATGGCTATGTGCCGCGCCTCTGCACGCTGCACTGCACGTCCTAGTCGCCGGGGCCTGCGGTGGCCGGCTCCCGTTGGCGGCCTCCCGAGAAGCTGGAATTCGTGCCCGCCCGGCCGGTGCTGCCGGCCGGATATTAACGCGCGCTAGAGCTCTACCATCGGTGCGTCGCAAGAGTGACGCGACGTGAGAATCGAATATGCTCGCGGCCGGATTGTGTGGATCCCGCATGCTCGATCGACCCGGCGACGAGCAAGTGGCCGCGGCGCCCCACTCTGGAGGAGAAATGCGTTTCCGAGCTAGGCTATATCAGCTTGGCTGAAAGACCAATAAGTAATAACAAGACGGGCATGTCCTTCATGAAAACAGCAGTACAATACAATGGAGTGGACATAGCAGTGCTGTCAGTCCCTCCTAGCTAGCTTTCACGATCTCTGGCAAGACATCGGTGCCGCGCGCTACGTGCCAATGCGCACCACCACGAATCACGAAAATGCGCGATCGGTGATGGCGAACCAGCATTTGCAGATCCCCGGATGAAGCGACCAACCTTGAGCAAGCAGGGTTTTAGTATTCGTCATGTCACACCGGCCCGCGCCTGGACAACGATACTCATCTCCGAAGTGGCATATCCATGTCTGAATTTGACAGCCGAAAAAAAAGCGACGAAACAAAGGACGCAAACGAGATGGAGCGAAGAAGATGAGGAGGAGAAAGATTACGGCAGATCAGCAGATAACTACAGTGCCTATCGAATCCAACAAAGGCCGGGACACCAATGATCGGACCCCGAAAGGGACACTGTTCTGATCGGCCGAATCGTCGTCCGTCCAGTCGCCGCCGTTGTTGGCCGGCCGGAGGTGCAGCGTTTTCTAGAGATCATCTGCGTGGCCCGCTCGTACGGCTCAGCTCGCTAGCTCTCGCCAAGTTTTCCTCTGTCTTCGTCTCGGCATCTCTCCTTTTCGTCCTCGGAGAGCCTCGTGGTTCTCCACGGCCTAGAAAAGATTCACCCCTAGAGAGCTAGCTACCGCTCGGAATGGGAGCTCGTCGTCGTCCTGTCGCTCATCAAGGTCACCTCTAGTCCTCTACTGTCTCATAGCATTGCATCGTAAGCTTGTGACTAGAACATTGCTGCCAAGTGCCGGCGTGTTCGCGGGGACAAATGGAGCCCTGCGATCGGGAGCTGCACTGGCGTACCACACGTAGCGGGCGCCCTGGCCCCTCGCTCGTCGAGGGCGATCTGCCTTTGAATGGTTGGAACTCCGGCCCGGCCGCGATCCCCGGCGTACGTGGCCGGAGTCGCCATCACGAGGAATCCCGAGGCGCGCGCGGAGATCCGGCGTGCGCCTGCCTGACAGGGATCTTCACCGCCGCGCCGTGGCGCCCCGTGTGCCGGCTGCCGAGCGGCAGGTGGGTGTTTCGCTTTGATGCGCGGTAGTAGTTCGGTACGGTGGTGTGGCGCAACAGAAGTGGTGGCGACAGGCTGCTTTCCACCACGAGCTGATGGCACGGCCGTGAGGGCATGTGATCGAGTGATAGATTGATCGCAAAAGTCCTCGGGTTGGCACGGAAAATGTCATGGCCATAGCTTTCAGTGTGCGGTGAAGTTGTTGTTGGGTAAGTTAGAATCAGTTTTTGGAACGGGCTGATGTCGTGTGTAACGGCGGCCAAGTGGTTGGTTCAAAAGAAAGGGTGGAGCCTGCACTGCCTAACAAATAACAATAAGGAGACACCAACCACACCAGGCAAAAAACCCAGAAAGTAGAACTAATCGGTTAGCTCAGGATTGTGAGCGGAGAAGAAAAGAGCAATTGTGTACCAGCCATAAACTCTTGTTGTAGTCTTTTACAGGGCCGTCTTAGAGGGGGGGTCAGCCGGTGCGATGGCCAGGGGCCCATCAGGCTGAGGGCCCATGAATCTACCAAGTATGTATAATACAGTATACCTTGCACGATATACCATGTATGTATATTTTAGATACAAATGATCTTTAAAGTGTTCTTGAAGATTTTGCACCAAGAAATGCCCAAAAACACCATTTTAAAAAGCACTAAAGCACTATACATTTATTTGAGATAACCATCATAGTTATTTTGCCCCTTTTTATCTTCTTTGATGCATTGTTACTTTTCCGAGAAGAATTAAATATATACTATGTATGCTACAAGTTATCTCTTATTAATACTATTATATACTGTAATTGTTTTATTAAAATATTAGATTGTCAGGCCCTTGGTGTCTTACTTAGCCCAAGGGCCCATAAAATTCGTGGGACGGGGCTGGTCTTTTAGGCATATTAGTGAAGGCCACCTGAAGGGACAGGTATATATGTTAGGCATAGTCACACAGAAAGACTTTTTTTCCTACCACCAGCAACAAGAAAACACACTGGTAGAGGATCATGGACGTTACCACGGCCTGCGCGATATATGGAAGCATAGTTGTTGGTGCAGCCCAATCTAACATCACGTAAACTTTTGTTTCCTTGTCGTCTCGATCAATATAGCCGCAATAGTAGCGACAGTTTGTTCATTAAAAAAACAGTAGCAACAGTTGCACCGTTTTTACTTGTCTAAGGCTGGGGCTCCGTAGTAACATTGATGTGCTACCAGCGCGATTAGAATTTTTGGAGTGATGCAATCGGCACGCATGCTAATATAGCTGCCATATTGCAAATCATTAGTATTATTCGAATTTGTAACTAATGCTACTCTCTCAGTGCATTTTACGTATTAGGTATTATATCCAACACGTGATGCCTCTAAAATAGCATTAAGTAGATGTGTCAAGACAGTATATCGTTGTCCCCAAAGCCAATCAAGACATTTAACTGTTTTGTATTTGTGTATGTAAGAATGGACTAAAAAGCGTGAGCACGTACAGTTTTCTAATCTTAGATATGGAGCCTCAACTGTATCTCAAAAAATACAGTTTTTTGCTCTCCTTAGTTACTTTAGACTCTATGCCATGTCAAAAAGAAAAAAATCATGACACTTATTTAAGGCCTGTTTGTCACATCTGGAGCTCTGGGGTCTAGTTACACCTGTATTTTGTAGAGTAAATTTAAGCTGTTTAAATATTAATATTTTGCCTAAACTATGGGCAAGATGGTTCATCCAAATGTTGTTGATGTACCTCAGCTCCAGAGATTAAGGGTTTCTTAGAGCTAAAAATGAAAACAATTAACTTAATATGCATGATGCAAGCACCGTGAGTAGCATAATCTCTTGTGGATCAATGTCCGTGGAGCTAACATATAATCTAATCTGAAATTTACGCGCCGCTTTTAATGGCACATCACCAACAGGAGGGGGGCGTTGTCTGGTTCACTCAGACTATGGACAAGAAATTGGCTCAGATAAATTTAATAGAAACCAAAGCCCAATTCTATTAGGCCTAGACCCGTCAAACGAGCCCACTAAGCAGCAGTATAGCGACAACAAACAATCGGACCAGCAAAAGTTAAGGTGGTCCGTTACACACACACCTCACCAAGATGGGCCTGATCAGTGATGTTCTGCCATTTGCAGCCCAATGGAAGCAGTAAACTCGAAAGATAACGTTTATCCTGGTCCAGCTCGGCATACTCTACCTATATGACCTACTCGTAGTCGATCAGAGAGCCGCAGAGCTTATCCGGCCCCGCCCAACATCGGGATACTCCCTCCGTCCCACGATATAAGCATTTGTTGACTTTCAGGCATCACGTTTGACCATCCGTCTTATTCAAAAAATTTATAAAAATATAAAAACAAATAAATCATACTTGAAGTATACCTAATGATAAAACAAGTCATAATAAAATAAATAACATATTTACAAAATTTTTGAATAAGACGGATGGTCAAACGTGATGCACGAGAGTCAAAAAATGCTTATATTGTGGGACGGAGGGAGTAGCACTGGCGGCTAGGTCAGCTAAAGCATGGCGAAGGCCGGCCACGGCCGGCCAGCAGGGACGAAGCCAGGAAAAAATTAGGAAAGGCTCAACAAAAGTATTAGTTGGGCTTTGGATTTCTATTTTGTTGGATTGCTGGTCCAATAAACTTTAGCCCCTTTTAACGTACACATTTTTAAAAAAATTAGACGAAAAATTAATAGGGTTTTCTTTGACACCGTAGGAATAGGGCCTGTCCCACCGCTGGCTTCATGCCTGCCGGCCAGGTACCACCGTACCAGCTGCCGGCCGGGCGCGGCGGAGACCACAACCACTCAGCCGTCTAGCGGTTCCGCAACGTGTCTACGCCCGCGCCCTTCTTGATCAGAGCGCAGAGCGCGAATGAGAGGCGATGACGCACGGCGACATGGCGTTGGCACTCGTGTAGTAGCTGCCCGCTGCATTTTCATGCTGTGTTAACACTTAACACAGGCACACGCTTCGATACGTAGATGTGTGACAGTGAGTGGATGACTCAACGGAGATGGAGGCATGGAGCAGCGAGGGGCTGGGCATACTCTTCTCTCCCAGATCACGTACTGGACCAGGGAGAGAAGACGACGACTGTGGGCTTCTTCGAGGAGGAGGACGAAGGCGCTGCCTTATCTATCTGTATGATCGATCTATCCGGAACACACGCGAGGGACAACGGGAGCACCGCGGCCGTCTCTATATAAGCTTGCCCGTACGTGGCTACTACTTAGTATTAGCTCGACGTGCGAAGTTTGTAGCGCTCGCTATATATGATCACAAGGATCCGCACAAGTAGTAGTGTACGTGTACGCACGCACGCAGGACTAGATAGTACAGTACAGTATGGGGAAACAACTGGTCAGAATGTCTGGACTCCTCGTGGTGTTCCTCAGCCTCACGTCCGATGTGCACGCCGAGACGACACTGATCCTATTCCAGGTGTTTAATTTACACGA
Organism: Urochloa ruziziensis; assembly: GCA_015476505.1. NCBI lineage: Eukaryota > Viridiplantae > Streptophyta > Magnoliopsida > Poales > Poaceae > Urochloa > Urochloa ruziziensis. The sequence continues at coordinate 53,150,994 of CM027119.1, read as the reverse complement.
AGCATTTTGCCCACAAACATCCATGAGTTTCTTTATTGTACAAATATTTAGTTGTGCATGTACTACTGTGCTACTAGCTAATAACACTCCAGTTAATCATGCACTGTTTTTTCATTTGGTTTTGCGCAAGCGTGCAGGGGTTCAACTGGGAATCGTGGAATAAGCAGGGCGGCTGGTACAACATGCTCAAGGGCCAGGTCGCCGACATAGCCAGCGCCGGCGTCACTCACGTCTGGCTCCCCCCGCCCTCGCTACAAGAGGAAAGGGTAGGTTTGTAAGGCAGGTTTAGTATCGGTTTTGCAACCGGTACTAAACTTTCGAGACTAAAATGTCACGTCATTCAGTAACTAAACTATACACTTTAGTATCGGCTGGTGTTACCAGCCGGTACTAAAGTTTTTGGACGCTGGTCTCTTTTTCTCTCTCCTCTCTCCTCTTTTTCTCTCTCCTCTCTCTCCTCTCCGATCTTCCCTGTTCTCTCCATTCTCAGAAACACACTCTGTTCTTGAAGCCAAGGACACAAAAAGAATATGTAATCATACAAGATTACAAAGATTACAAAGCCCTAAAATCTTCACTTATAGACCACCAATACAAGATTACAAAGATCCAATCTTACAAGAAAAATTATACAAGAGGAATATGCAAATTACAAAGATCATTCACAAACAAAATTTATACTTCAAGAGAGAACTTTGACCTCCACGCTAGGCAAGGATGCGTCGGCCTCCTGGGAGCGCCCTCCCGCGCGCCCGCGCCGCCGGCTCCCGTGCGGCCGCGCCGCCACGGCTGCCGGTTCCCGCGCGCCCGCGCCGCCGGCTCTCTGCACGCCACGGCCGCCGGCTCGCGCGCCGCCCTGGCCGCCGGCTCCCGCGCGCCCGGCCCCACGCCTCCGCAGCCTGCGGCTTCTGCTCCCGCGCGCGCCCGCATCGCCGCCGGGGCCGAGGCCCGAGCAGCCGCCGTGCATCTCTATCTGCAGAGGGAGGGAGAGAGAGAGCAAGTTAGATAAGGAAGAAGAATGAGAAGGAGATAAGATTAGAAGAGGAAAAGAGAAGGAGATAAAGGAGGAGGCCGACTACTGCTGGGGCTTGGGAGAGAGTCGGGTATTTTTTTTTTGGCTGTGAAGATTGGTACCGGGCTAGGGCTAGAACCGGTACTAAATTGCTTCGGGGTAATTTAGTACCGGCTGTAAACACCAGCCGGTATTAAAAGGTGAGCAGGTTGTTACTTTTTGGTGTTCGAGGAGTCATTTAGTACCGGTTGGTATCTTAACCGGTACTTAAAGTGCTTTCCGGGGCACTGTGTTTACGAACCGGTACTAAATTCGTCCTTTAGTATCGGTGATAACACAACCGGGACTGACGTACCAGGACTGTCGTTGTCGTTTTTCTAGTAGCACTCCGTCTCACCTCAGGGCTACATGCATCGCCGGCTGTACGACCTGAACGCGTCCAAGTACGGCACCAGAGCGGAGCTCTTCCACACCAGGGGCATCAAATGCGTCGCCGACATCGTCATCAACCACCGCGCTCCGCTGATTACAAGGACCGTCGCGGCGTCTACTGCATCTTCGAGGGTGGTGGCCCCGCAAGGCGTTTGGATTGGGGTCCTAATATGATCTGCCGCGACGATACGAAATACTCTGACGGCACGGGCCACTTGGACACTGGTGCCGACTTCGCCGCGTCGCCCGACATCGACCACCTCAATCCACGCGTTCAGCGGGAGCTCTCCGACTGGCTCAACTGGCTAGCTCCGGACGGACGTCGGGTTCGACGGCTGGCGCCTCCATTTCGCCAAGGGCTACTCGCCGGCCGTCGCGAAGATGTACGTCCGGAACACGAGGCCGAGCTTTGTGGTCGCGGAGATATGGGACTCCTTGAGCTACGACGGCGATGGGAAGCCGACGACCTGCCAAGACGACAAGCGGCAGGAGTTGGTGAATTGGGTGAGGCAGGTAGGCGACCCGGCCATGACGTTCGACTTCCCCCACGAAGGGAGTCTTGCAGGCTGCAGCTAGCCCTGCTTATCAGTTTGGGCTTATCGGTTATAATGGGTTGGTGTTTGTTTTGGGCTTGTCTAAATTGGTTTCTAATGGGCTGGCTCATCAAACGATCCGGTTCAAGTTGGGCTTTAGTAGTAAGCACGGTGGTGGGCGTTTGGGGTTGCTGTATTGCTTTGAATCATAGGGCCATTCAGCCTTTGGGCTATAAATCCACATGTACCCTCTCGCTTCCATTGCCGCCAACGAGAGCCGAGCCTGGCCTCCTCTTCCCTTCCGTCGCCACCACACCATTGCTAATGCCTAATGGGTTGTTAATGGGTGGTATTTACTTTCCTGATGGGAATGGATAGGTGTGGCTACGGCTCGGATTGCAGCCCGATTAGCAGGCTTAGCTGCAGTACAGGGCGAGCTGTGGCGGATGCGGAACACGGCAAGGCGCCCGGGATGATCGGGTGGCTGCCTGAGAAGGCTGTCACGTTTGTGGACAACCACGACACGGGATCCACGCAGAAGATGTGGCCATTTTCGGCCGACAAAGGTTATGCAGGGCTATGCTTACATCCTCACACACCCAGGAATTCCTTGCATCGTAAGTCCCTAGCTTTGTTACACCTACAGTAATGCTTCCTGTTGTTGTATCGACTCATGTTGTATGCTGTTCAATTGGTCCCGTGTAGTTCTACGATCACGTGTTCGACTGGAACCTGAAGCGGGAGATCACCGCGCTGGCGGCGGTGCGGAGGCGCAACGGGATCAAAGCCGGGAGCAAGCTGCGGATCCTGGTGGCGGAGAGCGACCTGTACGTGGCGATGGTGGACGAGAGAGTCGTCGCCAAGATTGGGGCGCGGTACGACGTGGGCAGCGTGATCCCGCCGGGCTTCAAAGTTGCCGCCCACGGTGATAGCTACTGCGTCTGGGAGAAGAGCCGTAGGTAGTCTCCCAGTCCTAGGCCAGCTGCCGCCGCTCGAAACAAGTATTGTAGCTAGGATGTCAGGCCTAGTTATGCGCAAATGTTCGTTTCAGCTTTCAGTTTGTCAATAAAACGTGAAATGTTTCCTATCCTGTTGCGATCAAGTCATTGCAGCCTCAGACACATATATAGATATATAGATAGATGATTCTCACTGACTATTTCTCTTAACATGCAAGCTATCCACTTCATTTAAAAACTCACTACATCAGACGCCACATCATCATCCACTAGAATCGTCTATTTATGTCTTCCATCGATTTTATGTGACTAATAACATCTGTACGTGCAACTTATTAGTCTTTGTGAGTATCACGCTATAAAAATCATACAGTAGACATACACGGAGTATCAATCATTTAAGAGTCATTATCTCTCAACAAAATGAACATATTTTTATTATGTATAATGTCATTTGTAAAATAATGTTGTCGTGCAATCACCTTAGTATTTCTACTTTCAAATTAACTTAAAATTTTGTTTAAAAACTCCCGCAGCAACGCGCGGGGTATCACCTAGTATCCTAAATGAGGGGAAGCAGGCTGAGCGGATGCAATGATCGTAAAAAAAAGTAAAGGTGTTCGGTTGGTGGCATGATCGGAAATACAAGTGACCGTGCATATAAGACTTGCGAGTGGGTTCGAAGCAAATGCAATGCATCTACCGAACCTACATGAGCACGGATACGATCAATTTTAGTGTATCCACCGAGCCAAGATAAAGGCATATTTTTGCATCTGCTCAGGTACGCTACATCCGACCATGCGGGCAACCAAAACGTTCTTTTCTGCAAGTTTATATGGATCCACCCACGCAAGCAGAGCTAACGCGAGCAACCAAACACACATGGGTGCAGCCAGTAATGACTTACAGTAGTCAACAGAGTGGATTGTGAACAAAAAGCAGGGGGAAAAAACATTAAGGAACTAGAAGCACTTTTCTTTAATATCTGCTGGAACTACCCGAGACTGTTTGCGGGATAACTGTATAAAGAAGCTGAAAAACTAAAGAAAAGGAAACTCTTTATCTCTACCACTATTAAGAACGGGCTGTCATCGTCCAACCCGTGAGTCTGCCGGCAGAGCCACAGGGGAGCACCAACACTCCTCACCTCACACAGTCACGTCGCTGGAGACTGATTTAAAAAAATGGCCGCAACAGGAGCACCCCGCAGCCGATCCCGCTGGTGTTGGCGCCGAACCCACACCCCGTCGGCCGCTGCGCGCAGGAGCTCTCCTGCAACGACCTCGCTGGTGCCGGACACCGCTCCCGCGCGGCTCTGGCTGCTGCGCTCCCGCCGGGCTCCCGCCGTCGGTTGGCGTCGCTGCACGGCGAGGCCGCCGCCGCTGCTCACGCCAAGGCCTGCGCGAGGAGGCCGCTGCCTCGCCCGCCGCCGCGCGTCCTGCCGGCCGCTCCTCCGGGCCACGCGCTCGCTCGCGGAGCCTGCAGAGCCCCTGTCATTCGTGTTGCTGCTGCGGGGTCGCACGAGCCGCTGCGCGCCACCAGACCAAGGTAGGGGATGAGGGGACCCAACAGTGTCGTCCCGAGCAGCGCCCGCCACTGGGCTGGGGACGAGGAACCTTGGGGTTGCCAGAGCTCCACTGAACCGCTGGGCCCGCGCATCCAGAACGCCGCGCCCGTCCCCGAGAGCCAGGGTGTAGCCAAGCGTGGCGAGCTCCCCTGTATTGGATCAAAAGAATTTTATAGCTGCGATTCAGCGGAATTCATTTCTTTGAAAAAAGATTTCTCAAAAATGTTGTTTGAAAATGGAGGAAAGTTGAACAGCAAATCGATTTCATGGGAAATAAAATATGCGTCGGAACCAATATGTTTTTGGCGAAAGCTCCAGGCAACGAGCGGAGAAAAGGGGAGAGAATACTACTACATACTTAACTGCATCGCTATCGCGTCATGGTTCACCAACATAGCGGGAGCCGGGAGGCGGCTGACGGCGGGGGCGAATGCAGCAGCGAGGAAGGACAGCGGCGGTCACGGCGGAACAGCAGCAGGGTGAGCGACGGCTGCTACAGTGGCCTATAGAAGGGCGGCGGCGAATCAGATCCCTGCGCAGGGCCTGCCTGGAGTAGCGGTGGCGGCTGCCAAGGGCGCGTGGCAGCAGTAGAGGCGGAGCAAAGGCAGCAGCGGCGGCAGCGGGCGGCGGAGAAGCCGTAGCGCCTGGGCAGTAGCGGCGGCACATAGAAAAGACAAGGAAGGGAACGGATAAGGTCCAATGAAGACTTGAAAAAAGACAGCGGTGGCAATAGTGGCCGGAAAAAATTGAAAAAAGGAAAGAAGAGAAAGGCGTGTAAAAAAGAAGGGATAAAGATAGAGATAAGGTAAGAGAAAAACAAAGGGGAGGGTACAAGTAGGAAAAAGAAATGGGAACAAAAAAATAAAATAATAAGGTATTCTTAGTATATAACAATCTAATTATTGATTAATATATAATTGTATTCTTTAATATTTTTTACCTTATACAAAAACTCACATTATAAATAAGGGAGAAACCATGGGAACATTGAACGTTTGACATATGTCATTCATTTATGAAAATGGAAGAAATCATTCTGTCAAACATTTTTCAAAATACTTTTAGCTTCAACGAAGAAATTACTCCATTAGAAGAATTAGTGAAGCTTCAACGAAGAAATTATTACGATAGGTAGTGAAATGATAAAGTGTTTGATTTTGACACTTTCCGATTTAGGAAGCTTTAGGAAGATGACGACGATGGGATGTGAGAATTAGTGAATCCGCCAAAAAAAAGTTATAAGGTCTATAGCCAGAGGGATCTATTTCTTTCGGTCCAGTTAAAGTGTTTGATTTTGACCCTTTCCGATTGATGAAAATGGCATTATAGCTTCATCTCTATTCCGCCATATATTTTGTGCGAAATTTTATACGCTTGTGGCAATGCACGAACTATTATCTAACTCTGATATGATCTTACGCCATATATGCTACATTCGTTTTGTGGTTTGGTTTGAGCAAAGAACACCTCAAGTAGGAGTTAGGCTGGAGGTGCACAAGTAATTATATTGCTCTATTGGCTAGCATATTCCTTTTGCATTCCGTCCTGACATAATTATTAGGTGTTTTATATAATTTTAGTTTTAGATAGTTGTTATTTTATTTAAATTTTGTATGCTCGTAGCAACGCACGGGCTATTACCTAGTCAAAAAATAAAAAGGAAGCTGATTGTGCCCCAAGCTCAAAAAACCCAACCCAACCAAGGATTTTCTTTCGGCACGACCGCATGAGTACTTCTAAGCAAAGCTGGGTTGCGTTGCCACTACATTCAAAATTAAAAAAAAAATCAAATTTAGACCATATTTGTGGGGTCCAACCAATCTGTTGTGCTTTTTTTTTTTGAGAATAACCAATCTGTTGTGTGTGTGATGAATTCCATTTTGGTAGAAATTTAGGCCCAAAACATATTTCAGGCCATTTGGCCCGTCCCCTTTTTCCTCAATGGGCTAGGCTCTCGGCTTTTTAGGTTGAATTCTGTTGGTGTTGTGTGTGTGGGTATGGCGCGGATGTGGAATTTCTTTGTTTGGTTGGGCTACCCGGGCCTTCTTTAGTACTTCTAAGTGAGCCCAGGTGAACTTATGTCACTGGAATAAGATCCGACTGACCCAGTTAAATTTTTAAAACCATGCTGGTACAGGAGCCATAATAAGTATCTCTATAGCCGGGGAGGTTTGCGCCCTCCCAGCGCCTAGCGCGCTATAGCGCTGCAGTCAGCTACTGTGAGATACAGTGCACCCTTTTTTTTTTGCCTTTTAAAGCTTTTTTACAATATATTTCTTTCGCTACAGTACGTCTATTTTTTTCACACGAGTAACACGTCTGGTGGTAACTCAGTATTATCTCTAGAAGAAATACATGCATCCATACCGGTAAAAAAAATGCGTCCAACTAGAGTTGGTGCGTCCTCGCCACATGATTCCAAATGAAATTGTGGTGCCCTTCATGCATTAGAGCTGTCGTTGCCTCCTCACGAAGTTTAGAACGTGACACAAATATTGCGCTCCTCGGCTGCTCGCACAATCTCTCGCATCACGTGTCAACTTGCCACCTCTTTCCCTGCTCTTGAGCCCCAGTTTGGATCAGAGGTGGTGCAGCTGCCTCGGAGGGACATACCGTCCACCACGGGCTTACCGAACTTACATGTGTGAAGCTCACGACCACCGTTTTTCGTGAGACGAGTTCGCCGAACCGTAGTTCCTGTCCTCAAGTTGTCCTCTCCCCCGCTCTTTCTTATTCGTCGGCCAGCAGGCTAACAACGTCACATCGCGTCGCTTCAGTCCTCAGTTCCTATGAGCTCTAGCGCGATAATGGCAAAAGGCCCTCCTAACTGCGCACTTTATGTCAAGACAACCATGCTCTCTATGGTCGATAACATCTGCCTTACCGCCATCGAATTTGTTCAGGAGTCATGCCAGCATAACACCATCATTGTTCATGATTGCTACTGTGTACGTACATTACATGCATATTGTCTACTTCATTCAATATGTGTGTGTTTTGTTTCATCCATCTAAGCATTTTGTGTTCTTAGTGATTAGAAAAATTAAGAAATAGATGAAATAAAAAATCAACCACGAAGACAAGAAGTAATTACACATGTAGTCTAACAGGCGCGGCGGTAGCGTGCCGCCCTTCCTAGTCATATTTCATCGCTGGGATAAAGCTTCTCTTATAAAAAAGTAGATTTAAATATAATCCGTCTGGTTTTCAAACTTACTTGTCATGTCATATTTATGTGGAATAGCATTTTAAAAAAGAGATTTACTCCTTTTTAAACGTTTGAAAGGCTCGCGACCTTTGGATCAGCATCAGAATGTGACAGCCTAGGGCTTAATAGGATTGATAGAATACTCATACCAACAAGTTGCAACTTCTTTTTCGGAAGCCCATTTCGAAAGAACTCCGGGGTTAAGCGTGCTTGGCCCGGAGCAATTTAGGGATGGGTGACCGACCGGGAAGTCTTTCCCGGGTGCGCATGAGTGAGGACAAAGTGCGCAGAAAAGACATGTGTTGGTCTGTGAGGATAGTCTTGAATTCCTAGAGAGCTGTCAGGGTAAGCGGGCCAGGCCTTGGGAAGGCGGCACGTTACATTTGGTATCAGAGCCGACTCTCGCGGTTTAACGGGCGCATGGGGTCGCAGTTGCGCAGGCATGGTGCGCATGGCTGTTGTGAGCCCAGAGTGGTCACACAACATGGCACATGCGCTGGCACTGGGCACATGAACGTGGCCGGAGGGGACGTTCCTGGCCTGGGGTTGACCGACGAGGGCGTCGTTCTCCTAAGGGGGTGAGATTGTGACAGCCCAGGGCTTAATAGGATTGATAGAATACTCATACCAACAAGTTGCAACTTCTTTTCCGGAAGCCCATTTCGAAAGAACTCCGGGGTTAAGCGTGCTTGGCCCGGAGCAATTTAGGGATGGGTGACCGACCGGGAAGTCTTTCCTGGATGCGCATGAGTGAGGACAAAGTGCGCAGAAAAGACATGTGTTGGTCTGTGAGGATAGTCTTGAAGTCCTAGAGAGCTGTCAGGGTAAGCGGGCCAGGCCTTGGGAAGGCGGGACGTTACACAGAAAAACCAAAAAAAAAATCATTTACAATCTTCCTTTAAAAAGTAAAATTTTAGAATCAGAAAAAAAATCACTATGTTGCAGATAGCATAACGAAATCATTTTCTTTTACTTGCAAATAATAATGTTCGATTCTGAACACACGGGGGTCTCCTTCTAGTCCCTTTTACCTGTCTCTACTTTCAATCTTCCTACTTCTAAAGCAACCCATGATTAATTCTTAGCACGCGTTAAGCGATTCTCGGATGTCCCGTGTTCTGCATTTACAGTTTTACCACAGCACTGGCTTTGGTTACTTGGTTGATCGATGGAAACTATCCCTTCCGACCACCTCACATCCTCCTCACCTTGCACGATACATGGCAGTATGGCACAGGTGCTCCCTGTAAAGCCGTCAATGTCACGCCCGGCGCACCAGTTCCGAACCAGAGTTTAGTTCTCGCCGCCGAACCTTCCCGGGCCCGACGACGGCACGCCGACCCACGGCTCGCCGATCCTGATCATCTTGATGGGCCGCTCGCTGGCCGCCGCCTCCTCGCACCGCGCTCTCTTCCTCGCGGCGTCCTTGAGGAACACGCCGAACAGCTTCACGCACTTCCCCTCCTCTCCGCCGCCGCCGCCGAGCTCCACCGCGCGGCATTGCTGCTGCTGGTGGTGCGCGTCCGACCCGGCCGCCGCCGCCGCACGCCCGACGACGTCCTCCTGCATGAGAAGCCCGAGGTCGAGCTGGCGGACGTCGAGGAACCGGGAGAGGAAGCCCAGGAGCTCCTCGCAGTGACGGCGCGCCTGCGCCAGCTCGGTCGCCAGCGTGCGGTTGTCCTTCTTGAGCTGCTCGTTCTCGACGGTCAGATCGTCGGGCCCGGGCCTCCGCGGCGGCGACGACGCCGAAGAGGAGCTGCGCTCGTTGCCGGCGCCGGCGCCGGACGTGGTGGCCGACGCGGGAGGCGCGGCGGGCGGGGGCAGCGGCGGAGGGAACAACGCGGCGTTCACGGCGGTGGCGGTGGCGCTGCCGCCGCCGCCGCCGGACTTGGAGGACTGCGGCGTGGCGGACTTGCGGCGACGGATGCCCGACAGGAGGCCTTGCTCGCCTCGCCGGAAGTTGTCGTTCGCGAACTCCCACCGGTCCGGCACCACCTTCCGGAAACCCTGCACCAGCAAATGGTCACCATCGACCGTGACTCGTGAGTGTCCAGTTCAGACTTGTGATCGTTCCCAAAGAAACAAAAAGAGTATGGACAAAAATTGATACTCTATGGATTAACTACAGCAAATTGGCCAGCGAGCTGAGCAGCTGACTGCATCAGTGTTGTCCCATGGATCCAGACTCGGTCTCAGCAAAGTGAGACTACTCTGTCAAGGCACTCTTGATAGTTCTCTACAGTACTTCTCTAGCATGTCAATTTCATACTAGGTCTAATCAATCGTCTGCAACTAAGATTAACTACAAGAATACTATACGAACTACTAACTCTGACGGAGTATAGGTCATAAGATCCTCCTTTTTTAAAAAAAATTCTTCTTCTGTCTTTGACAGACAAACTACGTGCAAGACAGTTTAACACGAGACGACAACTACTCCGAGCGACTCTAAAATAACCATATCAACCCCATGGCATACGTGTACGCTCTTCTCTTTTTTTATTATATATATAAACCCTGACGAAGAGTATCACTTTGTCGCTCATCAGTTGTCGGTTATTACTTTCCTGCCCCGTTAATTTGCCACGAGCAAAGCTGGTCATGGCCGTGTTTAGATGTTTCGCGAAATTTTTTTCGAGTATGTCGGGCACACATTTGAAGTATTAAATATAGACTAATTACAAAACTAATTACAAATCGCAAGACGAACCTAATGAGTCTAATTAATCCGTCATTAGCACATGTTTACTGTAGCAATTTATTGTCTAATCACGGCCTAACTAGGCTCATTAGATTCGTCTCGCGAAGTACACTCCATCCATATAATGGGTTATTTTTTCGACTACATTAAATATGCCATGCACGTGAGGGAACATCTAAACAGGGCCATATCATCGTCATTCTCTAGATGTCAAACTAGAACTCTAGAAGCGTGTCATCACTACACGCTCATCACACCAAACGTGCCTGCTATGAGCATCTTTTCTTCGCCACAGGATGTAAAAATTCAAATCACAAGCAACATGCGGTGGCAAAGTCTCTGGAACGACACCAACCATTGTGGTTGGATATGTTCCACTTCCACGCAACACGTCAGGTCCTCCTATCTACTTCCAGCAGCAAACGTCGCTCAGATGGTCAGACAGATAACGCCTTAGCCTTTCACATTCTCGCAGGACGAAGCTACCTCTCCTCTCATTAGAATAGTTCCGGGATCACAGAAAAGGAACCCGTTTGTCAGTGTGAAGCTTTGACTGGGGTTAGTGGACAAGTCGTCATCTCTCATGCCCCCAAATTCTTGCGATCAACCACCCCCATTGTCAGTGTGGATAATCTCTCCACACGCATGTTCACTTCAGTAATTCGGTTTGGTAAAGAAGAATTCCTCATCCTAACATTCATTTGTTTTAGGGATTTCGGATCCCAACAACCAAATGAAAAGCAACAAAATACTAGTATATTTGTTGGATGCCTTTGAAATGATTGTTTTGTTAAGCTTATTAAACGCATACGCGCCCAGCTCCTAGCTAAATTAATTAACCTTCTGGTAGCAGGCCAGGGAAGACCCCAGATTGAAAAAGAAAATCCATCCGAAGCTTCCTTTAAGATTCCTATAATGTGTTCTGATAATAATCGCGGGGCCCGGGCGCACTAACCAGAAGAATATCATGGTTTTGTCGCCACTAGCACTACCCGTGTGGCGTGTCAAGCGGCCTGATCAAGACAACCGCGAGAGCGCCTGATTATTAGCTTGGCTTTGCTTTCATGGAACTCTGCCCGCTCCCAAACGCGGGGCGTCTTGCTACGTGTCTTGCGAGGCCAAATAAGAACCCAGTGCGAGCATATTAGAAATAGCTCTTCACCCTAACCACAAGATGCCATGTCATCTCGATCGGTTCCATTTTTATCCAGCGGGCATGTACTACAGCACAACACAAAGATGGATGGACAGATACGGAGATACCCTCAACGCATTACGCATGTCACTTCTCTTCAGCTAGCTCTGATTGATTCGACACGCATTTGTGCCTGCAAGCATTAACAAGGGCTTGCAGCAAGGAAGAACAAAAGACCCCCTAGAAAGAAACCCATCACACATCAACAAGCTACAACAACCGAGGAGGGTTCTAGAAAAAGGGACGAAAGAAAGAAAATTGAGGCGACCGTCAGCAGGAGGTTCGGCCACCCTTTTCATGTTCTTCTCTAATCACCTTTCCCGGTCTCTCTCTTTTCCCCCTTTCTGATTGATATCTTAAAGAAGCAATTCCAGGCGACGCCGTCATTAAATTTTTGGAGCCCGCCGATAAGCATGCTTTGCGTGGGAAAGGAATTGAAAGGGGAGGCACCACGGATTGACTTCCGCACGGACGTAGTACTACTCCTTCCCCATCAACGGTGACACGTAATCAAGCTGGTTGACCGTCATGTACAGATGTATTGCACTGTTTCGAAGGTCATGTCAGGTCAGGTCAGACTTCAGAGTATACGTTCTGCGTAGTGACGCGGGCAATACAATACGCCTACGGCTCCGCAACGTGACAAGGAAAACGCTTGCTCCGTTTCTACTACGTTTCAGCTGGGGCCGCCGGCCTACAGCTCTGCTAAAAGGGCTCTCCGCTGCCTTGGAAGGTTATCGCTCCTGAATTCACCTGTCGACCTCGATCTGGGCTCGTCGACCACACTCGTCCAGACGTTGTTCTTCGTCGATCGGTTCAGTGGAGCTTGCACGCCGCATGTGCACCGCCGCGGCCGTAAAGAAAGACGGTTGCCCCCAGTCCCCCACCGCCCTGATGAGCAGTTCGCTACAGCGAGACATGTGCGGCGGATGACAAGAGATGGGTCACCTAGATTCTAGAAAGAACGCGAGCTGCCGAATCAGCAAAGCGCACGCAATTAGCAGCTGGCTGTCTTAACAAGCAGAGACGAAAACAACATGCAAGAGATCGTCAGAACCACAAGTAGCCTGGCCGCGACAACGATACCGCGCCGGCCCAGAGGTAGTGGTAGCTACGCAAAAATAAACACAAGACAAAAGTAATCACCCGTCGATATGTCTAGCTAACCAAAATATACGGCGATCATCCGAAATCACGCAAGTCCCTAACTAGTTACCATGCAAGAGATGATCATGGAAACAATCGTTCGACAATAAACTTCGAATAAGCCAAAAGCATTAACGTGCAGCTAGTAGATGGAATTGGTAACTGGTGGCTTTATTTGAGCGCGTAGGAGTGGGTACTCACGTAGGTGTTGAGCTGCCGGACGAAGGAGGAGAAGTTGCAGTGCTTGAAGTGGAGCGGGAGGAGGTCGCGCGCCAGCTCCACGGGCTTCCACACCACGAAGGACCGCCCCTGCTCCGCCCACGAGATCACCTCGTCCGTCGACGGCTCCTCCACCATCTGGTGCGTCTTGATCAGGAACGGCGCCGGCCCGCCGCCAGCCCTCGCCCCGCCGCCGCCCTGCTGCTTCGACGCCGCCGTCACGGCCACGGCCTCGGCCTCTGCTGCTTCCATGTCAGACCGCCTGCTGCTCACACGAATCCCACTCGCCTATATGTGTGCGTATCCTCTCTCTGTCTACTAACTAGCAGTAACCGATCACTTTGTTGTGTGTACGGTTTGGCTACCTAGGAAAAGAAGCTGCTAAAGATTATTGGATGGATTGATGGCCGGAGCGGCTGGCGCGCTCTAGCAGCAGGAGGAGGAGGAGGCAGCGGCGGCGGCCGAGAAGAGCAGGAGGGCGGTGAGGAACTCCCAGCCCCAGACGTAGAACCCGGTGACGACCGCCCTCCGCCCGCACCCGCCCGCCTCTACTCCCATGTACGCGCCGCCTGCGCCGCCGCCCTCTCGCGGCGTACGGCCTGCGTGGTCCCTCCTCAGCTAGCTCCTCCTCCCTGTGCCGCCTCCCCCTCTCTCTCTCTCTCTCCTGTGGCGTCGCTCGTCTGGGGCCGTGCTCGCCTCTCGGGCGTTTTAAAGGGGGAGGCTGTGGGCCGATCGGGACAGACGGAGGGAAGAAACGGAGGAGCAAAGCGGAGGGACTGACTACTTGTGCAGTTGTGATCGAGTGAATTGTGACGCCGTCGTGCGCGCGAGAGAGGCGATAGACTTAGACCCACAGCGCGGCGGTTGCTTTCGGCGTCGGGCTCCTCGCTTTCTTTCCTACGACTGGACCGGCCGCGTGAGTTGCGTCTGTTTGTTCGCGCGGCGCGGGTGCTGCAGTGTGTGCGCTCTTTGCCTCTTTCAGGCTTTCACAGCCGGTCCAAATAAGAAGCTTCCTCCGCCTACCCAGAGCCGTGGGCGCCGCGCCCTCCTGTCCCCTCTCGCGCGCCCCTCCCACCGTGCACCGGGTCAAAAAGCCGTGGGGCCCTGCCGCTCGCGTCCTCGGCGCCCCGCGGTGGAACGGGTGCAGGGGAAGGCCAGGAGAGCACCCGGTCTGGTCGGCCCGACTCGAGGGACGAGGACGAATTCGGACGTCCTTTCGGTCCGCGCCGCCGTACTGGCGGGGGGCCGCTTGTTCCAGAAACCTCACGACCGGAATTCCTCTCTGTCACCACCGTATCTGTAAGCAGCGAGCGCGGCGGGGAGGGGCTGATGGGTGTGCCTCGCCCTCGGGCCGTGGCAGAAAGTAAACCCAAATGCGCGTGGAAAAGCCGCGCGCGCGAGCGCGGACCTGTTGCCCGTCCCGTCGTCCCCTGGTGGCTTGCGCGCTCGCTCCACTCCACCCCTGCCCCCGATTTGTCCACATCTCGCTTCCACGGACGTCACCCCAACTTGGAGTAGTGGGCGGGCGACCGGGCGGGCGTGGCGGCCTGCGCCGATAATCCCAATTCCCAACGTGCCAAGCGCGCCCGTCGACCGACTGTTCTGCGAGTTTCTTCAACAGACTAAACAAAGCCCGTGTTTAGTTACCGAAAAGATTTCATTTTGAAACTAAACAAGGGCAAAGAAGAAGAAGAAACAGAATTGCACCGTCAGCGGTGCTTGGAGCCGAGCCTAATATGAACCTGAGGGAGGAAAAGGGAACTGGATTTGATTGACTGGTTAGAGTGTGGTTGGTTAGCTGCCGACGATCTCTTCTCCCCGAAAAAAAGATCCCCCGAGGGTAGTTGGTGCGAACAAGATGTTTGGCTACCACGATCATTAAAAGCTCGGACTTTTCATTCGTGTGCCGCGAAACGGCGCGAGGAAATGTGAGGCCTGCGCAGGCGATCGTTACGGGCGCAAGCCGAATCATCCATCGGTCGAACGTGACAGGGACGCGCGCAGCCGGGCTGTGGCGGTGTCGACCGTGCCGTCACACTGATGCGAGTCCATAGGTCGACTGATGCCCTTTATTCTGCGGAGAACTGATGCACAACTTCCCTCCTCGCTGTCTGCTCGCACGAGATGCACATACTCAAAATTTAACTTCGATTTCGCGACGAATATATTGGAGAATCCATGAGATTGCAAACCAGCTTCTCGTTAAGAACCCTGTGCACAGTACGTACTAGGTAATTCCCCCAAAGTCCTGGATGTCTGCTCGCTCCGTCATCGTGTCGTCGTCTCCCGTGGTACGGAGAACCTTGTCTCCAGTACTCACAGAGAGTACTATTGCACCAACCCCAGCAAGCACGCAATAGTTCCAAATCCAATCAGTCTATGGCCATATATTCCCACGCTGATCCGTTCCAAGATCGCGTCTCCCGGGTCCCGTCCCGACCATACATACTGACACCTCCCCATCAGGCTTTTTGGATCCAAACCGCAAAAGGCAGGCAGAAACACATGACGGAAGGGTAGCTTGGAACCTTGGAATAGCTAGCGTGCAGTGCGGGCGCGCGTTTTTTTCTCTCCGGCCAGGCCAGGGGGGGTTGGTTGGTTGCTTGTCCAACTCGGCGATCGCCCAAGTAAACGCCTCACCAACTTGAAACAAAAGCGGGGTGGAGAAAACGAGCGCCGGCCCGGGGGTAAGGTGGCTGCTGCAGTGCTGCTCCTGGTCGCTCTCTCGCTCGCGGACTGATGACGCGCGACAAGTTGCTGACTTTTTTGGGCCAGACACAGCCGCTTTGCTTCTTCTCCGCTCGGTTACATCTGGCTTGGGCGCGAGCGGAATGGGCAATGGCGCCGGAGAAGGTTCTGCTAGGTGTTGCGTTTGACTGCTAAGCTGGAAACATGTGTGTTGATTATCTCGGTAATTTAGGTACTGCTGAACGGTTCAAATCGGCGACTTTCCCCGGAGATCCAGTCCGGAGCTGGAATTTGCTCGGGGACTGCACGGATTCCAGATTTCCAGTAATGTCCTTTCCTGTTTTCTTCATAGCACTCATCATCAGTCTCTCTGCATGACTGGAATTTTAATACTGGAACTTTGAAGATGCACACAACTGACACACAGACATATATACTACTTCACGGCGAAATTGTCCGGCAAGGTGCTGTATGTGTCCAGGGCAGTACCAGGAAAAGAACAAAGAAAACGACCGCAAGCTTGTAACGGGCCCTTTTTTGAAACAGGCTAACGGCTCGATACCAATGCAAAGCCCATGAAATGCTCTCCCAGGCCGAAACCGCAGGCCCTAAAAAATTCCAAGGAAGCAGGCTTTCTTGTAAAGAGAGAGAGAGATAGGGAAGTATTCCTTCATTTGCAGCCCAGTTTATATATATCCGGGACTACAGAGGCTTGTAAAAAGCTAGGCCCACGTTTGCTGGAAAATTGCGCTAGCGTGCTAGATTTTGCATTTCTTCCATTTTCTTTTTCGCGACAGGAGATTTTAAAATGACAATGAATTGCAGGCACGAAGCCTATACAGTTCGTGCAAAAAACAAAAAACAAACAAAGAAAAAGAAACTCTACAGTACTTGTACGCATGTCCGGGAGAGGCGACTTGGACTCCAGTTCCATCCCCACGTTACCTTGGAGCCCAGGTAACCGTACAAACGCGGCCCTGCCATGCATGCACATGCTCGCACGTACACGGCCCACCTGCTCGTATTGACAAACCCACCCGCACGAACCCGGAGTCAGTCGCCTCGCCGCACATGCGATGCCGATGCGAGAAGCCGCGAGCGAGACACTGCGACCACCACCGGCCCCGTCCGATCCCGACTTCCCGAGTCTCCTCCAGTCTCCTTCCCCTCTCCGTTTCCACCGGCCCTTTTTTACTGCAAGCACTTGCCTGCCCGGTAGGTGCGCCGGCGTGCAACATGTGCACTGCACACTTGCAGTGAAAGCTGCAGCGTTTTTTCTCAGAAGATGGCAGCTGCCGCCGGCGATTTTTTAGTGCGGGAAGGCTGCTAGTTTTCGTTCACAAGTGACAAAAGCTGGTGATCCAGAAGAAAGTGCGGTGAAGGCCTCGTTTATTCCAAAATCCAAAATCCAAAATGAATGTTTAGACACATGTATGGCCTACTAAATGTAGGTAAAAAACAAATCGCATTATATAGATGGACTTGAATTTGCGAGACGAATCCAATGAGTCTAATTAGGACGTGATTAGACACTAAATTGCTACAGTAATACTACAGTAACATGTGCTAATGACAGATTAATTAGGTTCATTAGGTTCGTCTCGCGAATTCCAAACGTAATCTGCAATTAGTATTTTAATTAGTCTATGTTTAATACTTCAAATGTGAAAAGATTCCCTTTCAAAATCTTTTCACCGTGGAACTAAACACGGCCGAAAATTGCCTGTGTACTGCGTACATGGGCGCATGGCCTCACCGTCTCCTTGTCAGCACTCTCAGCACTGAGAGTCACAGTATTATGTTCCTGCAACAGGCATCATTAAGTAACGTGCCTCAGTAACAGTAACGCAAGAGGGCGCCAGTGTTCGTTGCCACGCGCCCACGCCACTGTTTTCTGCCCAGAGGAGGAGCCTGAGCTGCATGCAGTTTTCACATGCGCAACCGAGGTACTAGTAAAACCCCGATGATAGTGCGCTGCGCCAGGCCCTGTCACTGTCTCAAGGTACTCATCATCAGCAGGCTCTGTCTCTGGATTAAGCCAAGGTTTCGTGCAGCAAGTCGCTATTACTAGGCCGATAGGCGCTGCTCATTCCCTGCGCCGCGACACCGACCTACAACCAAAGCGCGGTAAGCCGGTAACGACGACCGTAAGAGCGAGAGGGAGACCTCACCTCAATCATTGCGCAAGCCCAACTAGAAGTCCTCCTGTGATCCTGAAAAGAAGAAAAAAGAAGGGGCACAACTGTAATCAGTATGCTGATTTTTCTCGCTAGTGTTTATCACTCTGCTTTGTCATAATCGCTCCAACGTAACCCCCGACAGCGACAATCCACGCGACAAGAAGAACGAGAACAAATGGTAGGTCGGAGATTACCCAGGAGTCCAAGACAGCAATCCGCCCAATGATAGTTCCCAAACTCAATCGCAGCAAGTAATCCCCTCCCCTTCCGCCCAGAAATGCCAAGTCCCGGCTCGCTCACACCAGTGACAATCCACTGTGACAGTGACTCGCGGGCCGATCGGGCGGCGGCCACATATCTCTCGGGATCACGTCGATTTGACGCCGCCGAGATTAGCCCCCCGCGGCAGATGCCAAAAGCTTGCGACGCGGAGCTGTGACAGGGCTGCGGGGATACGGACAATCCCCGCCTGTCTCATCTCGGAACGGCCGCGATGCAACTTCCCTGCAGCCTTCAGGCGTGTGCGGTGAGCCGGCCGGTGAATGGAGGTGATGGTGCCCCGGCCGTCGCTTTGGTGGTTTTGATGGACGATGAGGTGACCCCGGCAGGTGAGCCAGCAATACCATCTCGTCCACGCCAAGCAAGCTAGCACCGCCGGCCCGGGCCGGCCGGTGGTCATTCAGATCGCGGTGCGGTCTCGTCTCAGCGTCAACACCAGTGTCCCGTTCTCGTGTCTACACGATGCGCACACGGTCTCTGCAGAAAACCGCGAGGTCTGTCGTCAGATCAAGTCGACGTACGCGAGCCCGTACGCCGAGTACCGGGAAGGAGGCAGGATGGCGCAGTGCGGTACGCTCGGGACCTACCCCCAAGAGGACCCATGAAGGGGTGCACGGTTTCGGGGAGACCAAAATCATGGCCACCAGTTGGGTTTTCTGTTCCTCCGACGGGCATTGCATCATTATTGGGGTTGTATGAAAAGAGATGAGCAGCGCGGCCAACTAAGCAAGCATCCCCCCCTTCGCTTTCCTGGGGGCTCGGGGACATCTGATCCGAGTGCTCCCAAGCAAGTCATGGCCTCGATCTCTGGCAAGGGATGCCCTATCCACATGTACTTGCGCTTTCCCGGGGTTATGAACACAGGTGTCCCTTGGCCCAGGAGCAAAATAATAGCCCATAAATCATTCGATCAGTAGGCTGTAGCTCGACAGCTACTGCATTTCTTGTGTTTATACGGTATTTGTTTTTCAAAAAAAAATGATCAAGATAGACAAGTCCCTACAAGTTAATCTATCTATACTATAAAGGACGACGAAATTTTCGAACCAGGGTTACTCTTGTCCCTCCAATACCGTCGGATTTTACGATGACAATCAGACACTCTAGATTTGAGTCCTATCACGTCCGGATGCTATTTTTTTTGTCGCACGTTCCTATTAGACTTACATGTCAAAATTCCGGACTCTAGACGTACGGCTGCCTATATAACAAATTAATCCACCCATAGGGTCTCAAACTCTCAATACATCTCATTTTTCCGTCTGCCAACGTACGTATCTCTTCTTCCCATACCCTGTTGCCGCAACCAGGCCAGAATCACTTATCAAAAAAAAAAAGGGCCAGAATCGTCTTGCTCTTTGGAACCTACGGATGGAGCACCTCACAATGAAGGTCTCATATGTTTCTTTATGCTTTGTAATCTACTACTGTTTATTAATAGATCCTGTTACATATATTCACAAGATTGGTTGGTTTAATTCCATCTGAAGCACACTGCGATGTGATCTGCAAACATGGTTTAGCGAGACATGTCGCAGCCAGTTCTCAATGTGGATTCGAGCCAACAGGAAACAACACAAATCTTACATGTTACTCTTAGACCTCCAACACCGTCGGATTTTATGATGATGATCGAATGCTATAAATTAATCTGAAGAGTATGCAGATAAATTACTCCGACACTGTCGGATTTTATTATGATCAAACGTTCTAGATTAATCTAAAGAGTATATGTTGACTACATCACTAATTTAATTTTTTTAAAAACACGTGCCTGTGGCACATGCCCTTCTGCTAGTATATTAAAAAAATTAAGATTATAAAGTAGGATGTGAGATTTTCAAGCCATAAGTAATTCTTTTTTGCCCGTTGGCTAATCATGGCAAATTAGTGACCGAAGTGTCTTTTCGCATGCTGTTGAATTCACTGACCATGAAAAAAAGGGCACGGCTTAGCTTGATTTTGTTCCGGCAAATCAACAAGATTCCAGCAATCTTTGCCGAAAGAGCAATGCAAGAACAGATGTTCCACCATTTCAGTCGTCTGATCGGAGGCACAGTGGTCCATGCTATTTCGCGTTTATACTGTACTACCACGCTGCAAGAAAGAACCTATAACGTTTTCGTCTCTTTATTTCAAATGAAATATTGCACAGCAATACAGCATTGATCATCTGAAAGTCGTAACGTTAAGTTAGGGATTCGCACTACAGTATAACTGACGATCGAGAAAGTCGTCGTGTGTACACTCGCACCATACGTGCGATGCAAGTACACCAATTTATTGCTGCCTCGCCCGTTCATCATGACACTGTGAGCTTGCGTTTTCACAAGCTGAGAGATGGCCAACGTTAACACACACGCCAGCTCCAATCACACGGCTGCTGATGTTTACGCCCGCAACGCCATCGCTTTCACGCCCCCACGCTCAGCAGCTCGCTCAGATCTCCGCAGGGCCCGTTGCCCACGGGCGTAGGCCCCACCCTTGTCTTACGCCCGACGGCCACCTCCTCCCCCACCTATATAACCCCACCCGTCCCGTTCGTCTCCTCCCATCTCCTCCCGCATCGAGAGAAGCAAGCCGTTTCCTCGGCATCTCAAAGGACTCCACAGTCCACACTCCTGACTCCTCGCATCCGATCCAACTCCAAAGGCAAGAACCCCCACTAAAGTCACAAGGCAGGTCGAAGAAGAGCGCCGAGAGAATATGGTCGACGTGGACCACCGGATGGCGGGGCTGGCCCCGGCGGCGGCGGCGCACGCGGCGGGGCTTCGCCGCCTGTCCACCCGCGCCGCCGCGGGCCCGGCGTCCGCGTCCGCGTCGCCGCGCCACGGTCTGCACTCCTTCCACGCCGTGGCTACGGGGGTCCTCGCCCACCTCCGCGCCGCCGGGGTGCCCGTCCTCCCGGGCCTCACCGACGCGGAGCTCGCCCGCGCTGAGGCCGAGTTCGGCTTCACCTTCCCTCCCGACCTCCGCGCCGTGCTCGCCCTCGGCGTGCCCTCGGGCGCCGGGTTCCCGGACTGGCGGGGCCGCAAGGGCCTCCGCGCCGCGCTCGACCTCCCAGCCGCCGCCGCGTCGCTCCAGATCGCGAGGGGCGCCCTGTGGCCTCGGTCCTGGGGAAGGAGGCCTGCCGACCCGGACCGCGCCATGCGGCTCGCGCGCGCCGCCATCCGCCGCGCGCCCCTGCTCGTGCCGCTCTTCGACCGGTGCTACCTCCCCTGCCGCCCCTGCCTCGCGGGGAACCCGGTGTTCTTCGTCGCCGACGACCGCGTGCTCTGCTGCGGCCTCGACCTGCTCCACTTCTTCACCCGCGAGTCCTCGTTCCAGCCGATGGACCACGCCGCCGTCTCCTCCTCCCCGCTCGCCTCGCCCCTCTTCTCCGCCGCCGCCGGTGGAGCGAGCACGTCGTCGTCGTACACGCGCCGGAGCCTCGACGCCGTGCAGGCCCCGCGCTGGATCGAGTTCTGGAGCGACGCCGCGTCCGACCGCCGCCGCCGCGACTCCTCGTCCTCGGAAGCCTCCACCGCCTCCTCGTCATCGTCCTCCTCCTCGTCGGGATGCCCGTCGCCGCCCCGGCGGTCAACCCCGCGGTGGGTCGACAACTACCTCGACGAGCTCGGGTCAATGCTAAAGAAAGGCGGCTGGAGGGACAGGGAAGTGGACGAGATGGTCGAGGTCACCGCCTCCGGCCTCTTCGACGGCGAGGAGGCCCCGGCGCCGGACACCGAGGCCGTCCTCGACGCGCTGGTCCTCAAAACGGACCGGTGCTCGGACTCGCTCCGGCGCGCCGGGTGGACATCCGAGGACGTGTCCGACGCGCTGGGCCTCGACTTCCGGCGAGGCAAGGACCGGTCCCGGCAGGCCGTGCGGATCCCGCCGGAGATCGCCGCCAGGGTCCAGCGCCTCGCGCAGGCGCTGGCGGGGCCGTGACCATTACCCCGATCGATCTCGCCGGACTGATTCTTTGTCACCTCGAGCACGAATCATACTACAATAGTATAAGTGAGAGAGTAAACTGTCCCATGTTCGTGCGCATGAGCCCGCGAGTAAATTATGCCGTGCTCATGTGCGCGAAGCACCGTTCTTTGTAAGATACAGTATCCCTGAAATGAGAGCTAAGTTGGCTCTGAGAGAAAAAAAAATGCTTGCACAGTAAATTCGCGCCAAATTCTGTCAGGGACTGACGAACAATTTCTAAGAGATTCTTCGTGCTATGTACTGTTGGATACCGTTAGCGTGTCGAAGCTTTAACAGTCATGGTGGGTGGGTGCTGATGTGTGCTGCTGCCTCCTTCAAACAACCTACTCCGTTTCTTTTTCCAAACGGATCATGCGAACCTTCCTCCAATAGCTTCGATCCGACAGTGCTTAGCAGATATAGCATGGCTCGTTCCTTGGCTCCTTGCATCAGCAGACAAGGGCCACGAGTTGCAGCCACGCTTCCACAGGCTGTAGCATGAGGGCATGTTTTGCTTGGGTGCCCGGCATGAGGAGCATACGTGCGGTTGCCTCCCGGTCGCGACATCCCCCTGCTGTACGTTCCTTGTACCTTTCCTTCCTCCACGAACCAAAGCTTTTTGCAAGCCATCATGATCAATCTTTGTGGTACAAGTTACGCGGATTAACAATTCGTAACCGCACTTAGCACTTTGCCCTTTCCCGTAACCAAAAGGAAACGGGCGTCGTGCAGGCAGTTAACCCATGCACGGACGCACACCCTCCATGGCCATGGCCCTCCTTTTCCGTGCGCCACGGTGTACCCGCCCAAAAGAAAGGCTTTGTCCCCTTGCTTTCGCTGGGCGTGTCGCTCGCGGTCGAAGCTGCAGTTGCAGCACGGGCGGCCCGTGGAGGCGGCGTACGTGAACACAAAGCTGGCGCCATGGTGGAGATTGGCGCGCTCTCGCTTTGCCTGTGACGGAGCGGTGGCGCGCCAGCCGTGAGCCCATCAATGCGCCGGCGCGGTCGCCGCCGGGAGGTGAAGCCCGCGGCGTCGGGTTGCGGTTGGCGCCTGCCCACTCCCGTGTGTCCCGCCTCCGACATGCGCGTGGATGTGGTCATGGAGACGGACAGTGCCCATGCCCGGTTCTGAAAAGGGATCGCTGGGAGGCAGCTGGCTCTACAGTTTACAGTCTACACAGCTGACGAACTGACACTGTGACAAATGACTTGTGCAAGTATTAAAACTCTGAAACGCTATCAGTGACTGTTTATACTACTAGTGTTTTTGCTCCTCGACTTTTCTTTTCTTTTTCAGGCTCTTTTTTTCTTGACTACTAGTAGCAGTATTTGTTTGCAGGAAAATGGTACGATGTTGCCATCATGTTACATCCGTCCTTCACTTTCACAGGTACGCCTATCATTGTCAGATCTTGAAGCAAGTTAAATGGACTGTTGGGCAAAAAATGCACCTGACGGGCCAATATTTCCCTCAAACAAGTTGATAAGTCAAACAAGTTGATCGCGTCTCATCTACTTTCAAGGACAGTTTAACCCACTTAGAGAAAACCTCAGCGCAGTTTCAGGCAAGTTGATGCGGCGTTATTTGAGGATTGAAGTTATAGTAAAGCTTGTGTACCTTTCTGCAGACAAATTCAGGACCGCGCACACCACTGAACACACTGCTTGGCCGTGAGCTCTTGGCTTATGCCTGCCCGAGAAAACGCACGAAGTCTACCTGCAACCTGCAACCACCACCGCTGTAACGAGCCTGCTCGCACGGATTTTAAACGTCTGCCTTGTGGACCTCTAGTATAATGCAACCGACAAGTAACCTTGGAGGCTATCACAAAGTCCACCAGGTACACGTACATATTCTGTTCTGTTGTGGTCCTTCAGTCCTCGTTCCACCACTAACATAATCACCTCGAGCCTTCTTCGGTTGGATCGACAAAAGTCCTGCTCGGACAGTTCACAGTTCAAGTATGCTTCTACACCATGTTGGCCCTCGACAAAAGCGATGGCTCGAAACAGTTCGTTTCAATTCAGGTTGTAAAGCGTGTTCCAGTTTGGCTCATTTGCTCTCCGAGGGAGCACAAACCGAACAAAGCATAGTTCATTACGCTTAGGGCATCTCCATCGGAGCTATTTGCACTAGCTATTTGCAGACGTGGAGGAGAGAGGACTGGAAAAATGAAGCAGCTGTTGATTCTTTCGTCGCTAGCTAGGAGCACGTGAAACGAGGGAAGTGGTCTGCATGCTTCCATGGTTGGTTGCCCATAGAGTGGAGATTAAATTTTGTGGGTCCCGCTTAAGAGAGAGGTAAAATATAAGAATTAAATATGTCTTACAAGTTGGGACTTCAGGATGATGTGGAATCCTCCTAGCTAATACTAGCTAGATTTGTTGGAGACACCCTTACACCTCGACTGCTCAGGGTGGCGCGCGTGCAGATGCTGCACGGGACTGGGCGCATCAGGCCTACTCCAATGGTTGAGCTAGCACACTAGCTCTAAGCACTGTAAGAGACAACCCTCCCAATGATCTAGCTCTTAGGACATAACTCATAATATGAATGACCTTACATGTCATGCTCATATAGTCTCAAAATGCATGTATGAGACTATCTTTTAATTAAGAGATAACTCTTCTCTCTTTTCTATTAAAATAAGAAAAAAAATTATGAGCTAGCTAAGAGCTAACCATTGAAGGAGGCATTGTATCGAAGGAGGCCTTATAGTTTGCCGCGCCCACGCTAGCTAAGCTGAGGTTGCTGAGGAGGACCACTCCCATTGAGCAGAGAAGCGCATCTGCAAGAACGTTAATAAAAAGTGGGGATACGTCATACGTACCGACCCCCCAAGCATATACTCGTATTAAAGTACCCGAGGTGGGTACATGCCAGCACGCAACGAGCATATATCCGTGTGCAACTGTGCATTGTGTATGCCCCTTTCGTACGTCCGTGCACGGGCTTATCTGCTCCCCAGGGGGCACACGATGCTGACCGTCGGGTGGAGTACATGGACCACGCCATTTATTTATGCGATCGAGCATCATACGGGCATTACCGCAGCTACTACTAATCGCGATCCCATCGCAATAAGCCAATAACGCCCCTGCTGCCCACGCCTAATGCTCATTGGCCGAGGTATATTTCACACGACGAAGCGTGCGCGAAGCATCGACGCGGCGCGCGCCGGCCGGACATTACCGGGATCGGCAGATCGCCCGTGCCGGCCATATATTCTCCTGCTGCGAGAGGGCTAGGCTGGCCCAGCCTTTGCCATATATACTCCTGCTTTTCCCTAACGAACGACCGTGATCCGCAGTACGGCAGGTACAATAATATTCGGGCGAGCCACGGCCTCGTACGCTTCCACGGCCGGCCGGCCAGGCGATCCGAGCTGGGATCTTGGCGCACCTGCACGTAGCCTGCACTCACTCTCTCCTCCGCTCGCTCCCACGGCGCGCGGCAGCCAAAGCTAACCGCCGATCCGATCTCGATCCGGGGGGCTGTAAAGTACGGCTACGGCCCCCGTCACGGTTGGCACGTACGGTTTGTTGCTTCCGCCGGGGCGCGTCGCGTCGTCACCGAACGGCCGGGACACGATCTCGCCGCGGCGTGGGCGGGCTGATCCGTCGCCGGGCGTCGCGACACGGCGCCAGGCCGTGCCTGCCCCTGCCTTTTGGAACCGCTAGCCTGCCGCTCCGTACCAGAAAGGGCAGGGACCGCCTGCGCTGATGCGCTGCTCTCTGCGGCCTGCGGTGCCAGTTGCCGCGGCTTTGCGCTCGCTGCCTGTCCGTTTCGTGCACGTGCACGTGCAGCGGAGGGACATGCCAGGCGTTCCGGCCGGCCGGAGGCGGGGTGGCCAATAATGAACGGCGTCGTGGCCGCGCGCGGGTGCCGGTTGGCGCGCCACTGGATCGCCGACGGAGGGAAGCAGCGGGCGGAGAGTAACAGCTTGGACGACGACGCGCGACAGGTGCAGCAGAGGCAGGTGTGATTTGATTCCGTCACAGCGCGGCTGTGTCCGAGCTTTTGGGGGCGGATCGATCTGGTTTCTTTTGTTGGGGGGCTTCCGTGTAAGGCAGGTTTGCCGATGCCGCTTTTCCTCGAAATTTCATTGCCATCAACAACTCAGGAGAGATGACAGAGGCATCCATTACATAGCTCATGAAATAATCATGTAAAGATCGCTTCTATTTGATTCTGCTTGAATGATAAACTACTGACCGGAGAAGCCGTTACCTGAATAGATTGGATATTTGGGCGCTGCCTGATGTTTGACTGCTGGCTCGATTATCTGCCCTGAATGCGAAAATGATCTAAAAGCCCCTCATGCTGATCATAGCTCCATTTTATTCTGAATAATTCTAATATCTTTTGAGTTTTTAAATACAAATTATATTGCAATTAGCCAGGACACATAATGTGCGAGACGCAGAGAACCGCTGGCACACCCCCACCGTGCGGCTTACGCTGATGAGTTAGTTTTCTTATATAATTTTAATTATTTTCTCTTCTGAAAAAAATCAAATATTATTGTCGCAAATGTTGTGATATTGTTTTTTGGAAAGTTTTATTATTATTTTTCTTCTAATAAGGTTATTTAAGTTATTTTGCAGAAATGATTTATACAACCATTTTAGATTTTTTTGGCAAAATGTCTTTTCTAATAAATTATTTGAATAATTATATTTGGGTAATGTTCTACAAATAACTTTTCTTAAAACCTCAATTCAAAATATTTAGTGAAGAACTTTTTGTGCTTTCTAAAAATTATATTTTTGTTTCTTTTAGAATTTTTATGAAGACGATTTCCCAAAAGAATGCTTCTTTTTTAATTTTTTTAGATAGATTTTTACCTAATTTTATTTTCTATTTAACTTTGACTATGGAAAACGGATGCGCTAAGATTATTAGTGGAATTATGCTAATTGAAAGTAATGGATTAGTCATGTTATCAATTAGCGCTAACTCTAGAACAACTTGATTGTATGTAGTGATAGTTTTATACCCTGTGTATTGTCCCGGCGAGCCTATAAAAAGTCACTTTAAAAATTGATGTTACTTAAAGTACAAAATGCATTTCTCGAGTTTTAAGTATTTATATATTATTTTGTTAGATAACATCTTTTTATAGAACACGTTCAAACATGGATTTTGTTTCTTTGAAACTTTAAATCCTTTTATAGATTGCTAGATACAATTGAATTGTATTGGTTGTGTTAATTACAAACTCAAAAATATTTTTTTGAGCACCCATGCATACGTAAATATAATCGTGAAACTGTGCAATATTAAGATCCAAAATGTTTCTATTTGTTATAACTTGAACTAGCGCTACACTAGTAACTGAAACTAGCACCCGTTACCAACTTAACAACAAAAAATCAATAACTAGCAGAATTCAGTAGCACAAGTTCACAAACCACAACACGCACAAGTGAACAGTACACCACAGACATGATAATAACTCATACATGGCAAGTCTAGCATCATATCAGAACGTTCAACACATTCAACTTACACCACCAGGTGAGAAGGCATCATTCCTGGCTTATGTGAAGCGTCGGCGGTGAAAACACGGTGTCCCAGCGTTGAGCTCTTCATGGCCATGCAGCCAGAGCCTATTGCGTCTTGTTCTACGGGCGGTGGGCTCGAGCCTCCATCCACAAGAGCTAAAACCATCCTGGGTTACTCGCTCCTTGCAGCGCCGGGCAACGGAACAACGGCGTAAGGAGGGGCAAGTTGGTGGCGGCTCGACTGGCTTGGTGGAGGCATGGAGCGCTGGAGGTGGTGTGTAGTTGGAGACATGGTTGAATGAAGGCGACATAGTGAGTGTTTTATTTTTGTCAGATCGGATCAGGGCGACGAGGACTCAAGGAGCTAGGGTAGGTTTGTGGCAGCGTGCGACTGAGTGAGGGAGTGGAACATGATGGGGTTGAGCTGGTTAGGATTTTACAACCCTTTATATTTGATTACACTTGATTGGATAGACCTGCATGTCATACCCTAAATTGGGGGGCCATGGGTATCAGATATGAGAGAATGCACCCGCACCCACTTCACTCGATAATTGAGGAAATATCCCATTAACAGATCCATGGGGAGAGAAATTGGCCATAGTTGCACCCTAATTAATAGGATTTTTACCTGAGTGTTATCTGGTGGCGGGTCCCTATTGTCATCTCTACCTACAATAGATTGAACTATGATAAAACCTAATAAGATATCATGCCCCATCAATCTTTACCAATATTATTAATATTAATTTTCAGTAATATATTATGCTCTATTAAAGTTACTAAACTATTGCTATAATATTTATCAGCTTTATAGTTCATTGAGAATTGAGATATAAATTATGTGCAGTATTTTATATAAGCATCATATTGATAAACATAAGAATAATTGATCTTATGATGACATTCACAACTTTTATTGCATATTGTTGTCAAATTGTGAAAAATGAGCACTAAAACCTAGGTGCTCAATTTCAATGGAGCTTGAGATTTGATTCAATTATGGTGTTGTAGTAGAACTCGAACAAGTGAGACTCGTAAGTGAGGAAGGGGTTTGTTTTCTTTAAGAGAGGCAGCAGGATTGTAAGATTGTAGGGGTCCCTTGAAAGGTGTAAATAAGTTTTGTGTATAGCCTAGAGACCATATAGTGCCTGATTTCAGTGATTAATACCAGCCTCATCCTGTCCTCTCCTAGCTGACAACTACGTAAGATGTCTCCCCCTCGCCATCTGGCTGGGATCCGAAGAAAGTGCTGGTGTTGCCTCAGGCCGGGCATGCACGTCAGGTTTTCAGGCACTGTGATACGGCCACGTAGTTGTGTCGTACGTTCCGTTGTCCTCCGCCTATCATCCCAAAAGATCGAAGAACCAATGCATTCGATCCAGATCTCGATGACCCAATGCATCTATAGTCACTCTCGTATCCTATGCCTAGTGCTAAGCCTAAACGCTAACGTACGTGCTAGTGTTGTGCCCAATGCAGTGTGGAGGAGTCACATACTGAATGAGCAGCAGAATCTTGAGACAGATAATCAACTCCGTCCTCACTACGGCTTTGCCGTGTGCCACTTTGCGGGCCTGTTTGCCGTGTGCCAGCCCACGTGGCACACGGCAAAGCAGGGGCACACGGCAAAGCCGCCTGTTTGCCGTGTGCCTAGCCACGTGGCACACGGCAAACAGCTGGCACACGGCAACGTAGCCTGTTTGCCGTGTGCCATGCACATGGCAAACAGGCTGAAAAAAATTTGAATTTTGCCTCCAAATTTTTTTGCTAACTTTTTTGTTCATGTTAGTTTTGTTCATGTTTTCCGGTCTGTTTGCTATATTTAATCATTTTATATCATTATTTTAAATTTTGCCGATACGACAAATTTGAACCGTAAGTGTTTCGAATAATGTAATGTAATGTTTGGAAAAACGTTATTCGGATTCTTAAGACTAATATGATGCCATGTCCATTAGATGGAATCAAATTTTGAATATATTGCTTGCTTACCTTGTGCCCAAATTTGGGCTCGGTTCGTTTAAAAATTTTATAAAATACAATAAAGGTCAAAAAATTATAAATGTTGGCGTGATGTCATGTTTTCATACGTAGAGGCTATGGTAAAAAATGTAGAAGGTTTCGAGCAAGTTGACGCATTGCCTCTTTACAAACCGAAGCTTCTCGGGAGAAGATGCTAAGAGTTGTGAAAGAGATGTTGTGATTTGAAGCAACGTGACAATTGAAATTTTGTTCTTCAACAAAACTCATTTTTTATAGTTTACATACACCTTAGACAGGTTCATGCCCAAATTTGGTTATTTTTTTGAATCCGTTTGGTATTTTTTAAATTATTTTTTTGCTTAGGCAGAAAATGTTTGCCGTGTGCTCCTGGTGCGGCACACGGCAAACAAATTTGACGTGTGCCCAGATCCAGGGCACACGGCAAACAAATTTGCCCGCCCGCCTGCCCCGCACCTACCGTCCCGGCCCCACCGCACCCATGCCCACCGCCCCACTCACGCGCCCCGCCCCGTCCTTATCCTCTCCTCCCACCGCTCTCCTCCACTCGTTCTCCTCTCTCTCCGCGCGTTCTCCTCTCTCTCTCCCTCTCTCCACTCGACGGCGGCGGCGGCGCCGATGTGGAGGCCGGCGCCGTGCCGGCGTGGCGCCAGGCCTCCTCTCCGCTCCTCGACAGCGCGGCGGCCTCGGCGCAGCGGCAACCTAGGCCGCGGCGGTGGCGACCTCGATGCCGCCGGCCGCGGCTCCCACTAGCTCCGGCGCTCCTCTGCCTCCCCTCCCCTCCCCCCTCCGCTCGCCCCTCACCGGCAGTGAGGAGCAGCGGCGGGGCGAGGTGCGGCAGCGGCGCATGGAGATGCGCGGAGGAGTCAAGGCGGCGGCGGCCCTCCTCCCCCGGCATGAGCTCGCGCGGGATGGCCGGAGCTCCCGTGGCGGACCTCGTCCTCCCTTGCCAGCTGCTCACCCCTCCTCCGCCCAAGGCGGAGCTCCTCCTCCCCCGTTGGCGGCTCGCCCCTCCTCCGCCCGAGGCGGAGCTCCTCCTCCCCCATCGGCGGCTCGCCCCTCCTCCGCCTGAGGCTGAGCTACTCTTCCCCCGCCGGCGGCTCGCCCCTCCTCCGCTCGAAGCGGAGCTTGTCCTCCCCTGCCGATGGCTCGCCCCTCCTCCGCCCGTGGCAGAGCTCCTACTCCCCTGCCGGCGGCGCATCCAGATGCGGCGTGAGGAGGTGTGGCGGCGACGGCCGCGGCGCTTCTCTCCGGCGCGGGCGACCTCCTCGATGCCTCCTCTCGATCCACGCTTCCTCCCCCGCCGGCGGCGGAACTCGGCGTCAGGCGGATCCCGGTGGCCTGCTCCCCTCCCCAGACGCGCGGCAGTGGCGGGAGCTCGCGGCCCGGCGGCGGCCTAGTGATGGGGCCCGCAGGATTGATATTTCTTTTTTATTTTGGTTGCTTTTGTTTGCCGTGTGGAATTTTAAAGGCACACGACAGAGATCTTTGCCGTGTGCCCGTGATACGGCACACGACAAAGATTTATTTGCCGTGTGCCATTTTGCACACGGCAAAGCCTAAAGCACACGACAAAGCCTTTGCCGTGTGCCTTTTTGGCTTTGCCGTGTGTGGGAGGCACACGGCAAACCCCAGGATTCTCGTAGTGCCTGCATGAACCCACGCGTACGGTGGTAAATACGTAGGCCGTCCACCTCAGCATCGGCCGGCTAGCCGGAAAACTCCAGTAGTTGCGGTTAGAGCAAGTTTACTGATTACGCCTGCAAGCAAGCGTCTCACAAAGTGAGCTGGCGTGGGTGATGGCTGGCCCTACCAAAATTTAATGTATAGCAGCACTTTTCAACCAATAGCTGCTGCGTTCGCTCGTCTCCGCCGGCTGGAGTGGGCGCGTCGCCAGACGCCCGCCGCGCTCTCTCTTCTCATTTCTCACTCTTCCACGTAATATTCTGCCGGCCACTCGCCCACCATTATACCTGCTCTTACCTTACCACGTACGACTGCCGACCCGACAAGTCTGCATTTATTTGTGTGATTATACACCCGCCACTAGTAGTGCATGCAGCTAATAATTGTGATGTGATCATTTTAAAACGATGCCTACATACGCCTAATATATAATCGTCGATCGATCTGCTTGTGTGTAGGTCGAGGGGCCTCGAGCGAGGGAACGAAGCGTGCACGAAGCAGCATCAACCAAAACCAGATCGATCATCACACGTGCCGGCCTAATACATTCCAGCTGTAGTCCTTCCTAACGAACGACCGTGGTACGTAGTACGGTCCCGACACAATGATATCGCGGTGGTAGAGAGACGCCGGCCGGCCAGGGTGATCGGAGCCGGGATAGCTTCGTGCCTCGCACGGCGGCTGGCAGCGGCCGGAGCTTATTACCTCCCGATCCCATCTCTTGATTGATAACGACGCCGTGGCGCTGTAAAGTACGGCTGTGATCGAGGTTGGCATTGGCGCGTACGGCTCTGCTTCCACCGGGGGAGAGATCACCAAACGGCGAGAGGAAAAAAAAACATAATCGGAGCGCGTGGAGACGAGGAGACACGATCTTGGCGTCGCGCCGCGTCGCTGATCCGTCGCCGGCCCGACGACACGGCGCCAGCTGGGCTTTCTAACCGCTAGCCTGCAGCTCGTACCGGAAAAAGGCATGCAGGGAGCCAGGGACCGCCCGGGTGCGGCTCTGGCGGCCTGGCCTCGGGTCTGCCCGGACTCCGGAGCGTCGTGCGATGCCAGTGTTGCTTTGCTTGTCAGTTCCGTGGCCGTGCACGTGCATCGGAGGACATGCCAGCAGGCGTTAGTTCCCTGTTCCGGCCGGGATGCCCAACAATGAACGGCTTCCATCGCTACTGTTATAAGTGCGCAGCGGATTCCGGCCCGATCCGCTATACTCACGAGCCGGCGCCCCATCAGGCCTAGGTCCACCGGAGCCCACAACAACAAGGCCCTGGGCCTAACTCAACCCAAAAGACTAGTCCATTGGGTGAGGGCTGCCCCCACCTGGCCACCTTATATGTTGTGCTTCCCTATCATCATTTTCCGATGTGGGACTAAACCTAACAATCTTCTCCGACACACATCGGGCCCAACACTTCCATCACATACAACCCATGTGATCTCCTAGAAGGTTATCCCAGGCCCCCGAGTCCAACTCTCCAGTCACAACCATCCGTGTGACCCTTCGGAGACGTTCACGGGCTCTCCCGTCACCTGTGACCTTAGAGATTATCCTAGGTTTTCCGTCCTTAGGCTCCGATACCACTTGTTACAAGTGCGCAGCGGATTTCGGCCCGGCCCGCTATACCCACGAGCCGGCGCCCCATCAGGCCTAGGTCCATCGGAACCCACAACAACAAGGCCCGGGGCCTAACTCAACCCAAAAGACTAGTCCGTTGGGTGAGGGCTGCCCCCACCTTATATGTTGTGCTCCACCACCATCATTTTCCGATGTGGTACTAAACCTAACATTTGTTAGATATTGTGTCGAATATTTGTACAAGTCCGGTTATGACGGGACTTGGAGTTGTATTTAGTAGTATAGGGTAGAGTCCATGTCATACTCTGTATCCGGGCCTCCTCATAAATATGAGAGGAGGGTTGTTGTTGTAACCATGACGACATAGCGACAGGCTCACAGGGGGAGGCGGCACGATGTCGGGACCCCGGAGCGGCCGGTGTTGCGGTATTGGGGAGGAGCGCCCGTAGTCATGCCCCGGGGATGTAGGCTTCGGCTGAACCTCGTTAACAAAGATCGTGCCTCCGATGTCGTCTGTGATCTGGCATATTCGTCTCAGTAGATCCAATCGTCGTTTCCGCTGCGGGAGATTAGTCGGGCGGCTCGTCGCCCGGAGAGCTAATTTCTAACATTGGTATCAGAGCTTTGGTTTGGATTGGATCTAGAGGATATGCGGAAGATCACCTGGAGATTCGAGGGTTGTGCATCTACAAAGCGTCGTTCATTATGCAGTCGATGCAGTGCGGATTCGGCGCAAGGTGGAGCATGACCGTGACCGAGCGTAAAGGTTGTTTATGTACGGTCGCGGCGGGTCGGCGTGGGTCGACGACGGCTAGGGTTCCTAGCCAGTGTTGTCGTTGGGCAGCATGAACGTCGGTTCAGAGGTGTCTCGTGTGGTGTGCCAAGATGAAAGAGTTGGGCATACGTGCTGGTGTGCCTACGGATGCGGCTCGTTCGTGCTGGTTGAGGACCGTGGGGTAGTGTAGGCAATTTGGCAAGGTGGAGCATGACCGTGACCGAGCGTAAAGGTTGTTTATGTACGGTCGTGGCGGGTCGGCGTTGGTCGACGACGGTTAGGGTTCCTAACCAGCGTTGTCGTTGGGGGCAGCATGAACGTCGGTTCGAAGGTGTCTCGTGTGGTGTGCCAAGATGGAAGAGTTGGGCATACGTGCTGGTGTGCCTGCGGATGCGGCTCGTTCGTGCTGGTTGAGGATCGTGGGGTTGTGTAGGCAATTTGGCAAGGTGGAGCATGGCCGTGACCGAGCGTAAAGGTTGTTTATGTACGGGCGTGGCGGGTCGGCGTGGGTCGACAACGGCTAGGGTTCCTAGCCAGCGTTGTCGGTGGGGGCAGCATGAACGTCGGTTCGGAGGTGTGTCGTGTGGCATGCCAAGATGAAAGAGTTGGGCATACGTGCTGGTGTGCCTGCGGATGCGGCTCGTTCATGCTGGTTGAGGACCGTGGGGTTGTGTAGGCAATTTGGCAAAGGCAGCTGTGGAGGACTCGTGTCCACAATGGACACACGTGGGAATGGATTCGGCTTGAATAAACAAAGGAAGATGCGAGGACGTTGCTGGTAAGAAGAGAATGAAAATTATTTCTTTCGGTTTGTTCTTTACTTGTGCAAGATCTCATTTTGTTTTTTTATGGCATAATATGGATTCAATCACGACACATGTGGAGGAGCTGGACAACGGACATATGTGCAGCATGCAAGTGCTAGGATTGCATACGACCAAAGTCATGTACAAGCAGCGGGACGTGCGAAGGACTCGGCTGTGGTACAGGGAGAGCTAGCACAAGCTATGAGGTGTGGCTCGGCGAGCAATAATAGTGAGCTGGCAGGTTTCATGCAGGGAGATTCAACGACAATGGGTTCTGCAATGAACCAAAACAGACAGACTGCGGCAGGAGGTGGACAGTCTGGCGATCGGCATGCTACGCCCGCGTTTAGTTCGCGAAAACATTTCGTGAAAAGATTTCAGGTTTTGATTTTATCAATTTAGAAGTAGTAAATGTAGACGAAAAAGGTGGAAAGTTATATGGATAGGTTGGAAATCTCGAGACGAATCTAACGATGGTAATTAGAGGGTATTAATCCATAATTAGCGGATGATTACTGTACCACCACTGTTGCAAATCATGGATTAAGTAGACTCATTAGATTCGTCTCGCGATTTACAGTCTATCCATATAACTTTTCACCTTTTTCGTTCACATTTAATACTTAATGCATCAAATATTCTCCTTTGATGTGATGGATGAAAATATTTCGGGTGGGAACTAAACATGGCCTACGTCGGTCGGTTCAGTTATGGCGATGAGGCGTATTGTGCGAGAGTTGTGGCAGGGTTGTCCAGACAGCGGAGCTACATGGCACAATAGAGCGTCGCGGAAACTGATGGAAATTGCAGCAGGCAAGGAGGAAAGGTAGTGCACATACCAGACCTCGGGTCGGTGTTGCGGGCTCGTTGGCAACGAGTGGATGCTATCGATGGTGTTCAGTTGCGGCATGCATAGCGACTGATAGGAGTTCGATGGCGGTTCAGCGGGTGCTCAAGAGCGGCGGAGTCAGGTGGCATGTTGACATGGTCGAGGTGTAGCAGCTCACTGGTGGGCCGGACAGTTCGCGGGGCACATAACGGACAGTCTAGGATGTCTGGCGGACAGTTCACTTGAATGATGAACATACCGTGGTGCAATGCGGATATATTAGCGGCAACAGGCTAGTCAGACCGCGGTCAGAGGTGACGACATGATCAACGATGACGACATTGGAGCATGGCGACTGAT
Organism: Urochloa ruziziensis; assembly: GCA_015476505.1. Lineage (NCBI taxonomy): Eukaryota > Viridiplantae > Streptophyta > Magnoliopsida > Poales > Poaceae > Urochloa > Urochloa ruziziensis. The sequence continues at coordinate 53,115,369 of CM027119.1, read as the reverse complement.
GGGGTTGTTGTTCTCTGTGGCATGGTGACACGCGGCGTGAGCTCGAGGTGCAAGTTTGCATGGGATGAGTTTGCGGGCTTCCAAATCAGCAAAGGCACGGATCGATTCGAGATGTACGTACGGGTTTCTGAAGCGTGGATCGTTGGGCGCGAAGAAGCTTCAATGGTTGAACTGGAAGGAAGTATAGACTATGATGTCTGTACTTGCAACTGGAGTAATCTGGTTGGTTAGTGCTGCAGGAGGCTACGGTGTAAGACGTCAGGCATAGCATGGCAGCGGTATCGGAAGAGCAGTGCTAATGTGTCAATTCTGATATGTGACTCGGATAGCGATTGCGAGGTTTTCAGTATCATGTGTGTAGTCAGCTGGAGCATGGTGTTAGATTTTGTTAGGTGTCTAGCTTGGGATGAATCTAATTTTGCTTGGCAGAGATTGTGGTGATAAAAGAGAAGGGTACACAATTGTAGGTGGTGTCATGGAGTTAGGAGTTGCAGGGATAGCAGTGTTTCTTCGGCACTCTTAATAGAGCGGCAAAGGCGACAACTCAAGTCTGGTTTACATGGAGGTTTGCACATGACGGCTTCAGGATGGTGGAATATTCGTCATGGTGGAGTTTGTTAGATATTGTGTCGAATATTTGTATGAGTCCGGTTACGACGGGACTTGGAGTTGTATTTAGCAGTATAGGGTAGAGTCCATGTCATACTCTATATCCAGGCCTCCTCATAAATATGAGAGGAGGGCTGTTGTTGTAACCATGAGTCCATGACGACATAGCGACAGACTCACAGGGGGAGGCGGCACGATGCCGGGACCCCGGAGCGGCCGGTGTTGCGGTATTGGAGAGGAGCGCCCGTAGTCATGCCTCGGGATGTAGGCTTCGACTGAACCTCGTTAACAAATATCGTGCCTCCGGTGTCGTCTGTGATCTGACATATTCATCTCGGTAGATCCAATCGTCGTTTTCGCTGCGGGAGATTAGTCGGGCGGCTCGTCGCCCGGAGAGCTAATTTCTAACAGCTACATCCTTTACATGGGCAGCTGATCTCATTGATCCAGAGTTTTGCAGAACGGAGAATACTTGTGTTATTTTGTGCGGCATGTGTGGTCACTATGGCGTTCACGTAATGATAGGAAGCACGGGAAGCGTCCAATTGAGGCCGGCAAAGCAATCACTTGGGCCCTGGATTCGGTGCAACAACTGCTATCAACTAGAAGTGCATCGGCAAAAAGCCCTCATCGGCGAGACCAATGGCAGCCTCCAATATCCCATATCTGGTTGTGTTAAGATTAATGTTGATGCTGGATTCCGGTCTGATCAGTACTCAGGGAGCACAGGACAGGAGTCGTGATACGCGATGAAATGGGGGCCTTCCGTGCAGCAAGAGCGAGATGGCTGCAATCCACTTCTTCTGCTCTATCAGCGGAGGCAGAAGCATGCAGACATGGCCTTCAGGTAGCGCAAGTCATGGGTCTTCGTGATATAGTGATGGAAACAGACTGCAAAGCTCTGGTTGATCTCTGGAACTCGTGAGCGACAAACCGGTCAGAGATACCGGTGATTCTAAGAGATCTGGAAGCAATTAGCTTAGGGTTCTCTTTCTCTTTACATTTTGTTAACCGGGAAGCAAACTTGGCAGCCCATCTTTGTGCCAAGGAAGCTTCACCGGGTAGTCCTCAGAACCTGTGGGTTGATGTCACTCCGCCTTTCCTACGCATCGTACAGGATGATTGTAACCGTACTACGTAATCAATAAAGAGGAGAATGCCTTGTCTCAAAAAAAAAAAAACAATGAACGGCATCGTGGCCGCGCAGGTGAAGGGTGTGATTTGATTCGGCCACAACGCGGGTCCATGTAGTTTCTTTTATTTGTTTGGGCCTCTCCGTGGCAATGGCAACGGTGCTGTGGGAAAGGCAGGTCTGCCGCGCCTCTGGTGGCTTTGTACCGTGCCCCGTGTAATGCAGTCAAGAAGTAGCATCATTTAAAACTGGCACAGGATTGCTTCCGTTCCGGAAAAAAACCCGGACCCCTTCCGCTCGCGTCGCCCCCGCGCGGGTGACCGAGCGGAACCCTAGCGCCGCCGCCGCCTCACCCCTTTTTCTCGTCTCCCTCCATTGTGTCGTCGCCTAAGGAGCCTCCGGAAGCCGCTGGTGATGTTGCCCATGTGCAGCAGCGGAGGCCTGCTCTGTCCGGGTTGTCGGGGAGGTACAGTCGTACAGAGGGTCCATGGGTGTTGGAGGGCTTGAGTTGCCACGCTAGGTGCTATGGTGGTCTCATTGATTGGGCAGAGGCGATGCTCTCAAAGCAGCACCAGATATTTGAGTGCTTAATAGAGGAGTGAGGCGGTGGGAGAGGTGAGTCCCCACGCAGAGTGGTCGGGGTCAGTGGTTTTCATTGATGCTGCGATTGGAGTGTTCACTGTTGCATTACTGGAGCAGACGATGTGTGTGGGCGGCTTGAGGATAATAGCCCCATGGTAGAGGAGCTCAGGCGGCCATTTGAGCTTGCAGCGGGCTGCGACTTCGACGTGGCACAGCGTTGGCAACGACGTCGCAGGTGTCGACGGCCTGGTTCGAACTCCTCTCCCAAGTGGTCGGGAGTGATGGCGTGTTTGTGACGTGTGCGTTTGTTCTTGTGATCCGGGGATTGTGTGTGGTGGTGTCCGTTTCGACGCGTTATGTGACACCCTCAAAATTAAGTAGGAATTAATTAGGATTTATTTAAATTAATCCTTAGATTTATTGGAATAATTATGGAATTAAAAGAATAAATGTAAATAATAAACCATAAATAAATATGGGAAAAATATAAGGGATGTTGTGCAACTTGAGTGCCGAAACAAGTCCCTAAAACCCTAAAGTCAAACTAGAAGAAGGTTGGGTTGAATTTGAATTCAAACTACCTTTGAAAACCAACTCAAATAAAAAGGAAAACAGTTCAAACGTTAACCGGGCCGAAACCCTTCCTTCTGGCCCAACCAACCCTGGCAGCCCAACTACGAAGTCTGCCCTTGCTCCCTGATTTTCCCCTCCAGGCCGCTTCCTCCCCCTCCCTCGCCCAGCGCGGCCCGCTCCTCCCTTGGCCCACCCGCGGCCCAACTCACGCGCACCGCGCCTCCCTCCCTCACTCGGCCCAGCAGGCCGCCAGCCGCGACCCCCACGGCCCACACGGTCCACCTCGCCTCGGCCTCCCGCCCGCACGCGGCCCACGCCCTCCGGGACAACGTCACGAATGACGTCATCGCTCCCCCCCACGTCATCCTCCTCCTTCCCCTCCGAGCGCCGCCGGGACGCACCGCCGCCGCCCGATCCGCGCCTCACGGCCGTGATGCCGCCCCAGGGTACGCGCGCACCGCGTGTCCGCGCCTCCGCGCCCCACCGCGACGCGGGTGCGGCGCCGACCACCCCTTTGGACACCGCAGTGAGGCCGCCGTGACGCCATCACCGGCGCCATCGCCGGCGCCACGCGCCCTCGCCTCCGCGGCCGCCCTCACCCGCCCGGAGCAGCGTGGCGAGCTCCGTCGGGTCCTCCCCCACCTATAAAAGGGGAAGCCCGCCCTTCTTCCCTTGGCACAAGCTCGCCTGAGCTCAAACCAAGCCCCGCTCCTTCCCCGCGCACCGCCACGCCGCCCCACTCCCCCTCAGCCCTCCCCCTCCCCACCAACGAGTTCGCCGTGCTTCCCTCATCCGCTTGGGCCAAACCGCGCGGCCGGCGGCGAGCCGTAGCGTCATTCCGGTGCTGCTCCGGCGAGCCCCGCGGTGGCGCGCATGGCACTCGCGGCGGCGCCGCCTCCCCCTCCCAAGCCGGTGCCTCGCCGTCACCGGCCGTCGCCCCCACCGTCTTCCTCTCTCTCTCTGCGTGTAACCCGCCAGGTGGGCCCGGGCCATGACGGCGGCATCCCCCGCCGTTCGCTCCCTCCGCCTCGCGCCTGGTGCACGCGGTCCATGTGGACCGAAGGCTCTGCGAGCGCTCCGGTCCATGGTTGGCGCACGGCCTCCCGCCACCGGACCCCGGGTGAATGCGGCACACTAAACCGTCGGCCCAAGCGGCCGCGGTCCACCGCGCCCACGTGCCCGGCGCACCAAACAGTGCGCATGGCGGGCCCCACAAGCCCACGTCAGCTGGCCCACCCTGCTGCGTCAGCCGCCTAGCAAATTGCTAGGTACACCCCGGTAAGTGTACACGCAAGTGTATTTAGAGCCCTTCCCTTCTTCCAAAAATTCCCCAAAAATACCCATAAATATTAGGCATATTCCTAAGCCTATTAGTGCCATCCAATCCTTTTTAGCATATCATTAGAGCCTAAAGCCAATTAGACTAAGTTCTAAGCCAATAGAAAGCCATCCTCCGTATACCCCGGAAATTCCCCTTCCCATGTCTTAGCCCCATAAAATCCCCAGGAATTTCCACAAATACTAGGGATTATTCTAAGCATTTTCCTATGCTTATTAACCTGGTATCCACCCCCTGACTCCAAAACCCAGTCGCACACTTCTCCTGCCCAGCCAAAACCCCGTCTAAGCTCCACGGACGTCATTTCGCCGTCCGATCGAAACCCTGGAGTTTTGGTAAAACCCTAGCCGGCCTGCTGCCCACAAACACATAAGGATTTCTAGAAATCCATATCAATTATTCGGGGTTTATTCCTTAGAAATCTATATAAATCCCGGAATACTGATGATCATCGTTCCAACCACCGTTCAGAGAATTATTTAATAATTCTCTTACTCTTAACCTTTGATCCATTAGTTATCTTATAATTAATGGATTATTAATCCAAATCCCTAGTCATCAGCCCTTAGGCAAATCCTTTAATCCCGGCCTCCCTTTCCTTTCTTCTATTCCTTTTGCGATTTGAATGATGTACTGTTATACTGATTGTTATTTTATGTGTTTTATCGATAGCATGACCGGGCCCGACGAGACGACGAGACGTCGAAGCTCCAGAAGACCCGAAGCCCAGCCCGGTCAACATATGGTATACGCCCGCGTAAGAATCGCCTAAGGACGACAATGAAGGCAAGTCTCACCAATAATATCACTTTAATCACTAAAGTTTACCTTATGTGCAGCATAAGCTACAGGGGGCATGACCGGAGGGTATGCCCAGCATCGCTGTAGGCTTAGGATGCTGATTGGGAGTGGAAGGAAGATCCCAATGAAGGGGATTCTGTCCTAAGAGCCACTCTGACCCCAGCTAAGGACCGGTTCACGGGAGAGTCTTTCTAGTGCCTAGTACAACCTCGCATGCCAAAAAGGCATAGCCTTCGGGAATGCCTATTTATGTGAGGCCTTGATTCACACCCCACCAGCTGAACCTAGTAATCCATCCCAAGGAAGCCGTATGATTGGCGCTGAGTGCTGACCGGCGAACTGGGACCGCCCGGTGCCGGGTCGAGCACACGCCAAGTCGGGAAACGGGCATACTGGAGACAGCCCCAGACAGAGGGCTGGGACTGGGCGGCACGGGTTGACTAGGATACAGGGTCAGAGACCCTGAGGGCCAGAGGCCCGATGAGCTCATCAGAAAACCCGGGTTGATATCCGCGAGGCGGATGTTTAGTAGCCCCTGTTTAGCCCCCAGTTGCACGTGGCTGGACCTAGGGAATGCTGACCAGCAATGGTCACTGGTGGGTACGAGTCTCGTAGGTCGGTACCGTCGAGGTACCTGGCACGGGCCGACCGAATGCGAGGTAGATAAGTACGACCTCTGCAGAGTGTAGAATCTATCTGGATAGCCGCGACTCCGGCAAGAGTCCACTTAGTCAAAGCCCCCGATGATTAGTTTTACTGTTTCTGTACGGGGAACCTGAGACGGCGAAGGTACCGTTGGTCAGGTTCGGGATAACATATCGGGACTGGCAGGGAGGAAGTGCCCCTCCAGGACCGACCTTTACATTAATTTAATTTAACATATTATTGAATTTGTGGGATTTGCTGTGTATTCTTTTCAGAATACTCACCCTTGCTTTCATTGTCTTACAGGTTTAGACCTTCAGGGCGAGAAGGTGCTGCAGCCCATTCCGGTGGAGGAATGAAGTGCCTGCCCGCTCTCCGCTAGTTAAAAACGGTGTTAAAATCTATTTCAAATATGCGTTATTTACCTCTTCTGATACTAATCTGTAATAAGATCTGTATCAGTGACCGATCCAGGACCTGATACAGGTAATTAGGGAACCTTTGGATAAGGGGTCCCCACAGGGTGGTATCAGAGCCGTAAATAAATTTTTAATACCATATAAGACAGCCCATAGGCATTAGGAAGCCTTAAGCCCTGTATTCTGCTCCTATTTTTCAAAATTTCTCGAAAAATCCTTTGTCCGTGCCCCTGAACTCCCTTTACTTCTTGCTTAACTCCAAATGTTACTCTGACAGGTATGGATCATGAGAATGAAGTCCGAAAGATGATCCTGAATATGGAAATTGTGAGATGAAGATTTGCCGAAAAGCAAATGCTGCCGGAGTAACTAGAGATCTAGTTGTAGAATGTTCTATTGGGAAATAAGCCTATGACCGCATAGTAACGTACTTTTGATTATGCAATGTTTGATGAAGCCCTGGATAATAGTTTTCCCCTTTCCATATAATAGATATGGATTTGATTGGTAGTTGATTGTAGAAATGCGTGGATAGATCTATTCTTTCCTTAAAAACCTAAGGATTATCTGTAGCCCTTGTCCTTCTAACGTCATCAGTTCAAGTAAGAGGTTCAGAAATGAAGAAAATTTCTGGAAAATAATTATACATGTCTAAAATGGAATACGGAATCTAATCCTCTTAAGTGGGGTAGGTTCCGAAGTGATTGAGGCATTCTACTCGGAAAACTTCAGAGATCGATTAAGGAGAATTAATACAGATCTCAGGAAAATACGGAATAATCACAGGAATAGTATAAGACAAGTCTATACTATGAATGTGACCAGGTTGAACTTCTGAATAACCCTTGGAACAGAAACCTGTGAAAGCCGAGGAAACCAATAAAGAAGATATAAGGATCTCAATTAGAAACCCTAAGCCATAGGTTCCACAACCCGTGAACCCTCAACCAAGAAATAAACATCCACCCCTATCCGCCCTAAGGTCAACTCCATCCACCATAAGTAATTCTGGATTGACCGGCATCCTTTCTTGAATCAGGACTGACAATATCTACATTCCCGAAATTTTTGTCATTCCTGGCATCTCTCTCTCTTTTGATTCCCCCCTCCCCCCAGCATTCAGAAAATCTTGTTCGTCACCCCTATCTCAATACCACCACCATCAAGTCAATCCCCATGAAAATTCTCACGGAAATAACAAAACCTCCACCTATTCATCAGGATAATCGAATTCTTGATGAAACCATGCCCTTTTAATCACCACTCACTTTTATTAATTCCTCGATAATCCCCTCTAGGAATCCAATCTCCTTTTTCCCGAAAACTAGCTAGACTCATTCCTTCGCCAATACTGACACATCAAATACGTCGACAAATCCTTTCCAATCAAACTATGCCATATAACTCTCCCGAGAAACCGGAAAACTCCGGCCATTCCTCACCACACCATTACTAGAGAAAGCGATACGTCAACATTTCTCTCTCTAGTAAACATTCTCCTTCCAATTCATCATTCCCCAAATACCATCAATCCTCCAACAGAAATCTACAAAAGTCCACCACCAATAATCTCTAACCCGGTCCTTTCCCCCAAAAACCTAAAAGAAACCTCGTATATCCATCACCTCGACCTTCCACCCCACTCCCTGTGCTCGCTACTAAAATATTCCAAGAAACCTGCCTCCGTGTACCCATACCCAAACCGATACTCTGCCAAAACACCTCAGCCACAACAAGAACCCGCAACCTTGCCTTAGTAGGAAATCATCTTACTTCCTGGCAGATCATTGAAGCCTGCAAGCTTCTCTCAGTCTGCCCTCTCCCGTCATTCATCCATAAAAACCTCAGGATTAACCTGAGAATATTACTCCATCACAACTCCAACCAACATCGTTCGATCATCCCCCCCGTCACTGAAGATAACCGTTCGGGTTGTACTCAAAACCACAAAATTTGACCATAACCATTCTCCCCCTTCAGACAAAGACACACCTTCGGCCACTTTATAAAAATTACCCTCCCATATTGAAGCGTCCCCACTTAAGCAGAGACTAAATGTGATACAAATATCAGTCCCAGGAGGCTGATACACATTTATTCCACAGATGGTTCAGTCATCGTGCGACCTCAAAGGGGCACGGTACTCGATACAAACGATAATAGAAATCAAAAGTACAACAATACATAACCAGAGATAGACTATGACTGGATCTAGCCCTATCTCGACGAGGAACAGCGGAAGCATCTTGGAAAGGACCACACCACAGGCAACGTCGGGTGCGGACACGACCTCTACTCGAACTCTTCAGGGACAAAGTCCGGATCCTCCTCTGTTGCAACAAAATAGGGGGTGAGTACGAACGTACTCAACAAGTCCAACCACGTCCACGGAGGGGATATAAAGATTATGCACAGGATAATTCAAGGATACGGCTAAGGTTTAATTTGCGTAAAAGCTGGATTTTATGCAAGGGTTTATTTTAAACAGGTTTTCGTAAAAGCAGATTTTTAATAACAAATGGGTTGATCCTCCACAAAGGATCCACATTTTATGCTACCAGACTCCCCGTCCGCCGTAGCTCACGGCACACCTGCCGGACACTTTCCAAAACACTCACACCAAAAGATCCCACCCTTTTTCCCAATACTAGTTTCAGGCCCAAGCCGTGACTCATCCAATACCGTGGATACGGCTATTCGAATAGATTTTTAACTCTGCAGAGGTTGTACACTTAACCCACCCAAACGGTTTCCGCGACATGAACACTGAAATGCCAGCGCGGACCTGTCAAAGCCATTACCACACCATAACTAAGCCGGACTAGCCAATATGGAAGCAACCAAGGGGTTCATGTCCTCCCCACGAGGCATGACCGGGACGTAACTCACATAGATCGTACTCCTGCTCCTTGTTCTTCCATTGCTCACAGCTCACCCATTGGCTAACCAACCAGCTAGTGGGATTTATGCTAAGCCGTTGCCACATACAACGGTCGGGCGGTAGCACTAATCTGGGTCAGGCTAGATGACAATCAACTCGGTCCTTAAATTAATGACAAGACGGATATCTCCACATCCCGCTCAGCCACACAGGCACGAGCTCACCAACTTGGTGCTTCACACAGAACACACCATCCATCTCATCGGTTTCACCATTATTTCATTTTCACCAAAACCCACCCTTTGCTTTTAAACACTCACACCACTCTTCATTTTGAAATATATGAGCATCATTAATATTGTAGTAGTGAGAGTAACAAGCCCTAAGCGTATCTAGCAATGGCTATCATTCAAACAGAGCAAGTCCTATTTAATGATAACCTAGGTGATCAAGGAATAGTCATAGCAATCAAGGGGTGGCTATCCAACCGGGTCTTGCAATAAAACAATGCATTTTATAAACAGGCCAATAGGTTGTGTTTGTAAAACATAGGATAAATATGCATCAAAGGACGGGATTGAACTTGCCGTCGTCGAAGTCGTCCGGAAGTGCCTGTTCGCGGTACGGGTCCTCGGGCTCCGGCTCGCGGTACTCGCCTGCGTACTCCGGCTCGTGGTACGGTCCTCCGAACTCTTCGCGGGGCTGCTCCTCGGTCACTCCGTGGTCTACGGTACACACAAGCAAGCATACATTAAAATAAAAGAAAAGAAAAACGAAAAAGGATTTTTAAATGAGCTCGGAAAAGAGAAATAGGAACTAAATCGTAGAAAGATTATTTTTGGGAGATTTCTGTATGGCTCGGCCGGAATATATTTGGAAAGGCCATGGTCGAATTTGGGGAGAAACGGGTGAAGTTCGGCGCATGAAATGACGCGCCAAAGGAGTGTTTAGGGGTGGTTTAAGTGGCTAAGGACTGATTTGTAAATATTTTTCAGAAAGAAGGGGGTCATTTGTGATTCTGATAAATGGTGGAGGGGCTTCCCTGGAATTTGCATAGAGGTGGGAGGTTTCTTTATGAAATAGAGGGAAGGGTAGGGGGGTATGAGCAAAGTCGCCTTTCTTCCTCCTCTGTTCTAATCGAAACAGAGGGAACGAGGCAGGGAGCGGCCGGTGGTGGTCGCCGGCGTCGATCCCGTCGTTCTGGGCATGGAGAAGGCCGGGGAAGGAGGGGAAAAGGGGGAGGAGGGCGAGGGGATTCCATTCCCCTCCTCACCTTGAGCTGGGGCGGCGTGTGGAGGCGGGTCGGCGGCGGGTCAGAGGCGGCGGCGGTGATTCTGGCGGCGGCGGCGATTGGAGGCGCGGCGGAGCTCGGGAAGCTGGGGAGGAAGTAGCTGGAGGGGTGTTGGTGGTTTGGGCGGAGCTGGGGTGCGCGAGCTCGCCCCCCTTTTATAGGCAAGGCGACGGGGGGAGCACGACCGGCAATGTGGGGACCGGTTTCGCCGACGGGTCGTCGCCGGCGCTGTTCTCTCGTCGCGACCACAGTGGAGGGGTGGACTTGCCCCAGAGGGCGGCGTACTGCGGTGGGGTCGCAGAGCGGGGCGGCACGGCATGGGCGACCGGGTCGCCGCCGGCGCTGTGTGCGTGTCTGCGCGAACAGGGGCGCACAGCAGCTGCCAGGGAAGAGGAGGGGGCGCGGCGGCGTGTTGCTGGAGCTGGCGCGCGGGCTGTGCAGAGGGGGCGGCGCGCGGCGCTGTGGAGGAAGCAGAGGGGCAGGAGCAGCAGGGAGGTGGCGCGGCGCTGGAGTAGGGAGGCGGCGGTGTGCTGGCAGAGAAGGAGGAAGGAGGAGGAAGAAAGGAGAAGAGAAGGAAAAAGGAAAAAGGAAAATGGAAAAAGAAAAAGGGAAAAGGGAAAAGAGAGAGAGATTTACGGCGCCGATCGCGGGATCGGTCGGGCACGCGTGACGGGAAAAACGAGGGAGCGAGGAACTTTGTCGGTGTCGGTACCGGGACGACGAATATTCGTCGGGGAAAAGATTGAGCTCGAAGAAGAGAAACTTGAAAATAAATTTTTATCGATTGATTTAAGTTGGTAATTTTCCGGATGTTACAAACCTACCCCACTTAAAATGAATCTCGTCCTCGAGATTCGGCTGAATCCTTAAAGAGATGCGGGAATTCTTTCTTCAACGCATCTTCGCGTTCCCATGTGGCCTCTTTCTCGCCATGTCTGCTCCACTGAACTCGGCACATCCGTACCGTGGAATTTCTTGTGTGCTTGGTGACGGTATCCAAGATTTTGACAGGTACTTCCTGGTATCTGAGGTCCTTCTGCAAATCTATTGTTTCCACCGGTATATGTTCCTCTTCGGGTACTCTCAAACATTTTCTGAGCTGGGAAACGTGAAACACTGGATGGATGTCTGACAATTCCTTGGGGAGTTGAATGCGGTATGCCACGGCCCCAACCCTTTCAAGCACCTGGTACAGTCCAATGTATCGAGGGGCTAACTTTCCCTGAATTTGAAACCTGCGGGTCCCTCTGATCGGGGAAACCTTGAGATATACATAATCTCCCACTTCAAAACTTAATTCCCTTCTGTGCTTGTCTGAGTAACTCTTCTGACGGGACTGAGCAGCCTTTAGCTTTTCTCTGATCTCGGCTACCTTATCTTCTGCTTCTTTTATAAAGTCTGGTCCTACCAATGTACGCTCCCCTACTTCTGACCACATCAAAGGGGTTCTGCACTTCCTTCCATAGAGAGCTTCAAATGGTGACATGCCTAGGCTGGCTTGATAACTGTTGTTGTAAGAGAACTCTGCATAGGGCAAACTCCGTTCCCAGTCTTTCCCATAGGTCAGGGCACAAGCCCGTAACATATCTTCCATAATCTGGTTTACTCTTTCCGTCTGGCCGTCTGTCTGCGGGTGATAAGCTGAGCTAAAATCTAACTTGGTTCCCATGGCTTTATGCAAACCTTTCCAAAACTTGGAGGTGAACTGAGTCCCTCTGTCTGAGACAATTCTGCTCGGTACTCCGTGTAGCTTTACTATGTTCTCCACATAGAGCTTCGCTAACTTCTTGCCTCCATAGTTGGTCCGTACGGGTAAATAATGGGCCACTTTGGTGAGTCGGTCCACTATCACCCATATAGAGTCATTCCCCTTTTTAGTCTTGGGCAATCCAACCACAAAATCCATACCAATCTCATCCCATTTCCAAACCGGGATAGGCAATGGTTGCAACAAGCCTGCCGGTTTCTGGTGCTCGGCTTTGACTCGCTGGCAAATGTCGCACTGGGCGACGAACTGGGCGATCTCTGCCTTCATCCCATTCCACCAGTATTTCTGTTTCAAATCCATATACATTTTGGTGGCTCCGGGGTGAATAGAGTAAGGTGAGTTGTGGGCTTCATCCATGATGGTCTGTCGGAAATTTCCTTGCTTGGGCACACAAATTCTATCCTTGTACCATAGGGTTCCCTTCGCATCCACTCTAAAATCTGGGGCTTTATTTTCTCCTGTGTGGTTCCGAATTTTTACTAAGTCTGAATCTGATCCCTGGGCCTTCCTGATGTCTTCTTCCAAGGTGGGCTGCACCGTTAGTTGCGGGCAAGACTTAGGAGATACAATGTGCACATTAAGCCGAGCCATTTCTTCTTGTATATGGGCATTCTTGGGTGCATAGGTCTTTCTGCTTAGGGCATCTGCCACAACATTGGCCTTGCTGGGGTGGTAATGAATTTCCAGATTGTAATCCTTGATAAGCTCTAACCATCTTCTCTGTCTTAAATTCAGATCTGGCTGGGTGAATATATACTTCAAGCTCTTGTGATCCGTGTAGATCTCACACTTATTTCCAATTAAGTTGTGTCTCCAAATCTTCAGGGCATGAACCACGGCTGCTAATTCCAAGTCATGGGTGGGATAATTCTGCTCATGGGGCTTAAGTTGGCGGGAGGCATATGCAACTACCTTTCCGTCTTGCATAAGTACACATCCTAACCCATTTCGGGAAGCGTCACAGTATATGACAAAGTCCCGCTGAATATCTGGCAAGGTCAGTATCGGGGCTGAGGTCAGTCTCTTCTTTAGTTCTTGAAAGCTTCTTTCACATGACTCAGTCCAGACGAACTTCTTTTCTTTCTTGAGCAGCTCGGTCATGGGTCTTGCTATCTTGGAAAATCCTTCTATAAACCTCCGATAATATCCGGCTAATCCCAGGAAACTTCTTATCTCGCTCACATTAGTAGGTTGTTGCCAGTTTGACACAGCTTCTACCTTCTCAGGATCAACGGCCACTCCCTCTGCCGTTAGTATGTGGCCAAGAAAGGCTACCTTCTCAAGCCAAAATTCACATTTGCTAAACTTGGCATACAGCTTGTGTAATCTCAGCTTTTCTAAGATCACTCTCAGGTGGTGCTCGTGCTCTTGGGCACTCTTGGAATAGATAAGTATGTCATCAATGAAAACGACAACAAACTTATCCAATTCTTCCATAAACACTTTGTTCATGAGATTCATAAAATATGCCGGGGCATTAGTCAGTCCAAAAGACATCACTGTGAATTCATACTGCCCATATCTTGTTACGAATGCTGTCTTGGGGGTGTCGCTTTCTCTGATCTTAAGCTGATAATATCCTGACCTTAAATCAATCTTGGAGAAATACTTGGCTCCTTTCAGCTGATCAAACAGGTCATCTATTCTGGGCAGTGGATACTTGTTCTTGATGGTTACCTCGTTTAAGGACCTATAATCCACACACATCCTCATACTTCCGTCCTTCTTCTTCACAAATAGAACGGGTGATCCCCACGGGGATGAGCTAGGTCTGATGAATCCTTTCTCCTGAAGGTCTCTCAACTGCTCTTTCAACTCTGCTAGTTCTGTTGCGGCCATTCGGTATGGTCTCTTGGCTATAGGAGATGTCCCTGGGATAAGGTCAATGATGAACTCTATGTCCCTATCTGGCGGCATTCCGGGGAGTTCTTCTGGGAACACATCTGGGTATTCACACACTACTGGAACTTCTGCTATGGTTTTGGCCTCCAAAGTATAAACCATTGGGTCTGATCTTGTTTCTCGGGTGTGGCAAGTTACTTGGACTCCTTCAGGGCTGGTTAGTTGTATGGTCCTAGCGGCACATCCTATAAGGCCGTCATGCTGGGTCAGCCAGTCCATTCCAAGTATTACATATATCCCCTTGGACTTGAGTACTACCAAGTCAGCTAGAAACTCTACCCCACTTAAAATAATCCTTACCCTAGAACAACCTAACTGACACTTGATGTCAGCTCCAGGTGTTCGGGTTAACAGGGGTAACTTTAGTAGTACTGTAGGTATATTGTGCTTATCCACAAAACTTGATGATATGAAGGAATGTGATGCTCCAGAATCAAATAGAACTGTGGCAAGTACTGAGCTGACTAAAAACTCACCAAGTACTACGCCCTGAGCTCCTTGAGCCTCCTGCGCGTTGATGTGGTTGACGCGGGCTCGTCCATAGGACTGCTGGGGCTGCCTCATCTGCTGGTTGTTGGTGTTGTTGCCGGGGTTGTTGCTGCGGACGGGCACACGGTTGGCACCTGACAGAGCTGGCTTCGGTCCATTCACCGTGTTGGAGTACACTGGGGCTGCTGGCTTGTTACTGGCGTAGGGGCAGTTGGCCACATAATGCCCGGTCTCACGGCAGTTGAAACAAGCCCTGTTGTTGTTGCTGGCCTGACTGGCACTACCCTGTGGGGCTTTGGCACTATGGCTTCTGAAGGTGGGGTTGGTGACCTGTGAGCCTGAGGCTCGGGACTGAGTGCGGTACTGCATCTGCGTCTGGGATCTGGGTGGGGGGGGGTTATAGCTCCTGATCCTCTGGAAGCGGTCCTGCTGGCGAGCCTTGTTCTCTAGGAACTTGCGCTTGAGATCTTTCTTCTCATCCGCCTTGGCCTTTTCAGTGAGAATGGCCCTGTTCATCAGTGTGTTGAAGTCTGGGTAAATCTGGGGAGTGAGCAGAGTCCTGAGCTCTGGGTCCAGACCTTTCATGAACATCTCCTGCTTCTTCTCATCCCTGTCCACTTCTTCTGGTGCATAGCGGGCTAACTCCATGAACCGGTAGGTGTACTCTTCCACAGTCTTGTTGCCTTGCTGCAGTGCCCGGAACTCATCTGCCTTGCGCTTCATGGTGGCTGCAGGGATATGGTAGCGACGGAACTCATCCACAAAATCCCTCCAGGTGATGACAGTGGTATCTGGGGTGGTGGCACAGTAGTTTTCCCACCATGCGAGAGCATTCCCAACGAGTTGATGGGTGGCCAGGAGCACTTTGTCGCGATCCTCACAGTGAAGTGGTTCCAACTTCCTCTGAATTACCCTCAGCCAATCATCTGCATCAAGTGGGTTGGTGGACCCGCCAAAAGTAGGTGGCTTAGTTCTGAGGAACTCTGACAGCTTCTCATTCATACCCTGCCCACGAGGCCTCTGGTTGGCGATGGCCTTGACCACAGCTTCCATTATCAGGTTCTGATTGTTCACCACCTGCAGCCAATCGGCGGCACGTGGAAGTGGCGCTTGCTCTGGCCCCACCTGACTTTCCTCCCTCCTTTCCTGGTTCACTTCATCCTGGTGCTCACCGTGGGGTGCACTCTGCACGTTGTTGCTAGCAGCCGGGACTCGGCTCCGGGAAGCCCTGGGTCCACGCGTGTTGACCATCTGCAGATTTAGAGGACATATAAGAGACTGGGATTTGGAATTTTAGTGACGTTTAAGTTATTTAATTCGTAAAAACAGAAAGGCAGAATCCTCCTCCTGCCAACAAGCACAGAGTCTAGCAATACAACAAGCACAACGATTTTATTTCTTTGAAAAAGGGGGGGTACAACACTTGGACAAGCCAAACACGAACTACACGACCGGGGTACAACGACACAACTGGGGTACAACTACGCAACTGGGGTACAACTCTAAACTTCGGACCGGGACGGCTTCAATCCTTGAGGTGACTGGGTGCACACTACTCGCGGGGCGATCCTTCTTCCGGGGCGGAGTGTTCTTCCAGGGGAATGAGCAGTTCTTCGTCTTCTGGGATCCCATTTTCCTGGGGCTGTGCAGGGGCTCCTTCTTCGGCGGGTGCTGCTGGTTCCCTGGCACCTCCGGGTGTGCTTGGCGAGGTTCTACTAGGTCCTCCCCATCTTGCAATAGGGGTCCCAAGTAGGATCCGGTCTTCTCCGATTACCGGGACGGGCGTTCCGCTTCTGGCCCAATCTTGCATGCTCCGGTCCTGAGCCTGTCTAAGACTCTCATGCGCGACAGCTTCGCTGCTTATGGCTGCCGCGGTCCTTGCTTCGGCTTGAGCCACCCGGACTTGGTACATTCTCACCGCGAGTTCAGCTTGCTCGGCTCGGCCAATCTGTTCCCTTAGGAACCCAGCTTGTTCGTTGAAAAGCCTATCCAGGGAGACGAGATAGGCGACCACATGGTACAACAGATCATCTTGATGGCGGCGGCGTTCTAGGTTCCTCATGCGGGCCTGCCAGACTGGGGTCCTGACAGCCGGGGGAAAGAGTCTCATCGGCGTGGAGATGAGGTGTTCTTCAAAGATCCGACACAGGTAGCGGAGAGCCTTCCTGATAGCCAAAGGGTAGGTGTCCTGATGTCGAAATCCCGTAGCGGTCACCCTCCATGGCTCAATATCAGGGTAGCGGGTGCTTCTGGCAACAAAAAGGATCACCCTACAGCGGAGAGTGCCAAGATGCTCGTACTCCCTGCTGTAGTACCTCGGGCGCTCAGTGATACCAAGACGCTCCAGGGAGTTGATCAAAAGGCGGGGAAAACCCGGCTCTTCCTGGCACACACCATGGGTCCATCCTTCCTCGGCCATCTGAAAGTAAGGATAAAGTGAACAACTTGTTTCTCATAAAAGCTAGGGTACAACATGAAGGTACAAGATTTTGACTCGACAACTAGGTTGGGTACATCCATTTATTGTGAAGAAAACTCTAGTCTAGATAAACTGATTCTATTCTCAAGGGGAATCCTCCTCGCTCCAGCAACGACGCTTCTTTGGGGGTAGCAGTTGCCCTACTAGCCAGTCTTCGGTCTGCGTATCCCTATCCCAATGGGTTTCTTCGGGCTCACCCTCTAGCAATCCTTTCTCTCTTCGGTACGCTTCAAGACGTTCCTTCTCTTGTGCTTCCTTCTGCCAGATGTCCTGGAGGGTAGCTAGGTAGCTTTCCGCTTGCCTTTCAGCTTTGGCGGTCTCCTTTCGCTGTTCTTCTATCTCATGTTCTGCCTTCTCCGCCCTACGGATCTGGTGCTTTAGCTGCGCTGCTTGCTCGATGTAAAGACGATCTAAGCCGGAAAGGTAGGTAGATAGGTGGGTGACGGTGTCTTCGAGGTCTTCTTCATCCCTTCCGAGTCTTCTCATCTGATCAATCCACGAGCGTCCTCTTCCTCCGGTAGGCGGGAAAAATCCCATAGGACTCTCTCGAAGATGACGCCAGTAGACAACGCGCAGACGTCGCAGGACTTTACGGGCAGCCTTTCGGTAAGTGTCCGAGAAGCAAAAGCCCGTGGTGATGATGGTCCAAGGATCCACGTCGGGGTAGAGGGTGCTCTTCCCCACGAAGATCCTTACGTCACACCGAAGGGTGCCTCTGGAGTCATACTCCCGGTACATGTACTCCGGTACGTCTGAAACTCCGACGCGCTCCAGGCTGAGTAGCATCAACTTAGGAAGACCCGGCTCTGCAAAGCAGATTCCTTCGTTCCATCCGTCGTCAGCCATCTGGAACAGGACAAGGACTCAAGGTCAGTGTCTGTGCAGGGAAGGTTTAGCTAAGAAGGGCTTTCTAAAGGTTTCGGTCCTAATGGTCGCGTCCTACAGCCAACGACGGCTCTGATACCACCTGAAGCGTCCCCACTTAAGCAGAGACTAAATGTGATACAAATATCAGTCCCAGGAGGCTGATACACATTTATTCCACAGATGGTTCAGTCATCGTGCGACCTCAAAGGGGCACGGTACTCGATACAAACGATAATAGAAATCAAAAGTACAACAATACATAACCAGAGATAGACTATGACTGGATCTAGCCCTATCTCGACGAGGAACAGCGGAAGCATCTTGGAAAGGACCACACCACAGGCAACGTCGGGTGCGGACACGACCTCTACTCGAACTCTTCAGGGACAAAGTCCGGATCCTCCTCTGTTGCAACAAAATAGGGGGTGAGTACGAACGTACTCAACAAGTCCAACCACGTCCACGGAGGGGATATAAAGATTATGCACAGGATAATTCAAGGATACGGCTAAGGTTTAATTTGCGTAAAAGCTGGATTTTATGCAAGGGTTTATTTTAAACAGGTTTTCGTAAAAGCAGATTTTTAATAACAAATGGGTTGATCCTCCACAAAGGATCCACATTTTATGCTACCAGACTCCCCGTCCGCCGTAGCTCACGGCACACCTGCCGGACACTTTCCAAAACACTCACACCAAAAGATCCCACCCTTTTTCCCAATACTAGTTTCAGGCCCAAGCCGTGACTCATCCAATACCGTGGATACGGCTATTCGAATAGATTTTTAACTCTGCAGAGGTTGTACACTTAACCCACCCAAACGGTTTCCGCGACATGAACACCGAAATGCCAGCGCGGACCTGTCAAAGCCATTACCACACCATAACTAAGCCGGACTAGCCAATATGGAAGCAACCAAGGGGTTCATGTCCTCCCCACGAGGCATGACCGGGACGTAACTCACATAGATCGTACTCCTGCTCCTTGTTCTCCCATTGCTCACAGCTCACCCATTGGCTAACCAACCAGCTAGTGGGATTTATGCTAAGCCGTTGCCACATACAACGGTCGGGCGGTAGCACTAATCTGGGTCAGGCTAGATGACAATCAACTCGGTCCTTAAATTAATGACAAGACGGATATCTCCACATCCCGCTCAGCCACACAGGCACGAGCTCACCAACTTGGTGCTTCACACAGAACACACCATCCATCTCATCGGTTTCACCATTATTTCATTTTCACCAAAACCCACCCTTTGCTTTTAAACACTCACACCACTCTTCATTTTGAAATATATGAGCATCATTAATATTGTAGTAGTGAGAGTAACAAGCCCTAAGCGTATCTAGCAATGGCTATCATTCAAACAGAGCAAGTCCTATTTAATGATAACCTAGGTGATCAAGGAATAGTCATAGCAATCAAGGGGTGGCTATCCAACCGGGTCTTGCAATAAAACAATGCATTTATAAACAGGCCAATAGGTTGTGTTTGTAAAACATAGGATAAATATGCATCAAAGGACGGGATTGAACTTGCCGTCGTCGAAGTCGTCCGGAAGTGCCTGTTCGCGGTACGGGTCCTCGGGCTCCGGCTCGCGGTACTCGCCTGCGTACTCCGGCTCGTGGTACGGTCCTCCGAACTCTTCGCGGGGCTGCTCCTCGGTCACTCCGTGGTCTACGGTACACACAAGCAAGCATACATTAAAATAAAAGAAAAGAAAAACGAAAAAGGATTTTTAAATGAGCTCGGAAAAGAGAAATAGGAACTAAATCGTAGAAAGATTATTTTTGGGAGATTTCTGTATGGCTCGGCCGGAATATATTTGGAAAGGCCATGGTCGAATTTGGGGAGAAACGGGTGAAGTTCGGCGCATGAAATGACGCGCCAAAGGAGTGTTTAGGGGTGGTTTAAGTGGCTAAGGACTGATTTGTAAATATTTTTCAGAAAGAAGGGGGTCATTTGTGATTCTGATAAATGGTGGAGGGGCTTCCCTGGAATTTGCATAGAGGTGGGAGGTTTCTTTATGAAATAGAGGGAAGGGTAGGGGGGTATGAGCAAAGTCGCCTTTCTTCCTCCTCTGTTCGAATCGAAACAGAGGGAACGAGGCAGGGAGCGGCCGGTGGTGGTCGCCGGCGTCGATCCCGTCGTTCTGGGCATGGAGAAGGCCGGGGAAGGAGGGGAAAAGGGGGAGGAGGGCGAGGGGATTCCATTCCCCTCCTCACCTTGAGCTGGGGCGGCGTGTGGAGGCGGGTCGGCGGCGGGTCAGAGGCGGCGGCGGTGATTCTGGCGGCGGCGGCGATTGGAGGCGCGGCGGAGCTCGGG